>JABBOT010000013.1:14474368-14854548 GCA_016165875.1 Acanthopleura granulata
GTAGCTGTGGATTTGGCACCATGCTAGTATTTGACAGATCTTCTGGGGGCATGAGCCTAGCAGTCTAGCCGAAGGTTGTGTGTCAGGCGTTGAGGAGCTTCTCTAACCACTTGGCCTACTAGGAAAATAGCAACCGCATTCTATCGAGAACTCCTCCAGATAAGAATAAGAGAGCTCTCACATGCACTTACAAGCCATAGGCGCAATGATATTCGCCACAAAAATGGGGAAGCATTTTAGACAGTTGAAGATTATAAAATTATAATCCCGTCGTCAAATTATCTTCAGAATTGCACGTGGAAGAAAGGTGAACCATATATCAGCAAAGAAAAACTAATGTGATTTGCACGATGTGGTCACAACATGGCGGCGCTCAGTAGTGTGACAACGAAACATATCCAGTCGTTGCATGATTCTGAATAAAAATATTGATTGCATGTGATCGAGTGACCTTACCGTTTGACCTCTGACATGGAGAAAAAAATGGCTCGTATGTATCTTAGAGTTGATATCTAGACGCAGGCCTGACAAAGAAAGTAAGATAAGTTCTATTTTAGGACGCGGAAAATAGGTGTGGGCCTACTTTGGTGGAAAAAATCTAGGTCAATTACATAACATATTGTCAAGGCGTGGATAACATTTTCTCTTTAGATTAGAGCTGTACCTTGTAAAGGATACTCTCGTAACTACTCAGATATCAACAGTCATACAGGCACGTCTGGCTAAGATAGGTTATGCAAACAGCCGTCGAACAACTTTGTGAAATCTGTGAACCGTTTGGCACAAAACGAGAGGCCGAGCAGATAAAGAAATCAATAACTTATCCAAGGGATTGGCGGGGCAGATAAAAATAGTGCCGTTGGGAAGGGAGGGACGTTGGCTGGATAGTGTTTCCGGCTTGCTATTGTTGGGGTATCTGTGTCCCTCGTCCCGCGGTGCTGCTGTGCTCTATGCCGAGCAGTATCTCTCTTGTGTTTAATACATGTCCCACCCATTGTTATTCAACATTTCCTCACTCTCGATCATGTTTTTCATTTTCTTGGGTGTCTGTATACTTTGATAATGTTTTCCCTCACACATTTTCAAACCATCACCACCCCCCACCACCCCCAACCGAGACACACGCGCACCCCACCCCACCCCTCTTTCCTTTGTACCACCTAAAGTACATACAAACAGATTTCCTGAAAACTGCAAGTAACCTTTCAGAAACTGCACATAGTGTTGAGAATTTATGGCTCAAAACCGTAATATTATGTTTCATGAACCTCTAGACATAGTAAGAAAATATTTTACCGGTAAAAAGAAAATATCCGAACAACAATACAGCTTTAAATGCTCCAACTGGAAACAATGAATTTCTATGATTCCCTGAAATTGAACGCTATGTGAAAACTGAAGAACATGAAACATGGTTAAGATTTTTTATGCCGGAGTCTAAAAGCATGTGAATATAAACAATGGTGTGTTTTGCCGTGTTTTCCAAAAACTGGTAAAGAGTGTATTTTCTGAGCCGGTACTTTATCTGGGTTCATATATATTCATCTGGAAGAATACTGTCAAAAACACGAGCTGTTAGAGGTTCCTACAAAAAATTATCTGACTACACACAAAAATATACCGAAACGAAAAGTTTCGAACGCGTTTTACTCTTCAAAGAAGGAGCCAACGTGTCCGAGGAGGTCAGCGCGCCTCTCACAAGTGTGATCGCGGTGAGTTCAAGCCCAGCTCGCACTGGCTCCCACTCAGGTAGTATGTGTGAATATCGTGCGGATGGTCGTGGACTTTCTCCGGGCTCTGCCTGGTTTCCTACCACCATAATGCTGGCCGCCGTCGTATAAATGAAATATTATTGAGCACGGTGTTAAAACGCCGAACAAAATTTTCAAAGAAATGCAAAGTGAACAGGGCGCAACGCAGTGTTGTACATCATAGGCTGCTTGATATATACACAGACACTGACTGGTCTTTTAACAAGAAGAAGATATATCCCACGAGAGGAAACTTGAATTTAGCTCACCATACGCAACACACAATGATGAGACGAAAAGGTACACATATTATAGTTGCAAAAGCTGTAATATTCATCGGTGCACTTTTTTTACGTAATTGTATCAAAATCTGTTAAGGATGCTAGAACTCCCGTGGAGTGAAATTTGGTCAAATTTTTTTTAAAAATCACATCCTTACTCTCCATTTTTCTGTCGTTCCTCTCACTTAAAGTTGAAAAACAAATTCGAATTGTAAATACCTAAAATTAGATAAAAAGTACAGCATGTTGTGAGCCAAGGCAGTTTTGTTTTCTTAGTTCCCCCTGATTAGGGGGATGAGCTCTGAATCGGCGTTACCTTCTGTGAATAGACACACCACTGATAAATGTGTATTGCCTTCTGCTATAAACTGTGCATGGCTGCTTGTGCAGACTGCCCTAACAGACCAATAAACTAAAATAACAGCCTTAATCGCCACTGGGGGGATCGGTTTATAAACACATTCTACCAGGTTTTGCTTGGATATGTTGAGGTAAAACACCAATTTACCCTTTCATGAAGGATGATAAGTTTTAAAATTTAACATAAGTAGGTCGATATGTTTACATTTTAACTGGAGGCGGGATAATTCTTGATTAAAATTAATTTGCAAACGAATTAATCACAAATTTTCGTCACACATAATGCTCCACCAGACATTTTGATCTTTCTCTCCCTTTCTATTTTTGAGATAGGTGAAAATACTTTCATTTCTCCTTCTTTTTTCAACATAATGCTATGAAACTTGGCACACATGTAGCTAAATACCTAAGCTAAAAAAAGGTTCCACAGATTTTTTAAAGATGTTAGTAAAAGAACATCAAAGTTTCTAAACTGAAAATCATCACTCAGAAAAATCTAAGGTGAATATTAACAATCTGTGAGACCATTTTTTTTAGTTTAAATAGTAAATTATCCACTTTAGGAAGAAAAATTGGCGAAAAGATAGCAATAGCAATTTATAAAACAGCTCTTATGTTTTTTGTTTTTGTTTTTTTGTTTTTGTGTTTTGTTTTTTTTTTGTTTTTTTTTTTTAGCTGGGCTGGAACTCACAGCGATCGCACTGATGACAGGCATCGATAGAGCAGGGCATTTATATCCTGGGATGAATAAAACCAGACCATGCAACGTCGACAACATAATACTTGAAGTTGACAAATGGTGATACATAACCCGCGAAATCCGGGCCTCTTGTCAATTTACCTCAGTTAGGGTTTTATTTTAACTCTTCGTGTACCTTACACCGCCCCTAGCACCACAATTTAAATAAATGTATCAGTAACGTTTTCTGCAATGTATTACATGCCAATAGTGTAGAAATATTCAAAATGCTGTTGTCATCACATTTAATAAACATTTATATGAAAACAATGCAAAACCGCCGGGATGCTTAGTATAGCAACAAAATCCTAGTTTTTGCAGGGAATACAACATAAAAGTCGGAAGTAGTAGCAATGGGAGGCCGCTAGAGCAAGTTTACCGTTTTACCTTGCTGAATTCTCGGTGAAACGTTTTTCATGCCAGGCTTATTGTTGTAGTGCTCCTATTCCCTGCCAAATGTAACATAACTGCTTCTTAAATGCAGTTCAGTATTCGATTTTTCATGTTAACTCATTTTAAAACACCTTGAGCAATCCAAGGTTTGTGATAACCCTTTGGCTCTGTGTTAATCACAACAACGCATATGAACATGTTTTTCAAATGATTTGGGTTTGTTTCGTCATTTAAGTTTTTCTCTTATAATTTTTATGACATATCCCATAGTCTACATTTTGTGGTGCACGGAATAATGTTTCCATTTTTCAACGGTTTACCAAAATTGAATATAGAAATATGGTCAGTTGTACAGATCGACTGGTCATTGTAAACTTATAGGTATATTATATATTAGGCTGCAGTTCTAGGATCTAGATATATATTCTGAATTAAGTTGCAGTCCTAATTTATAGGCATACTCTCAATTAAGCTGCAGTTCTGTGTGAATTCTTGTTGGTTTGTGAAGCGAAACGAATTGAAGCAAGTGTCAAAGAATATCTTGGAGGGCAAAATATTTCGGGATTTTAAATTATTGACCAATTTTACAATCTCTCATGGTATAGTGCAATGCTTTTTTCCTGGTTCTAGTCTACATGGTTATATGTATATGTCTATGGTCTTTTTGTCCCTGCTCTCCCTATACAAAGGCTTTCGGAATCGCCAGTGTCATTAGACAGGTACTAAAATACCCACCGAGTATAATCTCACAGAACGAGCTCCATGTCCTGTCGTTTTGTTGTGCATAGTGAAAATTGTCTGTAGGTCACTGAACATGAATACTAAGTCTAATTTCAGTCAAATTTCTTATACTAATGACGGTAAAGGGACATTCTAAATTTATTATTTCAGTAATTTTCGAAACATAATAAAATTACCTCAATGTACCTTTTGAAAACATGATATACTTCCTGATGAAAACCTACATATGATTGAAATTCACAAGTAGATATATTATGAAAATATCGGGCTTTATTTAGTTACTTCTGCTCTCAGTCACGCAGACGACATTGTAGAAAGCTGTCAAGAAGTGTGGATTTACCATCTGTTGGTGTGGTGCACAGGGCATATACAATTGATTGTTGTATAACTTTCCGTTTATCCGTATATATTCTACTTATCAATATATCAATACCCTTGCCATATGGAGGATAAAACTGTGTCGGTTGAAAATGCCATATATTGATAGTTGCATATCATGTCCTGATTTTCATGGAACAAAATATACAGTATCTTATAAGACAACTATAATGCAATTAACACTTGCTTGCTATACGTATTCTCTTGCAGAATTAGTAGGTCTACTTTCATGATTATATAGCGGTGTGGCCCACGTCTCCTATAGAACCAAGTCTCTAGTATACTGGATAAAACCGGTCCCAGCTGGATGGATGTGATTCGTACCTGGCCATGTCGCATACAGCTTTTTCACTTAGACATGGGAATGAAACCTACCTTTCTTGGAGTGAAGAGACGGCTAACACAGGCTAAAACAACAGCTGATTAAAGATCGCCGAATTCAGATGTACATGGTATCTATAATCCGTGCAGACAAATATACCAAGCAAGTTTAACGCCAACCAGTTTTAAAAACGCAGACCTGTAAAGAGTTCGTGCGCTTCACTAAAATATAGGTCACACTTCTTCAGAGAAATTGCGTAGCCTGTTTCTGTTCGCCTGATATTTCTGCATACGGGTCCTTCATAGTATCCACCTATATAGACAGCGTACAGGTCTGTGTCACCACGGGAGTCGTTCTTCTCTCCATGGCTTCATGCGTGACGTCACTACCTCGCATGAATAGTGTTTGCTTTTCAGAATGAACATCTGTGGGAAGGTCCGCCTGCAACCTGCGGATGGTCGTGGGTTTTACCCCAGCTGTGCTCAGTTTCCTTTCACCATAATGCTGGACGTCGTGATATAAGTGAAATATCCTTGAGCAGGTCTACGGGGTAAAATGTCAATCAAACGAAAAAATAAATTTCCCGTCAGATCGAGGCATAGGCATAGATACGCAAGTGCTTGTTTTGTTGCTTTTGTGCAGGTATATTTCTTCGATTTATTTGCACATCAGTAGGTTGCAGCAAGCGAGCTGTCAGCGGTTGCACAAAACACAGCGCCAATTCAATTAACAAAGTAACTGTCTGAGAGCTCGAAAACTAACCAAGCAAATCACAGGATCGTGTATTAGGTCAGGCCTGCTTCACGGCAACATATTCGTGATATGACCGAAATAATGTAATTGAAACCGACGTTGAGGTGCAATCAACCCACCAACCAACCAACCAACCAAACAACCTACCAAAGAATCAAACCACAAACGTTGCTCGAGACATAACAGCTGCCACACGTGAGGTCGAATCAATCTCCGCCAATAGTTCGGATCTCCGTAAGATGAAATTATACGTGCAGGTTTAATTTTTTTTTTGACAACGATGTTATGTTTTAACCAGAGTTTATGTATCTGTCCGTCACAAAACGTACGGGGATTTGCGAAAGAAATTTACAGTGACCCGTTTTGCGAATAAGTGTAACGTTTCGCCAATCGTATAGCTACCAAGGCGACATATCTCCACGGTATGTGTCGTCATGGCAGTAGAAGTTTGACATACCTTACACCCTGTTTATGAAGCATCAGGACATTTTTGCAAAGACTAGCCTTGGGCTACGAAAAATGAGTCCATTACATTCTTAAACTGCCCAGGACCCTGTTTCACCAAGCAATCGTAGGATAAGTTGATTGTAACTACCATGACAACCCATGTTAGAGAGATAGGTAGCCATCGCAGTTACAAGCAACTTTTCCCACGAATGCTTTGTGGAGCAGTATCCAGGACTCGTTTCTTTTACAGATAGAATAGAAATGTAAAATATAGTCGCATTGTCTGTAGTGGTTTGAAGAAGGCAGTGTTCCTAGGGCAGCAGAGCAGGCTGATATGACAGTAGGCAGATCTGTGCGTAGACTCGCACTGAACGGTAACGAGGTCCTTCCATTGGTGCGTTTTAAAAAACACGCGGCTCGAGAACTCGAGATGAGTGAAAACCACGCGAGATTAGTAATAATCTCGCAAGATTTTGTCGCGTTCTCGAGCCGCGTGGTTTTCAAAACATGCGCGGGGTATTTTGCAGCTGGAGAATACGAGAATCGAGAACGCGTGAAAATGTGCTAATTTCGCGCGGTTTTGCCTAATCTCGCATTCTCGGGTTCTCGAGTAGCGTGGTTTTTAAAGGGCGCGGTTCGAGAACGCGAGTGACGCCATCCGTCTTCCATATCCGTGTCGTGCGTGTTGAAAAAATACATAGATAATTTTTCATGCAGATTTTTAAAAATTTTCTGCATAACTTTCACATGGGTGTGGGATTCCATGATGCAACCAGGTTTTACAGAGCAGTACGGAGTTCCTCCAATTACCGCATATACCACACGTTTTTACTGATAATTATATGCATGTCTCTCGCGCCTTATTCCGTTTGCAAATGAAAAGATAATTTGACCTGTTTATTCCCTTCCATTTTAACTAGTTGGGAATGGCGAAAAATGTGTTTTCTTACGTATATATTTGGGAATTTGTACATTTACGTATCGTGTAATTTTCCAGCCATATCGTGGCGTTTTGCAGCATACTGTGGCTTTAGCCGTTTAAACGATGAAGTCAGTCATTATCATTATTTCTTTCTTTCTCTAATGTGAAAAACACTTAGTTCATAACAACTATATGTCACAAATCAATGAAACTTTAATTTTCATAGGTCTGTCGCCAACACTGACACAAACATGCAACATCCCGAAATGAAAGAATCGATACCAGAACACAAAAAAAATTGTACCTACAGATCGTGCATATGTATGCCAGCGGTTGCAGGCAAGCGCTCTTAACCATGCGACCATGCGCCCTTTCACATGATCATTTGAATATTAAGGGCTTTGCATTTATAGTACTACATGTTAAAATCGCCTGAGGCAAAATAACCAAAACCCGAAACACGGGAATAAAGAGAGACATTACAGTCAACACACGCATGTATATTTTTGAATGTTAGTAAACACCTGCAAGTCGGCAAACATTTGGCCTATGTGATCAAGCGACAGACAGGCAGTATGAATAAATCAGGCGTCTCTCTCCCATTATTCAGAATCGCCTATGGAGTATGTATGCGAGTAGCTTTCTCGTACGGCCTCAAGGGACTGTACAGGAAAGGTTGCCACATCGACCATGCACTCTATTGAGCCAAGTGATCCCATGAACTGAGACCGTTTGAGACCAATTGCGACCTGTCTTTTCCCCGCCATTGTCTTCCGTGGTATACATGTACTTTCAGGGAACATTTTCAGCGGGGCAACGTTGCCGTACCTTGCCAGTGGACTGAAGTTAGCACCACTTTCGTGTTTCGTTATTCGTTATTTGAATGTCAAATGACGTACTAGCACGTTTGTCGTTAATCGAATATAGAATAACGTGCTAGCACGACATTCGAATGTCGACTAAGGTGCAGGCAGGTTTTTCGTTATTCGGGTACCGAATAATTGATTCATTGATTGATTGGTTGACAGTGGAACTGGTACTTATCTTCTTATTCGGATCTCAACTCGGTTGCTTTTTGCTATTGGAATATCGAATATCCTGCTAGCTCTTGTTTCGTTATTCGAATGTCGAATAACGTTGCTAGTACGTTTTTAGTTATTCGGGTCCCGAAAAATTGATTGATTGATAGATTGATTGACAGTTACAATGGAGTTGACACGTATTTCATTAATCTGATCTCACCTCTTACTTTTTTTTATTGGAATATCTAATATCCTGCTAGCAGTTGTCTCGTTATTCGAATGTCGATTAACCAAAAGCGTGCTAGCACGATATTCGAATGTCGAATAACGAAAAACGTACTAGCATGTTATTCGACATTCGACTAACAAAAAGTAAAACTGTAAAGGTACGAACAAGCGGATACGTGCCAGGTCCATCGTAACTATCAATCAATCAGATTCCGGATCTGAATAACGACAAACGTGCCATCACGTTATTCGATACTCGAATAACGAAAACGTGCTAGTACGTTATACGACATTCGAAGAGCAAAGAGTGTTGGAAAAAAAATAAGGAAATATATGCCAAATCCAATGTAACTGTTAATCAATCAATCAATTCAATCAATCGATCAATTTTTGGGCAACTGAGTAACGAAACATGAGCTAGCACGTTATTTGATATTCGAACAACGAAATATGAAAGTGGTGCTACCTTCAGATCGAACCTAATTTTGTTTGTGAAGTTTACGGATTATTCATGTAAGTAAGGGGTGTTTCTTCATATGTACAGATCTTTGTGAAGGCCTGGATGTGTAGATTTGTGGCATTTAGTTGCAGGCTAGCCCTGCTGCAGTAAATTTTGACTATTTCGTTCGGCTCATCATAATTCAAAGGTTTTTGTAATTGGGGTACAGAAATTGTTCTTGCCGGCACCGGTTTTTGTTTCTTTGCGACTTCATAATGAGATCACTTTGTTGAATGAAGAGTATATTTAGTCGATAACACGAGCTGTTTAGGTTGTATTTCGCACTAGTCAAGATACACTGTTGATGTGATACACGAAGAACGTCGACGTTTCGGTCTATTTTTTGATGCACTTCGGTTGAAATCGTGATGCCCTGTGAACCTTAGTTGGAGTAGTATGGTGCCGACTCCAGCAGTACCAGGAGGTACGTTCTTGAAACTCATTTTTCGTTTGTATTCAACCATCATGTTTGCATCAAACCACATGTTCATTTAACTATGTTGTTATCATTTTAACACTTTTCAATTTCCTTGGAGTTACAGATTTCAATTGTAAAATGAAATAGCAAGTTGGTTTACTCCCTTGCTAGGGTCTTTAACACATTGGTGTTACGTAAATGTAACTATAACATTATAGGTGAAAAGGGTGTGACATTTCCTTATGTTGCCTTTAGTGCATTCAGGTCACATCACTAGCAATAATTGAATGTGTAGGTTATATACCAGTTGTAATATATTTACCTGCTAGTACTCAAGTGGAAAAAAGGAAATAACAACTGTTCTCACATGTAATTCAATTATTGTTCCAAATCTGAAAAATGACTTTGTATCGTTACAGGAAATTATTTCACCATATAAAGGTCCCATGAGAGCTCAAGCCATGAGTTGTGTTCTTTCCTGAGCCCATAACCTTACAGTGCGCTTTCATCGATTACAATGAATTGTAAAAATATTGCAGCGATTTAAAACCGATATTGTACGTTTCGTCAGAGTGTACGGAAACAAAATATTTCTGTCCCTTCCACTTAGCCTGGTGTGACTTCACACATGAACACATGACGTCATCAATCGCTTACGTGTACCACAAATGACGCTGCCCTTCTAAACGCTTATGACGTCATCCCAGCATAAATGGCTTACTCACCCTCACATTTGCCTGATTCGACGTCATACAAGGAATATTATCACGTCACATCAGGAAAATTTTACGGACACAGCCGAAGATTTTGTTTTTCAAGGAATCTTCAGTTATATGAGTTTAATAGTGTTATTCATCAAAATCCATTTGAAACATGGTGTTAGACTTACTCCGTAGGATTTCTTTCACATCATTGTAATATTTCTACGGAATTTATATTCTGACCAGAGTGACATTTTAAAATGCTGAAAAACGGCCGACCAATGGGCGAAAAACGGCCGACCAACGGGCGAAGAACGCCAGCGAAAAACTCTACAGCGACAGAGTAGTGGGGTATAAACCTATCTACCGGTCACTTTTCACATACCGCTTTATACACTGGAGACAGGCTTTACATATCACAGCAAAAATATTCTTACGGATATATTTTTTTTATATATATATTTCTAAACGACCTCAAAATATCTGCTGTAAGTTCCAATAAGAAAGTCGCATTACCTTGCGACTGACAGCAACCAGTATTTCCTCGCCTTTGTGTTTTTTGGCCGCATACTTTACTAACACATGTATCATCACTCACAGTTGCAAGGCGGCAGCGGAAAAATGACTTGCGATACATGTTGTTGCTACTAGATAAACGCTGCATGCGAACTACGAGTGCGAGCGAGTCACATTCACACGGCGGGTACATTTCCATAACATTGCGACCAACCAGTATACGACTGATGACGGGGAGTTTGAACATGCTTAGGGCCATAGTAATGTGCTCATATTTTGCAGCCCACCAATTTTGAGAGGTGTCTGCAACAGAAAAAAATAAGAATCCAGGCCCCATTTAACTACACCCTTACCCACTACAAACATGATATATATCAACTTTGCATGGTGTGATAAAATATTCTTTGAAGGCAATTACTAACCCTGTAGATATAAAATCGCCAGCCAACCCACAGCCACTCTCTTAACAGTTATCGATTAAAAAGTCACTTCAAAACTTTCTTTGATTCACAATCTGTGCAATAGGCGAGCTTCGTTTTTAACTTAAGAAGATCAATTACCACAGTCAGGCTTTTAAAAGCCAGGGTAGATTTGAAATTATGCCGAGAATCCGTCATTATAACAACTTCTTAAAGGCACATGTGAAATTACAACCCAAGCGAAAACCGAACAGACGTATCTGATAAATAAAAATAAAGCAGACAGCAAACTTGGGCCAGTCACTCAGAGAGAAAAGGACAGTTTTCATGACAATAAAAATACAAAATGGATTAAACTCTGTCACATTAACAAATTCTTGGAGTGCGAAGTTAATTCTGCTTTTAGCCACGCCCGTTAGCTGACAAAATTTAACTTCAAATTTCACCGAGCCCTAACAAGGCTCACTTGCACATATTTACAAACGTTTCCATGCCTCTTTTGTTACTGATAAATGATGCACAGTATAATCATGAAAAGTTTGAAACGCTACATGCCTTTCAAAGTCGCCTTATGACTTCAAAAATCGCAGATTGTTACCAGTTATGTTCATCTGTCGAACTTCATGCGCTCGACCTCCTTTTCCCGCGCTGCTTTTTCTAAATCCACTTAAGCAAATAGCATCGTGCAGGGCCAAATATATCTGTCAAAAATTTACACAGAACTACTCGGTCACATTTATGGGCCCATTTCTAAAATGTAACATCAATAATAAGAAAGAAAAAAAAGCATAGTAAAATTTGTCAGCGATGTGAACAAAAGGGAAAACAGTGCGAAGTGATTTCAACAAGGGCCGGCTTCCAGTGCCTTGCACAACCAGCGACACGTTATTAGATTTTATAAGGCTGTATAAGAAAGGCATGGATTTGATTGTCGTGACACTTCTGCCGAAATAGTTGCAATAACTCTGTGATTACGTCGTTGCCTTTTCAGGTCAATCAGATATTTAGATCAGTTGTTATGATAAGTTTCTCATTGTGATTTGGGCCGATATGGAATTTTGTGACAAAATGGAGTTCTTACGAGAAACATGTTTTTTACAAAACCTCTAATGCTTTATTTCGACAGGACTAAATTTAAAAAGTAACTCGCCTTTTGCACAGATTATGAATCAAAGAAATTTTTGAAGTGACTTTTTAATCGTTAACTGTTGAGACAGTGGCTGTAGGTTGGCTGGCGATTTTACATTTACACGGTAGGTAATTGCATTCAAATGACACTTTTTCACACCAATGCTGACATATGTTATGTTTATAGTGGGTAAGGCACCTAGCGGTGTAGTTAAATGGGGACAGAATTCTTTTTTCTGTTTCAGACACCGTCGCAAAATCCGTGGGCTGAAATATTTGAGCACTTTAACACTTAAACACGGCCAATCCACACAGCGACAAGGACTCAGCAAGTGTAACCGAGCGATCGGGAGTAAATCTTCCAATGCTCGGCATACACCCGATAGCGGGATGCGATTCCATTCAACTGGTCCTACGTAGGTGGTCCCTCACTCTGATGGTTGTTGGACTTTTTAAAACGGCCAGCAGACACATGAGAGCTATAGCAGAACTCCAGTGCCGGCGTCGTTATTGTGCAAGCACACGCGCTTAGGACGAGTCGAGATGGGTTGAGCTGGGTCTTAAGCTCTGGTGTGTTCCAAGCTTTGCACACTGCGATTTTTCATGCATTCCCTTTACTCTCAATTACTCCCTTTACTCTTATAATGATACTTACATAATGGGAGACCTGGTTTATAGACAATTCAGTTCTATACAGAATATGGGATACAGTTCATGTAATACGAAATCCCGTATCTCAACGTGAATTCACTTCAAAATGATAGGACTGACATGTGAAAAGGAGTCTATCTGATAACCGGTAAATCTCGATCTATCCTGATTTTTCTGCTTACATGAATTTCATGTCCAGAGCATGCTCAGTCGCGACAGCTGCAACATCCTGCACAGAATTCATGTCGTCTCGCACTCAGAACCAACATTAAGTAAATGATGCATGGTAAAAGCCAGCATGTCACACGTCTAACCGTCCACGCAAACATGCCCAGCAACTTGTCCGACAAGCCAGCAGATTACCGGATATACCAAGCCAACCGTAGGACACATCACTCTGCTTGTCAGACCTTAACTCAAAGCAAATTCCCTTGACTTATTTCTAATTTCCTTACTATTACATACGATTGTTCTCAAAAAAAAATATTGCGATAACAGCGGGGAAATAAAATGCTAATGTACGTATTCAGCAGAGGTATGAGTATACGGCCACATGTAAATTTAGCTCAATTTCTTAATGACATCTACCATACCTCAGCCCATGTCTCACCACAATGCCCGTACCGTTTTCAACGACTCTCATCAACACACACGTGCAATGATTGTAAACACCCTTGACTTACATTAAAGCAAATGTCCAGCACAAATATACACCATTGCCGACAGTCAGTGTTGGCAACACTGCTTCCACACACTTTCTGCCCAATCCATGCACCTCTTTGAGAAGCACATTCCTAGCAAAAGGTGTCCTTCGAACACAAACACTTTAGAGAAACAAGTTGGATGTTGTGCTGTTGATGTAGTTCACCCAATCCACTCAAGCCTCACAATGTTTTCTGACTAGGTGATTTACCCATAAAGCAACAAACTGACCAAATTTTGAATTTTTCCCCCAGTTACGGCTTGGGTCTTCGGTCAACTCTTAGAATCTCCTTCACATGCAGTGGTACAAGAATTCCTTATCTCTTCCAAACCTTTAGCCCAGTCACCAACAGTTTCTGTTTGAAATTTTCCTGGAATAAATTATAAAATGAATGTTTTACATCAATGACATGACATATTTCCAGGTGACTGGCTGGGATATTCTTGTACATGATAAAAGCATAAGAAGGAAATCACATCTTCTCTCACTCCCATACTGCCATCTTTGAATCAGGACAAACCCTGATAGTACTGGCTGGAAATCACTCCTGGGAAAGGTTCAAAAGTGATTTGCCAAAGTTTCCTCCACCAGTCCCATAAAAGTGATCGCCATCAAAATTCTTGACAATGCCACCAAAAAAAAAATCAAATATACTGCTTAAAACTCATCCTTGTATACGTCGGTTCTCTGATAATAATAATGAAAAACTCAAGGCATCACCACATAACATTTCACACATCCCACTAAAAAACTTTTTCAAGCTTGCAAAAGACCTCGGCAAGAAGGTAGAAAGCCGGTAGATCTGTGAAACATCAGGGTGTTTTTCATTATTATTCACAATCAAACAAACAAATAAATACATAAATACCGGGACTTAACTGTTTCAAGCCTCACCTCTTGTTGAGTCAAAGAACTCCTGAAGGTTCACTTGTTGTTGATCATCCTGTTCGTATTCATGAGCCTGAAGGATCATCTCAAACCGATCCAAATCCTTCACAAACTGCGCCTCTTTACTCGTCTGATTTTCGTACTCCTGTTACAAAGGTTACAAAAAGTACAAAGGTACTCCATTTTCTTATCTCTCTCTGAAATCCAAGCTACTGCTTGGCATTCAGTTATCACTCTCCCACTGTAAAAAGACCATCATGTTGTGTCCTTTTAAATAATCGAAAGATGTTCAAAATCGACTGGATAAACTCAAGACCGACATCTTATATACATTTATACACGTTAAAGATAATTAAGAGACGGTTCAAAGCCTAGATTCCTCCATATTCAACACGGATTGCAAGTCTAGGTCCAGATCCAGGACAAGCTCTGCTCAAAATTTCGCCTAACGTCTAATGTCTACACTGTATGTAGGTATTTGTGCAGGTATTTATGTATGTTTACATATTCATGTCACGTGGTTGTAAATATGTATGCTTGAGGTATATGATGTGTAATGTTACATGCTTATCGATTATGTATATATATAGCAGCTCATGTAATAATAATAATAAAAACAAAAGAAGAATTCCGTCTGAATTCATGGATAACTTTTTCTGTTGCTGACAGACAGACATACAGAAAGACAGACAGGCTGGCAGACAGAGAGTAAGATAGACAAAGACAGAGACAGGCACAAAGACAGACACAAACAAACAGGGAAAACCAGGGACAGACTACCAGGCAGGCAGACGGAAAGTCAGAGACAGACAGACAGACTATCAGACAGGCAGAGACAGACAGACAAGCAGATAAAGAGACAAATGAATGGAATCAAAAAGAGTGTTCTTGTGGTAAGTAATCAAATATCAAGTATACTTACCTCCCAGATAGAGTACAACTCTGTGCCCAGTTCATCATCTACTAACCCACAGATGTACTTCATGGCAGCCTAAACAGAAACAGAGCATTTGTAAGAATTTAAAGGGCTTCATACGGATCACCCCAGCCAGCAACATGTGAACTAATAAACTGAATATAAATGCTTATCCTGTATTATTAAAATAATTTGGAGTAAAAAAGTACTCTGACTTACAGTTATTTTACACACAACAAGCTGAAAATTAATGGTGCTAAGAAGCATGATTTTTAACAACTATTATTAACATGCCGTAGTAGTCAGAACAACAGTCAATTTTTCAGTTGTCCAAAATGTATTTTATAAAAAAAAATATTACTGGAGATTCTCCATTTGATCACAACACTATCTGTGGTGCCCTGGTAGACGTCTGCCCTGTCTAGCATTTGTTGAAGACCACTCCTTTTTCTTCATTGTGATATACATATATGTTATACATGTATGTCCCATGTGGGAATGTTTGTCAGTAAATTGCCAAAGGTTGGTGGTTTACTCTGGGCATTCCACTTTTCTCTACCCATAATACTGACTGCCGTTGTATCATGTTTTCCAGTGATTGCTAGGCAGTGCCTTTAATCACTAAATCAAAGCCCTATCCAATTGATTTGTTGACATCAGGTGGTTTGGCAATGCTTTGAAAAATAAACAATAAACCAAACTCTCTGACCTCCTCTCGTTTCTGCTTCTCCTGTTTACTGACGCCATCAAACGGGGCTATATCTCCCACGATGCTCTCTGCCAGGTCGTGAACCAGACTCAGTTTTAGACATCTGCAAATGTATGTATACAAGTCTACATCAAAATTTGAGCCCAAACTTCTGATTCTCTTGAAAACGTGACTTTGAAAAAAAAAACATCCTGATTACCAGCACAATATATTCTTAGCACTTCAGTAACAACTGACAAGTTTGAATTCAATTTGTTGTTTTTCAACATCCCTTTTAATATAACTCCCTGTTAATAGGATCAGAAATGCCGCAAAAGTGCTAACATTTACTTATTTATTTGATTGGTGTTTTACGCCGTACTCATGAATATTTCACTTATACAGTGGGGGCCAGCATTATGGTGGGAGGAAACAGGGCAGAGCCCGGGGCACATCCACAACCATCTGCAGGTTGTTGGCAGAACTTCCCAGCATGGGATGGACTAGAACTCACAGCAATCGCGTTGGTGAGAAGCACGGGGTCATAACACCACGCTGGCGCGCTAACCCCCTCGGCCGCGGAGGCAATGCTAACATTTAAGCAACTTAGTCTTATCAATATGCAAATTAATGGTAAGAATATTTCTGAAAAGACCAAAAGGTGAATGTATGAATCTCAATGATTATCTAAATAAAAGTTCACAAATGTTCTGCAAAAAGATTCAGAGATACTGCGACAAAAAAATGGCAACAGACAGATGGGCGGAAACACAGAAGAACAGGGCCATGACAATACACCTTAGCCATGATAGTCATATAAGGGACTGAGGAATAACACATGAACAAAAAACTCTCCTTACTTGTCCTTATCCACACCTGCTGAACTGCTGAAGCAAAGGGAGAGAACTGCCATGCGGTACATGTGGCCGGCTACACTCTCGGGGTCCTGTACTTTATTCCGCACCCACCCTGTCCTCTTCACATGCTGCTCAAGCAGAGAAAAAAAACACTTCAAAACCAAACGTCTCTCTGAGAGAACAAATCTCTGTCACAGTTAAATGCTCAAATTCGCCTCAACAAACATCTATTTCTCTCTGCGTTTTGCTTTTCCGAAGAGAAACGCTTTTTTTTTTTACTTTATTTATCACTGCTGTTCTCAATTCATTTAAAATTTCTAAACACGCTCTAATATAGCGCTTAAATCTTATTTCACGGATCTTACAAATTATACTATTATTCTGCTGCGTGATGGTATTAATGTATGCTTATGGATATAAAACTGTCTATAGTCGTAACAATTGTAACACGTAAAGAATGATACTACCTCATTTTACCCTGCTAAACACTTCTCCTGCTGTAGTGAAATTATAAGTTTTTTCGAAGGCACAGGAATCATGAAATCATTAATGTGTATAAATTACGTGTAATAATGCTATACAATTTCGCCAATAACAACGCCATCTGCAACAAACGTTCAAATTACTGGATAAATCCAGTGAACGACATGAATCGTTGGCATTACACAGACCTTAAGCTGACCAACAAGTGACATGAACTCAATCATGTTTGGAAATGATTTCGATGCCATTTTGATATTTGAAGAAGGATAAATTATGACAAGTTCTCTTCGTTTCGCCGACAACAAATCCATGCGGCCTGAATACCGGAAGACAGCTGCCGGCAAAGAACACCCAATGAAACGCCGTGTCTTACTGTAGAGATTTGTCACAGGGGATTTGATTGGTTGCTAACATTAAGATGTCTGCCATCATGTTCACCACGCGGATAGCGGCGATTAGAAATTTTGTTTTGCATTCACGATTTGTTAGACTGTCATCATCGTCACCAATGGATCCAATGCTGACTGGTTCTAAGGTGGGTGACAATGTGAATGCAACCGATGACGGTACAAGAGCATCGGAGCAAGGAAATCAATATCAGATTTCAACTTCAGATGACAGCAATAACAACAACAACGCCTCCCCCGATACCCCGTCTATGACTCGTGATCACGATTTAGATTCTACGCCGAAAAAGAGCAGCTACATGAGAGCTTTCGAGAAAATAGACAGAATGGGAAAAGACGACACCACAGAAGAAGAACCACATAGCTTTGCCAATCTGATAAGAAACTGTAAATTGACACAGTTGGGGAGTCCAGATGGGCGGATTGTTCTGGGAACTGTTATTGACGTGGTCGAGGACGACCTCTATATCGATTTCGGAGGAAAATTTCACTGCGTCTGCTCGAGACCAAGAAACCGAGCAAGGTACCTCTAAACAATATGCAGAATCAGGTTCCGATACTGAACTATTGGCGTAGACTGTGTTTATGTGAGGACTAGTTCATCTAGATGGACTCGGGGTGTTATTTTAAAATTCTGACTTTCATCAACATGATAAAAGAGTGAGCCTAATCATCCAGAACTACATGTGTATAAAACTGTGAAAATCTGAAGGAATGTGTCAGAACAACACCGAATCCTTGTGCACTCACATAAAAAAAAACTGTGGTCTGCATATTTCAGTTAAATTGCAAACTAATTGATGTCTTAATTTCTGACATCTTCTTACCTCAGTATTAGATGATTGAACTGAGCTATAAAAGATACCCAGTACATTATGATTATTTTATCAGCTGAAATTTTGATATAAGTTTTATGCTTCCACAAAGGAATCTATTTCAGTATATAGTTAACAAAGATAACCACAGCTTAACTGAATGTTTTTAACTGTGAAAAAAGCATTTATAAGTTAATAATTACATTCACTATATCCCAGTTGTTATTGTTTTTGCAGTGAATACACATATGGAACTCGTGTTAAGCTGAAGCTCAAAGATCTAGAGATGACTTCAGCCTTTCTGGGCTCTGACAAACACGTGACTTTGTTAGAGGCAGATGGCTCCATTATTGGCATACACAGATCTAACCCGTGGGCAAAAGTGGATGTCAAATGACGGGACACTGTTGTGTGACTGAACCATGACTTCCTACAGTGACATTTGTGCAGAAATTTCTGACATGTTTGTGTAAACCATATCACATTTGTGTCAGCCAGGTTGTGCATCTTTGAAGTCATTGTCTGGTTATAGATTATGTCTGAGTTGTGTGACACGGGCATTTAACTTACAAGGGCACGTCCGTCTCATCTGTTTAACACAGATTTTAACACATGACATGTACAAGATTGTTTCAGTGCATAGCGATCAAGACTGTCGGTACGGAATGCATGCCACTTCATACCCAAGTAACTGCAAGTGGTCTAATCCTCATTTTATGCCGAAATTTGTCGTTTATGGGAAACATAAGGGTGGGCTGGGTGTATGAACAACAGAAAATGTTGGATAGCATTCAGTAGAGGAGAGTTGTGTCAGAATTGGCTGCAGTAAGCTTTATTTCGAGTCCGATCGGCTTGGTTGATGTTGGCCTGGGGGGGGGGGTCGGCGTTTCCGGTCTTTGCTTTTTATAAGGTCTACGGTAGGTTATAGCATGGTATAAGCATAAACCATCTGCTATTTTGATACAAGGGCCTACACAGTGAAGGAGTGAGGTCACCCAGTGGTATGAACTAACTACGGTGTGAGATACAATGGTACGAAGTTCACAAAACTTCATAAATCAGTTTCTCGTAACTGTTCTCCTAAATCCCGTCGCCTTATGGCGCTATAATCTAGAGGACGTCTTCTACCAGAATAGTTACGAAAAAAGTGATTTACACAGTTTTGTGAAAGTGGATGCAAATCTCTCTGTAGGATATCTACCTAAGCCATAACATTAGACATGATGCTTTAAATCTTTGTGTTTGCTGTGCTATGATGAAGCATTCTTGAGTACAGCGTAAAACACCAATCAAATAAACAAATAAATTAAATCGTTGTGTGCAAATACTACTCCGAAGTTTTTTCTCACACCAGAGAGTTATGTGCAGGAAACACTGTCAACATTTTGTAATATGAATGGGCCGAAGAACAACTTACAACATTTTTTTCTGACTAAAACCTGAAGTGCACTTCAAAATATTATATTCATTTCAGAATGTCTGCTTGATCTGTTCAATGTCTTTTATTAGAGGAATGAGCAACGATACTTTTTAATGCACTAAAGTAAATGGTTTGTTGTCCTCATTATTGTTTGTACAAACATATGTTCAGCAAACAGATGAGAGGAAGTTACGGCTAATGTGTGAGGTACGCCTGAGTGAAAACAAGAAATTTAAATGAGTAACAGAGTTGTTCTGTTGAGAAAGTAAGCCACTTTGCCCTATACTTTGTTTATTTGCTTTTTCTTATCCGGATTGGTTAATATATTTATTCCGTTTTCTGATACATTTTAAAACTTCATTTGTTAAGCCTATGAACAATTTCACATTGTAACGATTTATTTGGATTAAAAAAAAAAAGAAACGCAGTTATTCAAGGGAGGTAAGTCGTTAAAATCGGTTTAGCGAAGTTGTTCCCCTTGATCCACGTTGGCCTTAAATGACTTTTTTTTGCAGGCGGCTGTGCATGTATAACCAATTAAAATGGGTGTCACCTGTGGGATCAGGAAAAAAAAAAGCACAACTCCAGTTGCCGAGTGTATAGGAATTAGCACTTCCCTTATTTCTCCTGTGGTGAAAAATCTGGAACGGATCATGGAGCTGATGTAGACACAAGTGCAGAAGTTCAATATCACATATATTATTACCCTTTTCGCTGATGTATGGTTTACCCAGATGCCTTAAATTTCACATGTGCCACAGATGAGTCCGACAATGCTTGGCTCGGATTACATGCAACGGTATCTCGTGCTATATCGTGCAATATAAGCAAAAATTAACCAAGAAGATGTACAGTGTACAAGATTAAATGGCCATAACTTCGATTTGTTTCCACTTAAAATTTAGCAGTTTCTTCAACATGGCACAAAAATGCCATTACATTTTACACTAGTAGCCCTTCGTCAATAAATGAGCGTTAACTACTAGGATGTGAAAAATCTGACCGAGTGCCAGACACAGCGATTGATAGAGCTTTTCTTCACATCTGAAAATAGTTAATAAGCGCATATCCTGAATTATTCAATTTGGGCAGACAGAAAGACTTCTTTTTTTTATTCAGAGAAATACGCAGTATTAGTACAGGAGATAGGTAAGATATATGGAAGAATTGTGCCTTTGATGAAACAAGCACAAAATCTGGCACACTGATAGATCATGGTATGAGGAACACTTTCAGACACAGGGCCATCTCAGATTTTTCCTATAACAGTAATGGCAGACATTTTACAAGATTGCTGTCAACAGTATGTATACACATTTTATATATGGTTTGCATGCCACCGTGTAATTCATCTGGCTTTGGCGTAGTACATGCGAATTACATAGTTAAGGGAAAATAAGGCACCAACACCACAATGTTCATATGAGTTTGGCCGTCATGTTAAAAAATGTCCGCCACTTTGAAAAATTGCCGTCATGTTCAAAGTGTTTACCGTCATGGCCACAGGTTGGCATTATTGGAGTTCATCTTTAATGGTCCTCCATGATAACTGTCGATGAAATTTTCTTAATTAGTGTCAATTAGTGAATGTAATAAAAAAAAATTGCAATGTTGCTGTTATTGTTGAACTGTAGATCTTGGAATTTAAGAATTCAAAACAGATGTTCTCTTCGATTCCAAACTGGCCATAATAGTCATCTTGGTGGAACTGTGCCTCTAACTCATAACTGATACTTTTCGACGGTAGATGGTACATGTGTTTGGACCCAGGATGGCTTGCTTGACTGGGGACTTCAATGGCTCGGCGGTTGTCACCGCTAGCATAGAAAACATATCCAGACGCCTAGAGGATGTTCGTTTCATGAAATCAGCAGCGATCTTATTATACTGGACGATAAAACAAAACAGAAGCCAACGCTTTTTTTCTCTATCCACATATGTTTTGGACGTAACTTACCGTTAACTACCCACTGTTTTGACAGCTTGGGACGAAGTGCTGCTTTTCTGTCCTACGCCTTCACTGTATTGTGTGTGTTTAGGAAATAGGCAAGAGAACTGCATGTGTGTCTCTTCGGAAGATAGAGCAATGGAGAGGGACACGGGAGCAGTTTGTGAATTTTGCCGAAATGTTTCAACAGGGTGCCCTCATACGTCAAACGAAGAGCACTGATTATCAGGATGGTCACGGGTGGGCTCACATGAAGAACTTGCTTTGGGCTTTACACCGACTAACAAAATGATAATTAATAAGGACCTGTGTGATGGGAATGGCAACAAAAATGCTATATATGAGAAGAAATCGAGCAAAACCAAAATCCTCCGCAGGTTGCCGGCAGACATTCTTACGTTTCACTGGAAAGAAAGGCACCGTCAGCTGGATCTGAACTCACAGCGACCGCTTTAATGAGAGGCAAAGGAAACATTATGCAGTGTTGGCACCCAGACCACTTGGCCACAGAACAATTTTTAGCTAAACTACTTTTTATTTCTGTAATACAAATTAAGCAAGTTCATCATTGTACCATTGGATTTGGTTTAGTTATTAAATGTAGTATCATATTTGATACCATTTAGCCATCTTGGACCTTGAAAGATGGTCGCAATGGGCTCATTATGTGGTAATGAACAAAAATTTGACAGGCTTGCTCGTGTATACTGTAGTTGTATAAACTCCTGTAAGCTTAATAGTTCTTGAAAATCTTCTCTTTTTTTTTTTTTTCTTTTTTTCAACCATGACAAGGAGCATGTTCTGTCGCAAACACAACTGCCAATGGACGCCATTTTTGAAAATAGTCGCCATGGAGGGAATTCAGGATGGCCCTACGTCCCTAAAACGGAACTTCAGGTATATTCCAACTGTGCGGCAAGTGTCATGCTTCTTTCATCAATGGCACAGTTTTTCCCCGTGTCTGCTCTATTACAGGTTATCTCCATGTGTAAGGGAACCAGCATCGCACGTGAGTGAAGTATTATGATTTATCAGCTTTTGTGTAAATCTGTTTCGGCATCTTGGTGTATTCTATTTATCATTCATATCTGAACTATTACATATCCGGATAACGAAAAGGATTGGATCTGCACGTTTCAGGTTTGGAAGAAAAAAAGAAGCTCTTTCAAGGGGAACTACTCCTCAGCCTTAAAGGTGAAAGTCAGTTATCTCCCTTGGACAAGTTTCCTAAAACAGATCACACGCCTGCAAGAAATTGGACATATTAACATGTTTGTTGTTTTTATTGTTCATGCTTCTTAACTCAGTTAATTGTCCTGCAACTGATTATCTTTTATCTGAGTTGTAACTAATAGACGTATGGCTCGGGAAGAAAATAAATATACCAGAGTTACCAAATGCTGATGGCTAATTATCTGATTTATTCAGTCGCAATTGATTGTCTGCTAGCATTATTCGGCACGATGGGCACATACCATCTTTTAGACATCCATATTTGGACATGTGTAGTGAAGAAGTTGTCGGGCAAGCAACTGTGGATCTGCGTGGTGTCAGCGCCAAGCTCAGTCATTAAGTTGTGCTTTCAACACTTGCTAAACTGAGGATGGGTGATGATCGTTAAGAGTAACAAATTAAATAGCAATCTTTGTTACTTCGATGTGCGGGAGCTTCTCGTTTGAAGTTGGATGGCTATATTTCTTATTTTAACGCCGTCTAATCAGTATGGAGAAAAATGAGATTCCTCTATCGAAAAGCTGTTTAACTCCTTATTCAAGGAATCGCGCTCTCAAGCGTTCTTCATGTAGCCTTATAGGACTTTCACGCGGGACGTCAAAGTGTATAGCCGCCACCATGTTAGCAGAATGATTGTGGGTTTCCCCCGGATTCTGTTTTCCTGTTTCCTCCCATCATAATACTGCGAGTAGTACTATACGTAAAACACGTTTGATTACGGTGTAAAATACCAACCAAAGAAACATAAAATCGTAAGCAGCATTTGAACACAAGCGTCCTTCGAATCAGTGACATGATTTTGAAGCCAAAATCAATATAGCCTCCACCTGGCAAACAGTTTATAAATTCACACCCAGCTCCCACTCCCTTGCCCCCGCCCCCCTTCACGTGAAGTCAGACTTCATGCTAAGGGATTCCGATGTGGTGGATGGGACACTTGACCATTATCTACGAGCGGTAAGTATACAGCCACAGAAACAAGCTCGAACTATTTGGGAAAGGTGCAGTTGCGGGGTTACTCCCTACAGAGAAAAAAGGGAGAAAAATATTCATGGCTGCTGCATGGTAAACATGTGTACATGTGTGGTAGCCACTGTATAATTTTACTTTTTATCCTTGATTATGTGAACTTCCGTAGCACGCATGTAAGCTTGTGATGTAATTCAATATGTATGGTTCTAGGGGGAATGTAAGCATTTATTTTTAAACTACCATGCACCTGAACAGTTAGGATAAAATTTTATAAATCGATTCTAAATGTTTAAAGGGCGGATTTCACCAATTACGTGCATGAGACGCCAATTATCATACCATGCCTTATCATCTTTCGTACATATATATGTATATATCCTCGTCGGGAATTGAGTAGGCAATAAAGGCAATAAAGTGTGACAAGAAAGTCATCTGGTGATTGCACAACTGTGAAAGAGCAACATGTATAAAAGTCAGTTTATTTAATGGCAAACTGCAGAATGGCGTACAGTCGTGTGTCCAGATGTTAATGGCTTTATGCCAATTAACCTGCCAATCGGATAACGTTTTTCATCGGACTTGCGGTGAGCTGTGACCGATCGGAAGTGAGCGGCAACAGCCGAACATAGCTCACTTGCGCATGGGCGGAAAAAGCCGTATTTTTACACATTAAACATATCAAACAGCAATATCCTCCATTTAGCCGGAACGCAGTTTTTGGTTCAAAGCAGAAAACGATTTATAACGAGAGGAGGAAACCTGTCCACTATAATTTTGAATTGTACAGCACGTGCGCGACATCTTTTCGCTACATAAAATCTCCCTTAAAGGGAGCCGTTATTTCTAGATCGTCGGATTCTGCCTGCGTTTTAATCGGCTAGTTTTTAATGGGAGGCTATAATGTCACCTGAGAGACAGCGACAACACCATGGAAGATCGGAGTTGAAGACAGTAGGACAGAAAAAGTACTAACTCTGTGTACTGGAGCGTTCACTGGACAAGATGTTGCCAAGCTGAGACGATATGGCCGGCAATTTTTGCTAGTTGTGAGATTTTTCATTGAGTTTCGATGTCCGTGATATGTTCGTCAGATTATACATTTATGGTGTCAACGGTTTCGAGGAATTGTGTTACATGAACTTATTCATTTGACTGTTGCTTAATGCAACACTGAAGAAATTTTCACTCATGTCGTGGCGGTCGGCTTTATGAGCATTGAAAACCGTAGTGCTCGGAATAAACCACTGGCCTTTTGGAAGGCTACTGACAAGGTTTCCCGCGTGTGACCTACAGATACTCGCGTCATGCTGCCAGAAGACAAGTTGTCTTAAACACAAACGGTCACACGAGCGTCGTCGACAGATTATTGTCACAATGTGCTCCACAAGCAGTGAGAGCGATGAAAACTGCATATCCCAAGATCGGTTTTGAACCTGCACTTCGTGTGTCCTTAGACAAAGATCCTCACCCGAACTGTTCGTAGGCCTACGTCATATGTAGTGGGGAAACTAGTTTCATGGCATCCAAACCTCACCTTCATCAAATAAGTGAAGCATTCACTCTTGAGTGCTGTGTAAACGATCAATGAGACAGGTAATTAAATATAATGTATACAAGACCAATTCGCTCTTAACTCTCGATATAGATAAGATTATCTCGCAGTCAGCCTGCACCTAACTACCGTCATTACTGAGAGATTACGCCCTGAACAGTGGTGAATAATATGAAATGCTTTTTGTAAATAAAAAAACACTATGCTCAATAGAAATACAGAAAATTTGAATCAGTTCTTAAAACTGATATGTAATCAAGAATTTTTTCAGAGGGGATGATAACTCCCCTTAAGTATAGGTTTCTGATATCAATATGCAGAAATGAAGGTGCATTTGTCGTAACGTCCGCGAAACCGTTTGGTTTATGGGATGACATTCTGTGTTAGATACTCTTACATGTTTTAACGGGTAATACACTGCCATAAAGTTCTGTGAAAATAACATGATATACGCATGCGCACAATGTCTCAAAACGTTGCTTTGTTCTGTCAATTCCCACACAGTCAAACACACACCACCACCGCCCCATCACCTCTAAAGATTCTTTTTCTTGTACAGTATTTTATGACATACCAAGTCAACTACAACCACTCTACGGCTACGGGTGAAACGTTGCCGAGGTGACGTTAACGCCACAATCATTCAATCAATCGGTCTAATTATCACAGTTGTTATCGACTGCGTAGTGACCAATGTACATGATCAACCTTACAACAACAACATGCAAGATTTCCACATAAACACTGGATATTATTTTTCCGTGTGCAGATCGCAGGTTTGCTGCATTTGCAGTAAGTGTCCTTAAATATACACTATAGCGATCCTGCCTGAAATTGTTCATCTGTATTGTAATTTAAACAATTTTAGTAAGTATTCGTAATTGTTTGTACAAAATAGAAATATGTTCTAATACAGAACTGCGACTTACGCGGAATATATCTTATACCCTGCGCAATATCTAGTGACTGATTACTGATTGATTGATTGATGTTTAACAACATATTAAAATATATTTGAATTATACGATCGTGATCAGTATTTTCGGTAAAGGTAATAAATTACGTGTATAAATACACCTGTCCTATGTACATATACAATACAAAAATATATGTATTATAACAAAGCAAAAACCGTATCATATTTATTTTAACCGAGATCACATAGTTTCTGGGCTTAAATACACATGAACTGGCACAGGCGGTGAAATATTTAACAGTTAGATTGCAGGTTAATCTTTGTAATGAATATTTCAGCAGTCAAATTAACTGCTCTAATCAGTGCTATCCGAAGCGCAAAGCGTTTAATTAATAAAATGGAAGACAGAAACCCCTCGTCGTACAGAAAAAATAAACTAGAGCGAGTACTTAAGATTTCGAGAGCCACTTCATAAACGGAGTGGTGGTGAAGCCCCAAACGACAGAAAGCACTCAACCGCGGAGAACAGCGGAAAGAAAAACATTACTGGTCAAGTGGTCGGCAATTTGATGCGTGCGACAAGGGTAGGTTTTCAGCCCCTTTCGGTTTCAGTCAATAATTTACTGAAGTATTGCTTGAGCTATGGTGAACTAGATCCAAGACCCACCGGCCATCTGTATAGTATAAAGTTTTACTTGCGTTGTGTTTTAAGCACATGAGGTTCGTTGATTATTTGTCTTCACTCAGAATATACCGTTTTCTTTTACCTGAAAGAATTCATGAAAAGACTATTGACAAGCAATTAAAATAAATCTCCACAGTTTGTGTACACCAAACAGTGATTAGTTAAAGAGAACATAGCTGCGAATGTGTGATTATTTATACAAGTAATCCTTCGAAATATACCGGAATTCGACTCCGTGATAGATATTTTACGTTGGCTTCAATATTATTTCCATTATTTCACAACGATTTCTCCTTGCAAGCCTGCCCCAGTGTCGGAGGCCTCGTCGAAGACCCCAGACCCGCCCAGTTGCAGCACTGAAATCCTGTCAACCACCACATGGTCTATGGTCTTAATGCCGAACGTTTAGATATCGTGACTTACCATGATTGCCAGTTTTAGAATCTTAATGTAAAACACAACTCATGACTGAGGCACTGTTTGTTAAAAAGATTATAAAATTCTCTCTTGAGTGTAAAAATCTCTTTGAAATTGTATGAATTCGTTGCTGAATCTTCTGCGTTTAAAGTTTGCATGGAGTGTAGTGCTGCCGACTGGGGATCTGAAGGCTCCCATGCTTTCAAGCTTATGAGGGATTGACCAGTCGGAGAGCCAGGAGATATCAGCTGCCTATAAGCTGTGACGTAAATGTTCTGAGTTGTTTGTCAATGTAGCATGTAATAATACAGGGATGGAACACTGTTTTAATGTTGCATATTTTGGTTATAACAAGTACATAAGCGAACAACACCGCAAAGTATTTCAATTGACTATTGTGTTGTGAAAGGAATAAGTATGTTGATCAGTTCATGTTATAAAATGACGTATATACTTCAGTTACCAACACAGCCCTAGTAGCTTACGACAGTCTACAGACAAGAGTGTTCCGCGCTTGGAACAATTAAGTCACAGGCAGAGAGAATGGCTGCGTTTCAGGCTAGGTGACGGAGCATGTTCACATGTCAGTTTCCGCTGTCGTAGTAGCTGTTAGAAAAAATAAATACTTTACCGAAATAAATATAATATTGCCCAACCTTTCTGGCAAACTTAACTTACAACATGACCTCTCTTTCACTTTAAAGTATGACCTGGCTCGAGAATAACCTCCTGGTCTCCAACAAAGGTTAACCAGTTTAATGTTCAGCATTATGAGTTTTAGTGCTCACTTGTCAAATATCGGCATTACATGTATTAACTCTTGAATAATTATATGTCAGTCGTGATATTGTAGATATTGTTCAATCAATGTATTTATTCAGAGGTTTTTTCCAGGTTTTCAGGTATCCAGGATATGCCATTATTTGTATAGGTTGTTCGTGTGTCAGATAAAATTGCGTTTGTTGAAATATGGACTTATCATGTGTCAATATGTTGTTTTCTACTGCAAAAGTGTGATTTACACCTCCTATAAAAGCCCTGCTTTATAGTATTTGAGTATTATTGGCCTGCACTTTCATTAAACAAATGAAAGAAAATTGGTTTTATACAAGGAAAATGTTATTCTAATTCATTCATGGCGAACTGATGCCACTTTTTAACGATTGTCGCTTGACATTTCTTTAGTAAAAATGGCACGGAAATCAGAAAATAAAATATAACGGACAAAAATTATCCTGAACTTCTCGTCAGAGTCACAGAATGGGTTTAGGGTATCGGGTGATAATTATCCCGAAGAGATTCAAGTCACGTGCTTTGGGTGAGTGTCGTCTGCTTTCTTCGGTTTGAAAATTAGTCAGAGGGTTAATGTCTAACTGGATGGGTGGAATTTGTAGATTGCTACAAATTTCATCTCTTTTCGCGTACACGTCTTGTTTAAATGTGTATCGGAGTTACGGTGTTGAATATTCATGCTTAGAACTTGCTGCAGGGCGATATAGCTTGCTTCGGAAATCGGCCAAGCTTTTAGGGGAAGTTCGCGACGCGCGCGCCGAGCAAGGTCACAATGGTTAAATGATCGGACACTTGGTTAATATCTCGACCCCTGACCCGGGTTGAAAGGTTTTGTCTGACGTCTGCTCGTCCCACGGCCTTTTCGCTGAGCCCTTGGTCATTCAGGCTGATGAGATGGGTTTCACAGAATTAATCCCACCCTCACTGTCCGCAATGCGTACAAAAGCGGCCCAGATGCCCTCGTGTGACAGCAGATCTGTCCGACATTACCACAGGATTATCCTTGTCAAAATATCAACGATGGCTGATGGAAAGGTCCTCTAAAATCATAGTTAGCGTGTTATCATCAATTCGTTTCAGACAGTATCCTCGACAGCTCAGTCACCTCGTAAATGCGACTATATAGATGGGTATAACCTGGTCCCATTTTATGAAGACGATGAAATGTTTCGTTAAAGAAAGCTACTGTTGCCCGACAGCATGTACATGTTGTCATATACATTTCAGGACCCCAATGTAGCCTTCTGAGGGAAAGGATCGCGTGTTCGAATCCAGGTGCCCATCGATGTGTAAATATACAAACGACAGTAAATTTTGAAGGTTTGTCTGCCACCTGGCCAGCACGAGGGGATTTTCACTATACGCATATAGGCGTGGCTTTGGAGCCGTCAATCATGCAAAGCGAACAATTCTTTTACGCTGAATATAAAGCAGAGAAAATAATCACCCTGTCTATTCTCCTTTCCTCGATGTGGTGAATTATTCACTAACTGATTTTACTTACACCAAGAATCATCTTCATATAAGGCTGTATCTCATCGCCTGAAAACCAGTATTTTTTTTTCCAAAAAAATAAAGCTCAGTTTCGTTTAGTGAAATAAAACGAAAATAATGCATTTTTCTGTTTTGTCTTCTCGTCGCTGAATGGGAGATCTTACCATCTGATAAAACACAACGGCGCAAAACGGCTTACAAAATACCAAGCTCATATTGAAATGGGTCACGCAAGGAAAGATGGAAAGATTTATTACATGTTTAACAATACTCGTGTGAAAACTTCGGCGATAGGGAGCATGAGGGACATCATTCGTGTTAAGTCACGCTGACCTGTCTGTCTACAATAGCCTTTGTCCATTTTAATCTATCTAGATATACTCGAGTTGCACAATTCTCGACCAACTTCCGGCCTTTGTTGGTTAAAACGATCACAGGATCAAATCCTTTATCAATGAGGTGGCGTGTTTGAATCCAGTTCTCGCTGGCTCGGCTACGATGTTAAGTCAAGATGTGGGACACGTACGTGTACCTGAGGGAGCTTGGGTGTCTCACCACGCACATTAATCTTTCGTCGATCCATAAATCTGGAAATTTAGTGATGAGTGCCGCCTCACAGTGAAAAGAATGGACAAGTCAAACATACGGAACTGGAAAGCAATAACTTATTGGCCTTCTTACTTATACATGTAAATATTCGTGTTTTGGAAATGTAAACTCAAGAGCTTGGAATCTGCACTATCTGATGATGTGCACATGTATTTTAAGGCCCGCACTCGCACCAACCTAGCCACCCCTCTCCTCCCAAATAAAAATCACAAAAAATATTTCTCGGACTTTTTCTCCGTCTTCGAGATGTTTCGTACATCTGTCACCTGAATCGCGATAATTCACACCTTCACGCGCTCTTTATTTGTCCAGTTAATTACCCTTTTCTTATTATCTTCGTTTCTCGCAAAGAATCTGTGCCAAAAAGTCTGTTGCGATTTCTAACCACAAAAGATCACATAACCCTGTTCAGTAATGTTTCCCCGCTCTGCTACATTGAGTGTCACATTGTACAGAACAAAGCGTTTCAGATTAACCCTTCTGTGTAGCCAGCGGATTAATTTCTCATGCGCAATATGCTGAGGTTGTAATTCGAGCGCGGACCAGGTACGCCGAGCTGAGTTCACCATGGGCTAATTACATAAGTTACGTGATCGGGAATATGATTTTCCCGGACTTCACCAGACCACGAAATGGAGGCAAACAGATTCCCGTTAAACACACCATCAATGGAAAACCAGTCGAACAGACAAATCGTGACATTTTCCCTCGCACGCCGGCGCACCCAAAAGTGGATCTTGTAGGACGGCGTATCTCTGGCCATGCATATGAAAGTCATAAAGCCATGTGCGGTTATATTACACAACATATGTCACTGAATGTGATATCAGTTAAATCATTTATGGGGATTAACACCGTGGAAAATAGCTGTTTCTGTATTGCAAGAATCTTAGTATATATATATTATACCCTCATTACTTTTTACAGAACGCAAAGAATATTTGCATACTTGTCTTCACAACAGGAACATTTATAAAGCACTGTCTCTCCTTATTTATTTGTCTCTGCTTATTTGCTCATTTATTTATTTATTTATTTACTAGTATTTTACAGATAACAATACACAGTGTTGGGTAGACAGTCTAAGTACCTAAAATTTGACAAAAAGTGTAACTTGACAAGCAGCTGTGTTTTTTTTCCCTTAGTTTCCTTCGATTTGGTGGATTAACTCACTGAGAGATTAGTCCACCACCTCTGAATAGACGCGCATACCTCTGGAAGTGTGTATTACCGTCTTCTGACATTTGTCTATATTTTGTGCACCACTACACGAAGACGTCTATCGAAGCAGGCGTTCTCAGGATCTTATGCACATGTTGTAAAAGGCAGTTGCGTTAATCACGGTGAATATTTTCGGCATCCTAAGACAAAATGTGAAATTTTGCTTAAAGTGGGTTCTATTATCCCTAATACAACACTATATACCAACGTTACATTACTGACTTTCCTTTCTTAGGCACAGATTCTGTCAGTGCAGAAAGAACGTTTTACAAACATACCAGTATAGCATTCACGAGCACGGGAATAAGTTCCTGTATTTATAGGCTTTTTCTCTTACTTATTAATTTGGCTTCCTCTCCTGCCGTACGTGGGAAGGTCTGCTAGCAACCTGCGGATGGTCGTGGGTTTCATCCGGGTTCTGCCAGGTTTCCTCCCACTATTATGTTGGCCGCCGTCGTATAAGTCAAATACTCTTGAGTACGGCGTAAAATACCAATCAGATAAATAAATAAATATCTGCTAATTTTTTTTATTTATTTATTTGTTCGGTTCTTGAGTTTCCTCCACTCATAAGCTTGGTCATCAAATAAATTAAATATATATATTCCATGGAACATTCCTTGTCTCTCCACAATCAAGACTCATCACTCAACGTTCAAAACTACGGAACTGCCAGGCATAATTTGAAAATTAAAAAAAAACATTCTAGCTCTTGTAACACCATATGAATGCGTTCGTTTACAGTAAAGCGCTACTCTCGTAACGAAAAACGTCAAAAGTTCATTTTCTGTTCTAAAATCTGCCCCATACCAGTTATGTAATACATATATTGCTATTGCTTCAGTCATCCTGTGTTTTACTGTATTTTCAAGCTTAGTCTATTGCATAATAACAAAAGCACACGCTGAGATTAAAACATTGCTGTATAGCCTACTGGTTTAAGTATGAATGATGACAAAATATTGTCAACCGAAAGGCACTACGAGAGAGCAAACTAGTGTCGCATGCTAACGTACAAATTGCCCACAACAGACAAAGAGACTACATCCTTCATTTCATGCTTCAGATTTCTGTATTCGGATACAAATAAATTAAATCACAAAAATTCGATGGATTGATGTTTGGCTCAGGGTCAAACTGTTTCAAAAATTCCAATTAAAACCATGGATTTTAATGTTTCTCCCTAAAATTTCTGACTAACAGACAAAGAAATAGACAGACAGACAGTCAGTCAGTCAGCCAGTCAGTCGGATGGACAGACAAACAGAAGACAGACAGACAGACAGGCAGGCAGACAGGCAGTCAGTCAGATGGACGGAAGGACGAAGGGCCGGCCGGACGGACAGACAGACAGTCTGTCTGACAGTCAGTCAGTCAGTCAGACAGACAGACAAATGAACACCTTGTAAAAATATATTTTCTCTGCCGAGGCAATAACAATGTCTGTATAGATGAAGCCTTCATCCACGTTTGCGGTCCTTTCACTTAAAAAAAGCCATTAACAGTTTTCTTTGATTCATAATTGAATTACGTCCAGTTCTCTCGGTCTCAATGGGTAATTGTCACCGGTAGAAATATATTACCAATATTTTTGCCAAATGTGAAAGCCGAGTTTTGTACGGCAGCTGTGATGACGCCATGAGCTGGTCACGGACATACAAGTTCGACATGCTAGAAAGCGATTAGCACAACGGTTAAGTCTTTTCCGTTAGGCTGTCACTTGAAATAAATCAGCTGGACTGGACAAAGATGTCTAAATGCCCATGTACTTTTAACGACACCTCAAATTAGACGCTCGATTTCACGTAGACCGCAACGCCTTTCTGGGGAATTCTGTTGAACAAAGCCGATTATGTAAAAATGGAAATAATTTTCATCAGCAAAATAAAACCAAATGTACATAAACAATATACAAAGAGATTAAATGTTCCGATTTGTTTAATATTTCGAATATATATTGGTTAATCAGGAATTTTTTTATTCCGCAAGGTTTTATGATGAAAATTCTTTAATGAATTTTTCTTTCTGTCTTTACACAGTGAACGCCACATGCAATTAAGAAATTAGCTTTGACAAGTGATTAAATAAGCTTGCAGGTATAGAGCTGTGATGCTATACATCTATTTATAGCACCCTATATAGGGTATCATCATTTCTCACGTTCTCGCTTCATAAATTTTTTGAACACAAAAAACTAGATTTTACACAGAATTTTACTTAATTCTCCCGGGGCTCAATCGATTAGCGCACCAATGCGGTCGCTGTGAGTTCAAGTCCAGCTCATGCTGACTTCCTGGAAGTCTGCCAGCAACCTGCAGATGGTCGTGGGCTACCCTTGGACTCTGCCCGGTTTTCTCCCACATTAATGATGGCTGCTGTGGTGGAAGTGAAATATTCTTGAGTACGGCGTAAAACACCGATAAAATAAATAAATAAATCGCCATTCTCTTGATATTGCGCCTGTCAAGCATACGATTTATCCTATACAAAGGATGTCCCACAAAAATGTACTCCCCATTTGTTGCCCATTACTCATAATAATAATAATAAATGAATAATTAATAATTATTATTATTACTTATTACAATTTTTCTTTCTTCAAAAGTTAGTCGTACATCTGCCATTATTTAGGGAACAAAGACAAAAAATATATGAGTAATGAGCAGTCAAATGGTGAGTACATTTTTTGGGGTCACCCTGTATTTGTTAAATGAATTCTCAAGAAACAAGGGAAATGTACCTTATTTAGTTTATGTATTCAAACTTATTCATAAGTGAAAATCTGCGCTCCAAAATGTAAATAAGTTCTCCTAACGTTATATCCTTCCTTTCAACATGGAGGTATAAGTATGGATACATGAGTATTTAAATTATATATATATGGTTATGTACCCAGTCGTTTGATTCCTGGACATTAAAATATATATTGTAAGTTTGTATACATCCCTTCCAGACAACAAATTTAACTTAGTTGAAAAACGTTCTTCATGGAATGTGTTATTATTTCTTATATGTTTGTGTTCACTTAAAAAGTCGATTGATATTTTGTTGAACCTATGGGTTCAGTGAAGGTAAGTAAGGGTATATGTATGTAGAAAGCTTTGTATCGGGCATCTGGGGGCGATCAAGCTATAGTGATATAGGTGTAGAGGCAATCTCAGCAGGAGATCGTTACACTTTAGCTTGACACAGGTGTCGGGACAGTGTCCACAGGAGATCGCTGCACTATTGCTATAGTGACACAGGTGTTGAGGCAATGTCCTCAGAAGATTGCTGCACTTCGGCTGTTGTGACACAGGTGTAGGCGCAGTGTGCACAGCAGATCGTTGCAATTTAGCCACAGTGACACACATGTAGAGATAATGTTCACAGAAGCCGCTATAACAGACCGTAAACCATTGCAAACTGAAACTCTTTAGATAAGTATGTGTGACATAATTTGTTCAGAGAAAATTTCAAAATTTTGTCATTAACCAAACAAACTAGATCAAAATCAGCCTTTCACTTTTTTCACTTTTTTTAAATTATTCGATAAAATCTCCATACTCCCCTGACAATAAAAGAACCTGATTTTTCCCGAGTGTTTAACTTTGCTCTATCCGAATCGTTTAAGTAACAAAGCTCTTGATTTTGTTCGGCTCAAATCATAATGACACGTGATCAATCACGCGAGACTGTGAAGCCGTAATCCGTTCCATTGTCGTGAAGTCAAAACCGGCAAGTTGGAGAAAGACCACCTCTTGTTTTCAAAGTCGACCGAGCCGTTTCAACTTAGTGGTCATTAATGAAATCTGTTCACTTTTGTTGATCCACGATTACATTTGGCTAACTGTGAAAGTCTGCCTCTGAGCTGCTTAACAATACAGTTATGTGATTATGTAATATACGCGTAACTCCAATAGCAACGTGTATTATTGGGGGTGGCCAAGCGAGAAGAAATAGCAAATTGTACACGACGAAACTCAATAGCTGTTTCTAGCACGATATATAGGCTTGTGTGGTTTATTCCAGGCGATACAGAACCTCACAACAATACCCGCATCTGTTTCAGAACTCCAGTTGCAACCGTATCCAATTTCCGGACCATCAAAACAAAGTCAACCTGACAGGCTTGGAGGTTGTAGGGCGTGATATGGAAATTTTAAAGCCAGATATGTATCCGATTGCCTCAAAAGGTACCTTTCAAATGCTTGTTTACACGCACTAAAGCATCTGGATTATTTTCCTCCTGGGGCCTACATCAGCTCTCCGGAATACGATTTAAAGAGAAAGTTATCCGTTTAAGGATGTATGCTGCAATTGTCATGAACTTCTTTCTACTTTTCTCTTGTTAGTTTGATTTATTCATTTGATAATTTCAACGCCATGTTCAAGAAATTTTTAGCTGTATGATAGCGGTCACTTTTAGGGTCGGAGAAAATCAGAGTGCCCTGTTTAAACCACCTACCTTTGGCACGTCACTGACTGACATTCTTCACATTTGACGTGAAGATGTGCACACCTCATTGTCGGGAGACACGAGGTCCATACCGAACGTCGGTCGATTACAAGCCTCGTCGACCGGTTGTTGCGGCTAATGTCCCACATGTAGTGAGAACTGAACAAGGTACAAAATTCCTTGCCCAAGGCAGGATTTGAATCTGCATCTCCTGTGCCCTTTACCGATTGAAGGGTAAGGGCCTCTATCCACTTGTAATTATTAAAGACAGAGACATTTCACTGCTTCAAAAGTTTACTTTGAGAACGTTTACACGCGCTTAATGTCTAATATTTTCAATGCAGAGCCTCGGTGTATATGACAGGACCGCGAGATATGTCTTATACATGAACTATGGTATCTAGAATCCTGTGGGGAAGTGTTCTGTCTGTTCAACTAATAAATGGAGGAATCTGTATCTCACTGTAGTGCTGAGGACCGGAGGATGCATTGTATGGATTATCGAAATATTTCGTATGCAAATGTGTGATGCCGTGATACATCTTTGCACTATTCCAAACCCGTAAATTAGGCACAACACACGGTGGCCCCTGGTTAAGCCATAACAGGAATCGTTTTGGACGTATAAGACAGGTCCTTATGCGAGGTTACGGTCTCGCGTCCGGATCCCCGTCGTCCAGCTGCGGCTTTATGTCAGAACATTCGTAAGCTATAGGCCTTCAACTGAGAAACAGCGGTGTTTTCCTCCGAATCCTTCCCAGATTCTTTGCAAGTACAGCGTGACGCTTGAGTTGAATTGCATTTTTTTTATTTATTTATTGGATTTTTGTTTTACGGCGTACTCATGAAGACTTCACTTATACGACGGCAGCCAACATTATGGTGACAGGAAACCGGACAGAGCCCGGCGGAAACCTATACAACTATGCACATGTAGCGGGCTGACCTTCCCACATCAGACGAATTTTGAAAAAAAGAATATTTTTTCTATTTCAGAAGATTAAAACTTAATGACACTGTTGGAATTTACACTTACTGTGAAATATATAATACCAGGGGACAGCTTGACCATGTCAAGACCGTCATACCAGAAAAAAATTGTTGCTGTCGGCTTGCTGATAAGCTAGTGTAACGAAGAGGTAATGGGGCAATGTATTCCTATAGCTGATGCGAATGACAACAGTTATAGCCTGTAATGTGGAAAAGGATTAGACTGTCGCGCTGTTGTTGAACTGAGACGATCTCGCCTGGAAGAAGACATACACTGCAACATTGTTCACTGTTAAATTAAGACGATGTGCCATGGAAGAAGATAAACTGTCACGTCAATTGTTCACTGCTGAATTACGGCGACGTCGCGTGAAAGGAGGTAAACTATCACGTTAATTGTTCACTGTTGGATTACGGCGACGTTGCATGGAAGAATTAGGATGAATGGTCACGTTGTTCATAGTTGGATTAAGATGACCTCGCCTGGAAGCAGATATACACTGCCATATTGTTCACTGTTAAGTTCGGACGATGTGGCATGGAAGAAAATAAATTGTCGCGTTGTCGCGTAGTTGAATTAAGACGACATGAAACAAGATAAGCTGTCACGTTAATTGTTCATTGCTGGATTACGACGGCCTCGCATTGAAGGAGATAAGCTGTCACGCTGTTCGGGTTGAATTAAACCAAGCATTCACACATTTGTGACCACCTTAAATACGCCACTCTGACGGTCGACAGATTTGGATTCATCCCATTGCTGTTTTGACATCATACTCCGGAATTTTCCATTTACATATACGATTACTTTTAATTTTCATGGGTATAGAGAAAAACCGGAATGCCTGGGTGAATAACATGGACGTTTAACCCGTTTCTGCAGAACTTCCCAACGTGAGACGTACGAATATACTCAATATATACAGGTATACATATCTGTTGTCTGATTTGCTCCCAACACACTGCTGGCCGCAGTCGTATGAGTGAAATATTCTCGAGTAAGGCGTAAAACTCCAGTCAAATAAGTAAAGAAGATGTATCTATTGAAGGTAGGAGGTCCTGTACGAAAGTAAGACGGCACGTTTGGCGATACGAACTTTGGCAACCTTTTTTTCTTCCCAAGACGCAGCGCAGACTAAAAAGCGGGAGGTCTTGAACTCACTCCTCGTGTGTCATATGGGATGGGCTAGGAGAGATTAACTAATATTCATATACTAGGAATTATACAGCCAATGGAAAGTAGAACACAGACAATTACGGTATAATTTCTTTGAATGACGCAAGGAAGCGAACGGCAATAGTACTTAGAAGTGCTGTAAATCCAAAGTGCACATAATGCAAAATGCTTGGAATAGAGAGTTTAAAGGTCTGCATCTATAGCCACATGGCCTTATTAAGAATCAACCGAGCTGACTAGTTACACCGCATGCAGCCAAGGGTTACCCCCATTGTATATATGGATAGAAAAGGATAGGGGGTGTGGTTCTTTGTACAATCAGAGCGAGGGCGTTCCATGATCAGTAGGAAGGAATCACTCTTACCACGCATGGGCAAAGCACAATCTTTGTTAATCCAAAACGGAAAATGCTTCAGATGTGTGTCTAGTAACAACACTGCTGTCACACTGTCACACGTCATCCGATGACGTCGTTGTGATTACAGCATATCACAAACACATCCTCTGGCTCACGTGCGATGCACTGCTGTTAAGCTGCCATTGAGGGTTAATCCTGCAGACGTTTACTAGCCATCTCAGATGTTGATACATTTCCGGGAATTTAGGATATGTTATTTTTGTAATGATCATTACCTAATTGGATCAAAATGGATATTTTATGTTATTAATGGGAGATTCTGAAGGGCTACACAAAAGAGTCCATATCGCAGTAAAACGTGCTGTTTCCTGTTGTGACGCTGGGGTGCACTACCTTGGTGTTTTATGGGCACACTAACACCTAAAGGTGTAATGTACTCCAAGTAAGAACAAAGCACAACACAGCTTTGGACCCTTTTGTTAACCGCTAGAAGGAATTTCACGAGCTCATCATTGTAGGCACTACAAAGCTTGTGCCAATTATAAAGCCCTTGGACAGTGACGCCGCGTGTTCGAATCCAGCTCTCGCTGTTTCCACTGTGTATTGATTAACTAAGGGGATTTATCAGATGCCCAGTGATGGTCGGGGTATACTTCTGACATGCACGTTTCCTCCTTCTATAAACCTGACACACACCATATGAATGAAAAGTTCATGAGTAAATAACAATCCATCAAGTCTGACATAATTTGTTGACGAGTCAACACTTAGCAGTCAAGCAGAACTTGACGCATGTCCGTCCATACACTAGTAGAATTGTGCGTCAAAATATTTTTTTTTTTTTTTGGTTATACCAAGATCTGTAGTTCAAAGCCGGACATTTGTTGCTAACACTGTTTGATTGATTAATTAGTTAATTGATTTCATAGGCGAGGACAATTAATTGATTGCTTGGTTGACAGATGAACTGATTCAGTTGTAGAGATATCATATACATGTACAGCCTGGAAACCTGCATCGGAGATTCACCTCCCACCCCACGCCGACCGCCCCGATGCCCGATGGGCCGAAAACGTCGAAAATCAGGCTGATATGGTTGACTTTCTTGCCTATGAATATAAAAGTGTTTGGCGTTGAGGAGGACACTTCACAATCACTTCCGTTTGTGTCCTTATTTGCCGACAGGTGGCTACTGATTGGGCTCATATCCGTCTCATCTGAGAATGAACGTGTGTCTTTACAATCCACGCATTGTAGAAATGAGGGCTCCAACATTAAGGACTTATTATCCCCAGCCATACACTTGTCATTGAAGATTGCGCCCATCCATCTATCTTTAAGGCTGTTAATATGAAAAGTTCACATGATTTAATTTCACAAACCGCACATCGCCTTGAAAATATAAACGAAGAGGGTCGCGTGCGGATAATGACCAGGCGCAGAAGGGGCGCACGCGCGGCGCAGTCACGTGACCCATCCATCGTCTGCTCGGGTACCATTTTTACCTCCCACCAACTTCATCGTGGTTGACAGATTTGTGTTCTGCCTTTCTCATTGGTCCAATATAAAACTTCAATTGAGACTAAGAGGTTGAGCTATATTCAGCGTCAAAGAACGGAAAACGATACGCATATGTATATACAGGCTAGTTCTTTTAGGGGGCGAATGGGGGACCTCGACATTTGCGGAGGGCACAATTATACCTCTGTTGACGCTGGCAGTCAATTCGGCCGACAGCTCTAGTCTCGGCCCACTGGTAGCCACGTGCCTGACGAGTGCGCCGTCCGAAAATACCCGAGTTAACGCACGCGCGAGCGACGGTCCGAATGCTGTTCACGATAACCGTATCTATAAACGGGCCACAGTGTTTGACTGCTAATTCCCTTCTCTATAGTCAACGCAATGGGAGCTACTTTTTTCCTCGGACGCGAGCGACGTTCCGCCACGCGTATGAACATCTGCCATAGGTCCACAAGGTGCCTTGCGTCTCACAGACCCGTTGTGTTTCGGACCCATTTCATTTATTCAAAGTCTCGATTCCAACTGACCTTTCTAGAGATACATCTTATATTTTAATGGCTTCGTTTTTCACAAAGAACCCTCTGATTTTGTCTACGACTCCACACGCGCCCTTTTCAGTAAGATGAAAACAGTAACAGACGTCCAAGGCCAGTTTCTACCAAACTCGATCTTTCGGCTATGAAAAATATAATTTCATTGTGCAAGTAAGCCTATGTGATCTATACAAGAAAGACAAAACGAAAAAAATTCGAGGGCAGACGGGTGGTGTATAAACTGCGAAAGGTTTAAAATGGGAATCCGTTGAAAACACAATAAACTATTAATCATATTGTCAACCTGCCTTCAATAATTTTATACATTAACAAATTACTGGATTTATCGGATGTATTTAAATATTTGTTGACAGTACATAACGGCTCCTTTTCGTGATATAATCTCTACATTACCTGAGTACTCAAAATAAAATCTGTTGTTAAGCAATAACCAGATAAATATATCAGACCATAATACCACCAGCAAATATTACTATACTACAGTAAGCAGGATCTAATCAACACGAAGGTGAAATATCTATTCATTCGTCTTAAGTTATTCTGCACTTCTTTGTGTTTGAGTCTTAAGGTATACATGTATATGTGTTTAGTTCCCGTATGTTTTTTTGTGGCAAACAGCGATCCGGTCCATAGTCTTTACCCTCGGGAAAGTTTGTCGCTCGGGAAACCTCGGGAAACCTTATATATACACTAGGGTCTTACTTACTTTACATTTATGGGTATGTGTAAATTACCGGTTTGCGTGCAGACAGGTGCAGGAATTAAACCAGACAAAGTCTAATTTGATTTTATTCAGTTCGCTTTTATTTTTAGTTTTCACGTAATCACGTGATAGTTTATGACCTCATTTTGACCGGCCAATGTAGTTTTATTTCATTTTGTCCAACTAGTGTTCTTATTGGCTATATTTATTTTGTTCCTTGATATGGTTATATATTATATGTCATTCTATTGTGGTCACTCACCATTCTGTCCCATTGCAGACACATTCTGTGTTATCCACATCCCCTGTATAGATTTTTCCATTGCTATAACAGTCACGTTCCATGTAGCAATGCAGCGCATTTTATTTTGTACCATTATATTATGTTTCGTTTCGCTATAGCCACATCCGATGTTGTCCCAATATAGTTATATTTCCTGTTGTCCCAGTATTGTCACATTTCATGTTGTAGCGTTGTAGTCACTTTCCATTATATTCACATTTCTTGCTGCCCCGTTATAGTATTACGCCCACAATTTATGTTGTCATATTATACATACATTCCATGTTGCCCCATTATAGTCACGTTCCGTGCTGTCCCATTATAGTAACATTTCGTGTTGTCCCATTATAGTCACGTTCCGTGCTGTCCCATTATAGTAACATTTCGTGTTGTCCCATTATAGTCACTTTCCATTATAGTCATATTTCATGACCCATTAAGCTCACATTAAAGATACATTTCATATTGTCCCATTATAGTCCCGCTCCGCGTTGTCTGTTATAATCACTTTTTTTCAGTAAACTTATGGAGCGTTTCCTTTTGTAGTCGGAACTAAATCCTTTGTGCTTTTTGTTTCCTTCCTAAAGCCGCTATATACATCATCAATTCATGTGGGATCACATAATGGTGATAAACCCCCATTCAACTTATGCTGTTTTGTCGATTATATAAATATAACGTTCATCGCCTTTTTAGTCTGACGTATCATTTGGTATAAGACTTTATAAAGTTGCGTTTCAATTCGACAGCTCTTCCTGTCATGTGAGTTCGCCTATCCATTGAATTCCCGTTGTATCTTTGGTTATAGACTCTGCAGACAGCACACAGGTGTCTATCTTTTTGCATGCGCATAATGCAGGGCGCAATTGTTCTAAAACTTCTTACGTTTTTAAACCCAGTATTGAATACGTAGTCTGGGTTGGAGTATCATTTGTTTTGCGCGCGGATGTGACCCGTGTTATAAGATTTGAGTTCGACTTTCAAGCACTTTTGTAGTGGTTATAACCTATTTTGTTATTTGTTTAATTAATGATCCACGCCATATTCAAAAATATTATTTCACTTAATGTACGACGGCGGCCAGCATTATGGTGAGAGGGAACTGGGCAGAGACCAGTGGAAACCCACGACGACAGTGTATTTTGTTTTCGTCAGTTAGATATCGCACCTCTGGTTTTTGTCATCTGTAAACTCCACATAAAGGCGTATATAGCTATATATGTGCGGGACAGAAAAAATGACAACTCTCTCAAATTCGCAATTACTGAAAATGGTTTATGTGGCTTTGGTATTTCACGCATAATGGATTTGCGCGACCTTTTTTTGAAGATGTCGGCATCATAAGTGAAATAGTATTAAAACAGCTTGGTTTTATTACTTGAAAGGAAAGCCAGACACAGCTAAACCGCCTCACAAAGGCTTGACGCCAGTCTGCCTAACATGTCTGGTGGATATGTATACATTTCATGCAAATAAAATGAAATTTAAATTTGTTGCTGTTTAAATACTTTTTTACACATTTATGATGTAGATATTTCCATTGAAATGTGTCTAACATCCATGAAATAATTTATGTGAAATAATGTCTTACGTTTAAAGAATTTTGAATAATTATTGATTTAAGAGGGTTCCCGTGAATCTTTGTCCAACCCAGGCATGCACCCAATACATAACATCTCGTCTCCATTTTATGCCGTTATGTATACATGTGTCGTCCTATCCCAGTGTCTCCGCAGTTTTACCGTTATAGCTTCCGTGAAGGATATTTTCTCTTTGTCTGAGGAAGCCAGTGTTTAAAACTCTGCAGGTGCAAGTACACGTGTATAGGTGTGTCACTTCATCTGCGCAGGCGTGTGCGCGTTTGTGCGCGCGCGCGACCAAGACGAGCTCGGCACGTGCACCGTAAAATGACAACAGTTTATTGAGTCCCGTGCTATCGCTTTTCCTAATCACGGTTTAAACAAAAAAGATGCAGACATGGTTTTCCGTCTTTCAAGTGCTAGGCACCCACGGGACAAGAAAAAAAAACAATCGTGGTGGAAATATCCGCGGGTACCCCTACAAGAGAGTTTGTGTCACCTGGTTGTAAAAGAGTAGATTTTTTTGATTGTTGATTGTTATTCTGATTGTCATTTATAGAGCTATATGGTGTCAACACGTTTTTGTCTAAAAAGTAATATGAAATGATAAGGATTGAAAATTGTAAAAATCTTGCATAATGTATGCTTTGTGAGAAAATACGGAAGCAAAATTTTCCGTCCTTTCCACTATGCCTCCATGGTGTGACGTCATGCACGAACGCCTATCTCTGAAGTATATCCACAAATGACGCGGCCCTTTCAAACACTCCTGACGTCTTCCTAGCGTAAACGCCTTGCTCGACGTCACATCTGTCTGATTCGATGTCATGTAATGAATACTATCACGTCCCACCAGGAAAGTGTAACGGTCACAGGCGAAGATTTTTATTTTTAAGAAATCTTCCGTTATATGGGTTAAATAATGTTATATATCGAAAATCCTTTTGAATCATTGTATTAGGTTTGTTCCGTAAGATTAGGCTACTTTCATGTAATTTCTACTCAGTTTCCAATTTTGTGTCAATTTAAGGCCATACTCAACGATTTTATCAGTAATATCATGACGATCAAGTGCAAAAGGGTGGTGGAAAAGAGAGTTCTTCCCCTGGTAAACCATCGACTTGTGGCAAATTACTGACGAACTGACGAACTTGCCAAGATGTGCGACGTGCAGATCTGCAGACCACAATGATGGAAGGCAAGTGGTCTTCAACACATGCCAAACCCTGTATGCTCTCCGCAGACATTAGCTTCCAGGTCGTGACGTCATTATGACGTAAGTTTCTACTGGCGGGTACTTTCAGGGAAGCAGACGACACAGGCATTACAGAGACTATACTGGAAAATGTCTATATTTGGACTTTTATACGCGTTGAATTGATAAGGTACTTGGCATGCTGTAGGCTTAAATATAAGTAAAAGAAGATAAATTGGGATGGAAAATCGCGTTTTATGAACTTTTTGTGACAGGCATGAACTCTTGAATATTCAACTTTCTGATGGCCCGAACTGTCATTCAAGAACATACATTTGGCGTCAGCTTTGTTCCAAAACGTCAACGGGGTGACGCAAACATTTGTTAGGGTGCGGTATACAGTTTCGTAGCTTTTGGCTCCGGTCTGAAATTTTATTAAACTGCATTAGTGATGTTTGACCACACAAATGGACTAGTTTTTTGCTCAGTAGTTCAACTCTGTGTATGTGATGCACTACAATAGTGTTAGGCTTCAAAATAACCTATGCTGAGTTGGCAGAAATGCGGATGAAGTAGCTCCTCTAGTGGACTGAACGTGCCAGACAGGGTGCATAAACTGCTCGTTGTTGTTGTTTTAGAGGCTGGCCTGTCCATGTGGGAGAATTGTGGGAAAACTGGTCGGTCGACCTATCTGTTTTACGATGTTTTTTGTGTCCTGATAAATGAGCATTTGAAAACTGAACAGAAAAGAATATTGTGCGAGAGTCGAAAGTGGGTCAATATTGGGCCGAAAGTCACTGTAGTTGGAGCATTTTTGTGCGAAAAGTGTACTTTTTGAAGACTAGCACATGGTTGGAGATGTTAGGTAACATGTTGCATTGGATTAATTTATACAGTTTAAAGGTACATTTTGAACGTAACTGGTCATAAGAATGATACTATTAGGACAGATTTCTGTCATTTTGGGGATACGTGCAGTCATTGCACATTTTCTCGACATTCCCAGGCAAAACTGTAAACTGAAAATATCTACATGACGTTTTGACTATGTACTACCAGAATTGTTGTTATGACTTTCGATTAAAATACATACAGACAATTCAGCGTTCACCATTGCTGCAGGGAATACAGTGGATATATATAGTAACTTTACAGAGTTACTATGGAAATCCGTTGAAAATAAAATTGAGCATAGACATGTGGATGAGGTTCAATCCTGGCTTTGGGCAGGGAAATTGTAGATTCTCCAGCTCCCAGTCTTCGTGAGGCCTTAGAGTAACAATGATGGATCGACGAGGCTCACGAGGCCGTTTGCGCAGTCTAACGTTCACTCAGGACAACTCTGAGGCCGAGGACGCAATTGCCATAGGTCAGTGGTTTTACTAAATTCTTTACTCAATTCGCTTACCAAACCTGACCGCCATCGCACATGAAATCCAGTATTAGACAGGGGTACAACAAATACATGAGCATCTAGTGTACTGGGACCCTGAAAATAGTACTCATAAATCTCAAATGGGTCAGAATCCAGTCCAACTTATGTGTGTGCCTCATTGTACAATCGCACGCAGAAAATCGATACTAACAAATCTATAAATTTCAAAACTTATTTTCAACAAAACCACGAAGACTAAACATTTACACTCCAATAAAGATACGGAGATAGGCAAGGCTGAAAATATGCAAAAGAACATGCGCCACCCATTTCCAGTGGTGTTAGGAAGTATTTGCTTTACACAGAAATGGAAAAAGCTTCGTTTTAAACCCGGACAGGGCACTTGTGCAATCCACGTTCTCGTTCTCCGTGGGGAAATTGTGACAGTACTCGGTCAACGACGCTCGTGTGGCCATTTGTAGAGTCTGACATCCATACAACACTGAGAGAACAGACTAAAAAAACTGAGTTTTCTAATACAGCTCATTCCACTCAGAAAACTGAGTCATAAGACTATATTGGTTGAGTCATGGAAAACTCATATTATTGTCTTACTGACTCATACATGGTCAATGAGTTCTTTGATTTCTCTTGTAAGTCACCTAACCAGTCAGATGAGTCTTTAATGACTTGGTCGATAAGGTCATATGATTCTGAGTTGAATTATCGCTACTGGAAAACTCAGATTTTTGAGTCCGTTGACCCTGAGTTTTGTCTTAGTGAAGTCACTGTTCCTATAGGAGCACTGATGACAACAAGCGGTAGTTCGGCGTCGGCTGCTGTGCGTTGGAAATGGCTTCTCTTTCACAAATCCGATGTGCACATCTGCACCTCACACGTGAGCGTGTTCGTAAAGAAGATGCCAAAGGTAAGTGGTTTACATCAGACACTTAGATCATCCCCCCATAACATTGCTTGTTGTTGCCTCAGTTAAAAATTCTTCATTATGGCGTTATACAACAATCAGTCAATCAACCATTTTGATCAGGCACAATATAAGCGTACACAATACTATTTTAAATTTATATCTTTAATGAAATAAGCGGGAAAAGAAAAGCATTCGTTCAGCTGAAATTTAAATGCATAAAAACACCGAATAAACGTTGTAAAACATTGACAAAGGTGATATTTAAGAAAGTGGAAACGTGATTTACTATTTCGGTTTTAATTAAAGTGCTTTTGATCAAGAGGTGAAGGACTGTATTGTTTGTCAAACTGATCAGTGGAAATGAAAATATCATACTCTCGATTTGAACTATTTTAAATCAGGGTATAATTGCTCAGTGACCGATTGAAGAGTACGCTTGCGCAGCACGATAGCTCAAGATCCCCTCACTAAGGCGGTCGCTGTGAGTTCATGTCCAACTCATGCTGACTCTCTCTCCGGTCGTACGTGGAAAGGTCTGCCAGCATCGTGCGAATGGTCGTGGGTTTCCCCCGGCTCTGTCCTGTTTCCCCCCACCACAAGGCTGTCGTTTCATAAGTGAGATATTCCTGAGTACGGCGTAATACTCCACTCAAGTAAATAAATAAAGCTTTGCGCAGTCGAAAAAGGAACATCGAGCACCAAGCAACTATATGTTCACCCACCCACATACTGTTTACATACAACACAGGTGCTCTGGTTTAGAGCTAACTTCTGTAACCCCTCGCCCACCCCATACCCAACCCACACACGCACACACACAGACCATACTTCAAAAAGCAAAATAAAACCTCTCGTTTAACAATTTTAAAAAATTAAAAACTGAATTTTGCGGTTTCAACAACAAAAAAAAAACATTACAACTTGCACTTTTGCTTTGTCAACCCATCGCAAGTGGATTATCACAAGGCTAGTATAACAAAGGGAGCGTTATCCTCAGAAGTAGCTAATTACCAATCAAGTTATCACTTCGCCTTTGGTTATTATTATAATTCATCGCTCTGGGATCCCTTTGGTAAGAACCCTGGCAGACATCGGAAATCTACTTGTCCCCAGGGGCCTGCGGATTTAAACACACTTTATATACTTTATCAGCTATTCATCGCCGTCCAGGTTTGACAGGACAGTCACGTGTCCGTCACGTGCGAGTCACGTGCGTCACGTTCGAAAGCAAACATATTGAGGCCACGTCTGCCCATTGCTTATTTGAGTGCTCACAATGTGAAAATATATACATACACTATTCGGTACACTGAATAAATGAAAAACAACAGAGCAGTGTTTTTTTAGTGGGGTGGGGGGTAGGTTTTTTTTCTTCAAGACTTTTTTTTTATGGTTTAAGAACAAGCTGTAGGGAACACTATATTATCCAACTTTTTACGTTTTCATTTATAGTCATCATTTTCAGCCCGATCTGCAAAATCCACCCCGTTTCCTGAGACGCAGTTAAATGTGTGGCACGTGTTAGTTATGCTCTGATGGACGAATGGACTGGCTACCAGAGAGATAGATCGGCTTCAACATCGCACTAAAAGACTAGATGAGCGAGTTGAAGAAAAACGCACAGTGGCTGTATGAGTTTGCATGTACGTATATATAGTATTCCAGACGATTGCATATGGGTGTGCCGGTGTAGTGGTAGAGTCACCAGGCTAGAAGCGGGTTCAAATCCCGCCTTTGTTGGACCCACTGCAGCTTTGCGCCACAGTAATGTATGTCCGTGTGCGTTATGACAAAAACATTCTAAATTTTTACTATACCCAACATACGGGAAGTTGGTGATTTTCGCGGCTCAGAATAATTTTATAAAATCATAAGATATTGTAAAAGTTATACCTTTTCTTTTCTCACTCTTATCTGCTGGAACAATTTTTACTGTGCATGCATGTTACATACTTGAAATTACATTCGGACACTTCAGTGTTTCACCATTGATTCGCCAGTTATATCCTAATTACGTTGAGTTCTCATGATTGAAAAGGTTGGCTCGCTGCGGCTGAGAGGTCGCGTGTTCGAATCAAGTCCTGGTTACTTTGCATATGGCTTTAAGAGGTTTGTTAGGTATCTGGAGAAGGGCATTTTTAAACTCCGGGCACACCTATTTCTTCCATGGGCCCACAAACTTTCCCGCCGTGATATAAGTAAATCAAAACAAATAAATATATTAATATCACCATATATATCATGTTTTATTCTTTTAAAAGTACGACTTTTTTTATTTCAAGACCCGAAGAGGTGTTGAACTCTGGTCTCACACATTATACAAATGTTGTCATTTCTCTATAAACTGGCTCTATCGGTCAGAGACCTGGTCCATACTGTGTGTTGTTGAAGTATGTTTAGTTTATTGACATATTATGTTTGTAAAATACATAGTGATTATGAAAGGCTCCGAGCAGTTGAACACGATCAGAATGACGTGTTTTCTAAAGAGAAACAAGTCGATGACACTCCGAGCAATGCTTTTTTCCACAATATGATTCCATATTTAAAGCCTGAATAATTTATAATGAATATTCCGGATTCTTTTTCTTTTTAACGTGAGAATTCCACTCGCTAGCCTTTCACGCACTGGCCGCGAGCTACCCCCGGTGAAACATGAATTGATTGGATAATTAACACGCGACAAACATTAACCAATGGGCGAGTCAATAATCCACCAGGACGGGGGAGAAATGGTATAGTTTTAACCAGCTAGAACACTCACTCAAAGATGTCCAAGCTTAACTGTCAGCTGAGTAAGAGGTAAACCGATCTTGGATTTTAGTAGCTCTGGATCGACTGGCTCGACAGGCTCGCATTTCCCTGTGGCGGTTTTCAGCAAGCCTCAGCTAACTCGAGTGGCGGAGAATTTGAAGCATTCTCTGCGTGCGGCGTTCTCATCGCACCCTCCGCCCCCCACCATCTGAAAGGTTTTCGACTCGCCTGTCGTCAGAACGTGTGAGACAAACGCCGGACTGCTTTTCCCACCACGCGAATGCCATATCAATTAGCGAAGGGACAGGCAAAAAAACGCTGTAGTACATCGAGCCAAATTACCTTTGTCCACCACCAACCGCGGTACGATCAATTTAGAAACAATTGCTAATCGGAGTGCCCTAACATAATGGTATAATGCGATGAGAAAATCCCGACGCGAGGAGAATGCGCCGAGAAAACCCGGTACTGTGGAGACTTGGCCTGTCATTCGAAGCATATAACGACTTAACATATGCAGACTGTTTTAAAAAAAAAAACCCTGACGAGCGGTGCACCCTTGGAAAACAACTGAATCATTTTAAGACATCATGCCTTATCTATTGTTGCCAACATGTGCTGCTGAATTGTTTTACAGACATGTAAATGAAGCCTTTTTTGCTGTCGAGTTAGCAAAAGGAAATCTTCCATTGGACTGGTGGCCCATAGACAGTATTTAACGCACCGAAGTTAGTGAAATCATTTTACATACCTTTTTGCAACTATAACACGTCTTTGTACAGCTGAGGGGAATGGATTCTGTAAGTACAATCCCATTTACCAAAACATTGCAGTGGGTAGTTTTGCTGTGGTTATGTCGTGTGTTAAAGCACTGGTCAATTGATGGTGTATACTTCACATTTTTATCATGTGAGGAATGACACCTACAAAAGCAGTCTGATATGTCTTTTCTGTCTCTATGCTTTCTTGCTAACTAGGCAAATTCACTTTGGCCTAACTCAGCATCCATAATAAATAATCATCTATCTGGTCAAGACTGACGCCTTGTTTGGTTAATTTGATCTATTCAGTTGAATGGTAGGCCTACACGCCACAAACAGGATTGTTCAATATGTGTAGCTAATTATCTACATGTAATTACACACACGTTATAGATCAGTAAACCATTGACAAACGCATGTATACAACCTGTTAAGCATATAGACATACGAGTATGGAAAAGTTTATTTGTTTGATTCAAATAAGAATTCCCGCGTTATTGCTTTCTGATAAATAATAAACAACAATCAAATACGACTACCATCTTTTCTACCACATAAAGTATATATTTTACACGCTTTCTCTCTCAGTGCTATGTTATAAAGTTTTTCAGTTCCATCAATTGTTATTGGTATTTGATTGTTTTACGCCATATACTCAAGCATATTTTTCGGAGTGGCGAGAGTAAACCATCTACCACCGGTAAGAATACTGTCCAACTTTTCCACATGTAACGCACAGATATGCACATCGCCATACTGGTAAAGACACCTTCCTGGAACATTTATACATTCAAAATTAACCCCAAAGAAAAAATCATGCATTCCTTAAATTAAAGGATAAAGGAAAGGATGACAAAGCCTAAATATAGTCTAATTTCCGTATCTCTTATCCAAAACCCATGCAATGTATCATTTATATTCCCTTTTTATGACTGATGTATACTTTCCCAAAAAGTTTTAATATTACAGATGTTAACCAATACATTATAGCGAGACGATTTTATTATTTTCTTGTTTAATTATGATAACATGCTTTGCAATCCCTTTTTTTTTTAGTTTTCGATTACAAACACACTTAATCAGTATAATTTTGATTCGACACAATTTAAGTAGAATTAAAGCTGAGTGCGTCATTGCCATGCAATATACACATAACAAAGTCATTTGTTATCTTATTAACAATAAAATTAACTTTTGTCTGAAATATGTTTTTATGGCGACAATTAGAAATATATACATCAACCGATTTCATGACAGGACTCGTATTGACGACATCGCCTTGAGGTTTTATTTTAAATTCAACTTGTTTGTCTACAGATGTTCCCGACCGGGCGGGAATCACGGGTTGATTGAGAGGAGGGGATTAATGCTTAACACAACAGGGATATGGAGATGTTTAAAAAGGCAAATGGCCTTTCAGGCTCTCGATATATGCTCACCTTGACTTTTGTTGCCTGTCCATACTGATGCTTAATCGGCTGTAAGGTATTCTGTGACAGAATATCCAGGTAACGTTAGCATATGGCCGACACGTGAGCCTATAGATTACACAGCCTACAGAAAAGGGTTTGGCCGATTCATTCGGTCTCGATCCGGAATTGACACAAAGGCAAATATAAATTTATAAAACTCCGGTGGCGAGTAGAACGCATTAACTAGCCCGTTATAATCTTTTGAGGAGCCAGTCGAATTAAATTTATACTAGCGGATTTTCGGATCGATATTTTGTAGCGCTATAGCTCGCCTTATAAAATGGAAACCTGACAGAAATTGTCATAACCCTTTATGAATCGAAGAAAAAAAAATCCACATTCAATAATCGGCGCGCAATTGCATCTATATAACTCGTTAACAGAGGTGTATGATTATATATCGCTCTGCGAGCCCATTAAAAGTCTGGGAGTGGAAAGCCGTTTTCAGAGCTATACTCTTTATACATGGGTTATTTACAGAATAGCCCGATATGGCATCTATATGAATGTAGAAGCACAGTCGAAAAATATTGCACCTATTAATATTTATATATTAAAATATCTGTGGTTTTTATTAATTAAGCATCACGACAACAGAGGGCTGCATGGAATATTCTGGCATCAAACAATCGTAAAAAGTCTGTATATAGCGCATAAATGAATACATCTCTGCCGACCTATGCCCTATATATGTGTGTGTGTGCGAGTTACCTAAATGAGTGAAGGTTAAGTAAGCGACGGTTGCATTGAAAGTGTCCCAGGTTTCTTTCTGTCCCGCCATATGTTCCTGGAAGACAAATGCACGGTCTTCGAAAGTTATAGATTGCTCAATCGGCATCAGATTTCGTGGTATTTTGTACATGTATTAAATGTGATAAGAACACTTTTGAATAATTCTAGACCAGTGACGTCAAATGTATTGTGTGTAACGTCACTAAGCCATGGTGCATAGAGGGGGGTGTAAGTTGTTTGTTCTTAAACGCTTACATGAACAGCTAGAATGAATCCCCAACTTGAGTAAACTGACAGGAAGCCGGATTTCACCAGTTGCGTGTGACCATTAGTTAACTTTCACACTGTCGTCGCTGCTCTCGATTTAATCTCCATGCTGTAGTCTGTCGTTTGTGAATTTAACGTCTCCAACCGCTCAACGTCACCAAAGATTCACAAATTAAGAGTGCACGAGAACGATTAAATTTGAAAGTCCGGGCTATATACTGATCATGCCAACCATGTGTAGTAATGCGATGAATTATGAAGGCAGATGTGCAAGAGAGTTATAAATATGTAAATATTATATATTTATTTTCTTGGTTACCTGGTGTTTCGAGCCTTTAACCGAAAATTTTCCAATTTATGCGATCGGCGGCGGCGAAGTTTATGCTTATGAATATTGAGGAAACAGTGGACGGTTCTGATGAAAGTAGTTGATAAACTTTTTGATTGAAAGCCGCAGCCGAAGAGGCCACAGCTTGATTTCGGTTAGGCGCCGAATAACGCTAAAACAGTAGCTCGTGGAACTATACAAGGTGCGGGACTCCTAAGTTGGAGGCACACGCGATGTGAGTTCTATACTGGCACTGGGCAGGAAATTTTGTAGATACCTCCACTCTCACAGCTTGTAGAGCTGTGGGGACAACACGCGGTCGACGGCTCTCACGTGCAGTGCCGGTTGAGCAGTCTAACGTTCCCTGAAGACCACTTGCCTTCCACCAATATGTTGCCTGTAAGGGTACGTCAGTAACTCACTAAAATCTGTGGTTGACCTTCCAGGCTGTACGATTTTCTCTATCTATGAAACTATAACAGCCATCGCATAGCTGAAAAAACTCTTTACAGGTCCAGTTTAGATGATAAATGAATATGCCGTGGTCAATAACCGGGTAATTCAAAGTATTTCACATATCAAAGACCACTATATATATTTACGTGCTGTACATCATTTGTTCACAAACGCTCTCCATACAGGTTGGGTAAAATCTTACAACAGTTAAATTAGCGATATTGTGATAAAACTAATCAACAATAAATGGGCCTCATTGTCCTTCGGGATATACGTCTATATCGTGAAGCAGTGTATAATTGTGTCGTTTGGGGCCTCCGTGGCTCAGCCGGCTATCGCGCTAGCGCAGCGCAATGACCGAAGCCTCCCACCAATGCGGTAGCTGTGACTTCAAGTTCGGCTCATGCTGGCTTCCTCTTCGGCCAGACGTGGGAAGGTCTGCCAGCAGCCTGCGGATGGTCGTGAGTTTTCCACGGGTTCTGCCCGGTTTCTTCACACGATAATGCTCGTATAAGTGAAATATTCTTGAGTACGGCGTAGAACACCAATCAAATAAATAAATAAATTGTATCGGCTGTGCGTCGCCATGGATTTTCCCAGGAACGATATAAATGTACCTCACACCATTCCTCACATCAAAGAGCCAAGAATTGCAAAGCGAAAGCAAGTGCATGCAGGTAACTGACAAGCATTCACCAACCAAAAGCGAAATTAACAGAAAGTATGCCAGATTTCAATTAACCTCCGTATCTCATAGTGCTTTTGAATTCGTTTGTGTGTGCCTGTGAGTATTTACATAACATCAAAAAAGTAATTAATAGACAATAAAAGATATTAATTAAATCATTCGTCATTACGACAGGTAAATGAGGGTTGTGCATAAATTAGTTTCCGATACCTGTCAGCTGTCAGATAACAGGCGGCTGAAAGAAATATTATAAATATCTACGATCAAAAACTCTCAAAATGTCTCTTTAAAATAATTAGACCGGTAATTAGATTCAGGTTTTATCTTTCCTCTCTGAAGAGAAGATATTTGTTCATGTTTTGTCTTTTTTGAATGTAAAAAAGGAAATGGTTTTTGGCGTTTTTGTAACATTCAATTAAATTCTATTCTTTTGTCCTTTAGAATAGAAAGGTAACTTTGTAAAGCCTATAACCATTCTAAACAGATCAAGCTATATTCAGTTGAAAACAGAACACTTTTCCCACTGAAAATCTGCCGAATCAGACATTGTGTGCAAAAACAGCATAAATATCTCTTTCGATTATGATTCTATACATCATGTGAAATTGTGAATGTTAAATTCTTTCATACACGTCTGCAATTGTTTTGGTACATATATACATGTATATGTGAGGGCATAATTTGATGTGTATGTGCAAATAAAGATTTGTTTTACATATGTGTACAAAAGATTTCAATGTGTGCAAAATATTTGAACTTATGTGCAAAGAACAGTTCTTTTTGCAAATATATATTACCATAGAAAAAATTCCGAACTCGCTTGACACAAATGCTGTTCAACGAAACACACTCTCCGACACAACAGGGACAATGAACGAGGGAGATATATAGGGAAACAATCAGAAAATTTTGAATAAAGGCAAACTGTATTGAGATAGACACGGTTCTATAGTTTTCCATTATATACAACGAAAAGAATAAATCCAGACATCGTGTATGCTTAATGTGAAATCATATATCAATGTCAGATTTTCGTTTTTAACACGTACTGTATAGATTCTATGCAGAGGGATGTTAATTATGAAGGAGAGATCTACATAATCCCCCTACCTCGCTGTCTCACTACACTTCGGACCGCCTCGGTGGCCTGGTGGTGAGAGCGTCAGTCTCGAGGTTGGAAGGTCCGGAATCAATCCCGGATCGGGTCATACCAAAGACTTTAAAAATGGTACTTGTTGCTGCTTCTATTGGTGCTCAGCACTCAGAGGTTAGAGAAAGGAAACGGAAATAGTCGGCCCGGTGTCAGTATAATGCGACTGTGTGGCGTGTCATGCCTGGTGTCTTCAGCATGATGTTCCAGTGGCGGCAGCACTTTGGCGGCATGGACCCGCCCTGCCACAGGAAGAAACAGTATATATACATTTTAAGGACTCCATTCGTCATATGGCTGAAATATTGTTAAGTACGACGAAAAAAACCCAGGCATACATACATTACACTCTGATCTCCGTTCCTGTGAAGGGTACCAAGTGATACATTTATCTGAACACACGTGTAGATTCCATTTCATACGGGGGGCCCTCCGTGGCTCGGTTAGCGCGCTACCGCAGTGCGATGACCCGAAGCCTCCCACCAACGCAGTCGCTGTGAGTTCAAGTCCAGCTCATGCTGGCTTCCTCTCCGGCCGTACGTGGGAAGGTCTGCCAGCAACCTGCGGATAGTTTCCCACGGGCTCTGCCCGGTTTCCTCACACAATAATGCTGGCCGTCGTCGCATAAGTGAAATATTCTTGAGTACGACGTAAAACACCAATCAAAATAATAATCTATTTCATATGACCTCTAACCCATATACTAATTTTCCACAAGCAACAATGTTAATCTTTCGTGCTGAAACTCAGCACCAAACATTCCGTGTCCAATAAGTATTGGTGCCTAGCTTCAGCAGCTTGCAAGACAGCAACAATAAAAACCTTGCCACCGACTGACCGTCAAAATCTAGACCTTCCTGTGAGAAGTTCGTACTTAGCAACATCACGATGAAGTGACTCGCAGCCTCATCGCTTTGTGCCCTCTCGCCTAACATTTCAAACTTTCGTCAATTAAACACCTGACCAAAGTTTAGATGATTTCAACATTTTTCATACCAAGCATCCAACTAAACACCAGAAAGTGCTGAGAGCAAAAAAACCCCACAAAACAAATCCTAAAACACATATAATTACACTCGTCCTCCCGAAAAGTGGAATGCGAAACGCGTAAGTATGCGGATTCCATACAGTTTTACAAAATATATTACATTTTTGCCAAGTATAACTATATTTCTAGATTCGGTTTATTTCTGGAACTATTTTATTAACCATAAATACATTTCTTTGCAGAAAAGTCCGGGAATTTAAGTAAAATACATATTTGTTTCAGCCTGTATGTATAGACTATATTCAGACAGTACACAAATGGCGAAGTGATTACTGAGTTAAACCAATTCATCGACAAGGGTTTAAAAAATCGAGAGAAAAATATTCACACATCCTGTCATATGAAGTTTGCATCACCTTTATGTTTTCACCTCCTTTCATGTACTGAAGGCACAACTGCAGCAGCAGATGCATGGGTTGCCCTATATACATGGAATTCGTTCTATGAACTTCAAGGTTTACAATGTAAGGTTTCAGTAGGTAAAACTTCCACGAGATAGGGACATTTGACGACACTTTTTTCATGTTTTATATCATAATTAGAAGTTTGAAAGACAAATTAATATATTTATGCAAAACATTTTAAAGCGTCTAACGCCGTGTCCTGTCTGAATTAGCAGTTTAATATGAGCGGAAGACTTAGAAAACGGTTATTTCGGCCTATACATACCTCTAATATACATCGTCTGTACATGCATATATATAGGTGTATATATATATATATATATAGAAACAAACGATGATTCTATCATTCACCGATATAACAAAAGAAAACTTCAAGGATTTGGTTAAGTGTATGAATGGCACATTTAAGAGAAATACCTGAATGAAAAATGTGTGGTTAAACATACAAAGAACCTTTCGGAGGGTGGGATATTTTTAACCGTTCGTCATTACGTCATGCGCATCGCGGTGAGCAACATAACTTTGTTCTTATATTGGGCAGAAGGGTCGCATTTGGTGGGAACGTCCTAAAGCGGCATCTCTCACATCGTTAAGTCAACACTGAGCGGCTTATCTGCGCAATAAATATGTGTCCATATCATACGCTTACAGGATGTCATTCACTTTATTGACAAAGGGGTAGACGAACTCTTAACCAGCTGATTTTGGTCTCGACTTTCCACTTGGTCTTTCTTAATCAAATATTAACGGGAAAGGCTCGTGTCAACTGCTGATAGAACAAAGGCACCAGGCATCTAATACAGCGGCACGCGACTACAGGTGCACGTGACAAGACTTGACATGCGCATACGACGCGCGAGCAAGTCTCGCGGCAGAGAGGGGTTTCCCCCAAATTCTATTATCTTGTGTTGACAACAACGCGGTGTCAAAGGCAAGTGAACAATGCCTTGACAACCAGCACGCGTGCCGTCATGGTTTCGACAGATTGCTCAGGTCATGTGACCTGCTGCACCTGGCGCGAGCGCTGAATTGGGTTTCCGACTGTAACCTCCATTCCCACCGTACGTACATTACACTTTCGGAAACGGCTTTAAGGCCCTCTGAGTATTACAAGCCAGACTTTCGTAAAAGTGTGGTGATTTTCGATCCAAATTTATCAAACATTTATACTTCTGTCAAGCAAAGGTTTAATAAATAGTCAAAGAACTCGCCCACCGCGCTGACGTTCGATTTTATTTTATATCCCCATCAGCTCACAGCAGCCATTTTCACGCCTCGCTGACTGTACGCCATCAAAATGTCAGCCTCCTTTAACTTGACCTTACGGTGACAGGCGTCAAGGCGTGGCTGTCGCCTAGGCCCGCGCATTACCCGGCTCTGTGTCTTGTAGTGACGCTATTTCGGTGCCGTTGACACGCTGAAGTGTTACCGTTATTTTTGTTCGTGTTTACAATGCTGAATGTTTTCCTATTGTGCATTCCAGGGATAACGTCCACAACGCTAATTGCATCGACAGGTGACTGGTGTCCTCCGCATCCTGTGTGGTGTCAGAAGATCTCAGGTAAGCCATAAACATGACCCAAACTCACCCTAGCTGTTCTCACCCTGTATTATAAATGAAGATGCTTAATTAATTTTTCGGAAAAGCGGTACCCCGCTGGTACACTTTTCTATACCTACACGCATCATTTTATTATTGTTATTTGAAAAGACATTATTTTAAATTTCGCATCATGCCCCAGGATCTCGATGCCGTCTTACGCTTGAATCGGTCCTAGTCTTAACTTGTGGTATTTTTCCTGAACTTAGACTTTAAATGATAGTTTTCATTTCTTTCTTGGGGATCTGAGACTGTTCAGATTAACACTATTAAAAGTATTAAAATAAAATTCTTAAGATGGGCCAAAATTTCAGCGCAGTAAACTATTTTGAAGTTAAGACTGACGTAAGTCTAAGACAGCTTCCTGATCTTAGGGCCAATTACCATAACCCTGAAAAGGCAGTTTATGAAGTACTTTTTTCACTGAGGTAAAGGAATATATGAATATAGTAAGTGAATTTATCGCAAAAGAATTTGGGGGAACGTAACACTAAAACCAGGAATTCAATGAAGTATTTTGTTTCCTGTATTAGATTAATATATATAAAAAACAGTAATTCGGGAATTTCATATTTTTTAAAAATTATCTAATAGTTGTCATATTTTTTCTTTCGCTCGTGGCCTTTGTATACATGAGCTAATTGTATCCATTGTTCGAGAAAATGGAAATGATAAAATATTTACAACCGCGATGGTAGTCACAGGCGGTACTACTGTCATCTTCAGACTGCGTGTCCCACTCTTTGATTGATTTACAACGTTGTTCAAAAATTTCCAGACTTATTAGACATTGCCATCATTTATCATCCTTTGGAATTCGTGAGAAAATACACAACGGTTATCAAACTGAATAAGGATCTTGTTAACGATTGGATTTATTTATATTGATTGTTGCTTAAAGACATACTAAAGAATATAATAGCGATGTTGAAGATTTGCCATATTAATTCGATTAACAATTTGAGCCATATCAAAGGTAAAGACAAAAGATATAACAAAAAGGACTTGTCACTGAGAGAAACAATCTTGTCTGGATGTTTAATTTTGAAGTCCTGTAAAATTCTATTGTCAAGGAAGTCTGTTGACTGCATGGGCTGAGTGCACAAGCTGCTGTCTTTATCTTATATAATATTGGCGTTTGTCCTCAAACCTTCCAGTTTTTCATCGTTTGGTCCATGCTTATCACCCCCTCCCGCACGTGTTCAGGAGTTGGAATAACCCATGCACTCATCCTCAGACCCTCACCTGATTTACACTTTTGATTTGATATTTGAGGTGAAGGTGTTCTCCTTGTGCATGGTATACCAGTCGCACATCTGTAATATTTTTTTTTGGCAACGTATACGGACGAAATTTCTTTTCTTTGACGTTGAAATTTTTTCCGACGAGTGAAATGTTGCAAGAAACTCGTCTATCCTAAGGCTTTTTACATTGTGGTTAGGTAAGGTAAGGTAAGTACTATGTAGTGCTAAATATGGTATCGTGACCGCACGGGACAGATGCTGAATTGTCTTTCAGTATTGTCTGATACACGAGTCCTGTTCCAGTCTCCAATGATTCAACTTTTCTCAGGTATAGGGTCTTGGAAGACCCAGTGCGTCTCTGTGGCTTAACCCTCCACTTTACTTTTAGCCAATTTGTGGCTAATAGCAAAATACAGATACGCACGGAATATGGGCCTTGGTATAAATCAATCGCCATCATTCGTACTACAGTAAATGGTTTTAGTCACGAAGTATATTTCGATCAGTAGCCTTCTATGTCAATATGACCCCGCTTTTGTTCTGGTGAACATTCGTACCTAAAATGTTATCAGTAACTTTCCAAAGGCCGATGGTCCATTTTATGCATTCAAGTTTTCTTCAAAACAAAAAAAAAAACAAACAAACAACAAAACAAACAAAACTGACAATGGATGGTGATTCTTTATCACTTGAAATTTCTACTACAGGAATGTGTATGTATTGGTGCATGCTTAAATAAAAATTTAACGGCAATGTATACATGTTTGTACTAGTTCGAAGAAGTATTTTTCTAATGGATTTGTGATAGCGTTTCCTTCAAGAAAATTTTAACCCGTTGGGCTTATCTTTGTTATTATTATTATTAAACTATTATTAAAATTATAACTTTGTTAAATTAAAAATGAATTTCCAGTGGTGTTTTATAATAAAGAAAATATACCTCCCCCCAAGATCCACACAGCAACAAATCCACATATACCTTGCCTTACAAGCTAAGTGAATAAAGGTGATTTTAACAGTTATAGTAAAGTAGATATTATCAGTACACTAAACAAAAAGCAATGCGTTTCTGATCTAGTAAACCAGAGGCAGGTGGTTTTAGATCAATTTTGAATATATTGGCTGTCAGAGTAGATAATTAACAAGATTTATAAACAGGTTCATTTAGCGAAAGAAATTGACATTTATATTGTTATATTTTTTAGGTACAAAAAAAATGAATGGTATAGATTGGGGTGTCAACAGAAGTCGACGCGACGCCTGATGTCACACACAGGATGATGGTGAGTGGGAAAGAGGGAGGAGAAGATGCTATAACGGTTCCGCAGAGTTATCATCATAAGAGTGGTGTCAGGCAGGGATGACAACTCGCACCTGTATCATTTCACTCCCCAGCCGGTATATTGCCTCTGTAAGGCAGTCCGTATCGATTTGTCTACCTGCCTCCCTTATACCTTGCCTCAGCCGGGAGAGAGACTCTTTTGTTTGCCCAGGTCGGTTTGTCACGCCTGGGTGCCCAGTGGCTCTATGAGTTCAGCGGCTCTGCGCGCCACGCGACGTGTCAAGCCCGGTGACACGTCCCTAACGGCAGTTGGAAGACAGCAGCAACGCTGTATGTTTTTATTTCGGGAAGCTGAAGGGATAAAGGGGATGAAATGATGGAGCAACGGGGACCGTTATCAAATATCAAAAGACAATGGTGTCAAAGTCTTGACATGGACAGTTATTCACTATTGGATGTCAACATCCCGGTATAACACCCACAACTTCCACATCTGCTGCTGTCCCGGCGGTCCGTGCATGACCCTAACTGTGGTTTTAAACCATCTGAAGAAAATCAAGCCACCTCACCTTAGATTTTTGTAGCCAGAAATGAAAATCTTAGTGCAAAACGAGTTGCAACCTGCACGTCAGCGATGGCTTGTATGAGTGAAGTGGTTCATTCTCTGACTTAATTATCAGATGTTGTGTATATCCTTCATATATTTATTTATTTATTTATTTTTAACCCATATAGAGTCTAGTAGATGACTGCCGTCATGAGTATAGATGAAATGTTTTGAACGGTATGATGGCCATTTTATAATGTATATATATACAAAAAAGTAAAGGGTATATTACACATAAATGAGCGGTAGCTATTGATTTTCAATATTGTATGAATAACACTGCGGACATCTGATGAAAGTAACCATATACGGACAAGCTTTGGTCCCCGTGACTGGTTTTCACAAGTGCAAATTTCGAAATACTCTAGTTATATATCCCAATCTGACTTACGCGCATGTCATGCAAAAAGCGTTGATCTGCTTTGGAGTTTATCTTGATACATCCCCTGAAACACGGAAATGTATTCCTTATAAATTTATATTTATACAATCGACAATTATCATCACCACCTGCATTGAGTATGTCATATTTAATTTCATACATGTAACTCAACTATTATTTCTTTACACTGGACAAATCTTTCTTATGGACATACAACTTCTTGCGTTATTCTCTGTGTTAATATACCAAGAAGTTGTATATTCATACGGAAGGCTTGTCCAGTGTACTTCCTTCCCGACTTCTAAATGCCTATCAAACAAGTTATTACTTTGTATTGACAACAAATGCATACAGTGTGTTAAACCTAACGACCTCACTGTGATGCTTAGAATTAAGTTGACTGATTTAATAGTCTGCGGAGGGTGGGAGGGGTGGGGGGTCCGTGACTCGGTCGGTGAGCGCGCTCGAGCAGCGTTATGACCCAGAAACCTCCCACCGATGCTGTCGCTGTGAGTTAAAGTCCAGCTCATGCTGGTTTCCCCTCCAACCGAACGTGGGAAGGTCTGCCAGCAACCTGCGGATGGTCGTGGGTTTCCCCCGGGCTCTGCCCGGTTTCCTCTCACCACAATACTGGCCGCCGTCGTATAAGCGAAATATTCTTGAAAAAGTGGCGTAAAACACCAATCAGATAAATAAAGAAATTAATAGTCTGCCTATACGATGCCGTCTACGTGTGATGAAACACTTGTTTACATGCCAAATTCCAAAGTCTTGAAAGAATATTGGGTGACTTTATTTATTTATTTATTTTATAAATCATTTATTTATTTGTTTATTTTTGTAAGTTCTACAATTCCTACTTAGAAGAGCACTATAACATCAACGATAAACTTTCTATATGTAGGACAGAATGGGTAAACCACAAAAAACATTATTTATTTCTCTTCTGTCATTTTTAGCAGTTTTCATAAAACATCGGCTAGAATCTGTCACCGCAAATAAGGACGAAGTAAATATTTCGTACATAACTGAAATGTGATGTCGTTCGTGTATTTTTACATTAATTCTTAACTAAGGTGTTTATAGGACCACGTTATATTGCAATCACAAAAATATCCCATTCCAGGTAATCCAAGTTCTATTTTTTTCCTTGGAAATGGTCCATGTATAGAATATGTTTAAATGTTTGGTTTCAATATATATATATATATATATATATATATATATTCAGGAGTTTCGAGAAGTGTATATATATATATATATACATCTATGGTTTAGGGTGTCTGGAAACTGGAGCGTCGGGGTTAAACCACTAACCTTTTGCAAGTCCCTGACGAACTTTTACACGCGTGACAGCTTGTCGCCAACGGCCCCGCGAGCTGTGAGAGCTTGGAAATCCACAGTGATTCCGGTCCAAGATCCAAGGGAGGGATTGATCCTGCACTTCATGGGCCCTCAACCGCTCGGACACGATCTGCTCCGCTTTCATTCATCCAGAGCACTTATTTCTTATAATGAAGCTTTTGTTACTACATGTATTAATTTTGATGCAATAACTGCCCACGTTTGTTGAATTAAATCAGCAATGTGTTGTTAGTTACCGACATTTTAAGTGGCTTCAACGTGATGCCGGTTACACCACACGGTGTCTACTGGTATATAGCAGGCTATCTGGTACATATTTACATGTACACGTATAATAATACCTGACTGGAGCACCGTAAATAATGACTCATGAGAGACCACGTTTAAAGCTCACGTAATGAACATCAAATAATGTTTCATTTAATTTTCCAAGATATTAAGCAGTGTACAAGCTTTAATAATACTACAGGCACAGAGCAGGCACATACCATAAATCGGGCGAAAGATAATATACATGTGTATATCCGGAGTTTCGAAAAATAAATTTTACATATACATGTATGTTGCAATCGCAGTTCTAATGTTTCTTTAACATTCAATGTAAACAGAAAAAAATGTTTTCGGTTAATAAAATGTCCACAGCTCAGCCGGCGATAAGAATTTCGATGGGATCTAATTTAGCTCTTGATTTAGGCTCGCACAGTGTAGACTGTACGAATTAAAGTACCCTGTGTCTGAATAACAGCGCGTTAAGTTCCCTGACCCCCTGCATTTCATCGCCTCTGGGTGTCGTTGTGATTATATCTGGGGGCATTTAGACACGGGTTACCGAGTCCCGGTCAGGGTGGGCCAGAGCCGACCAATCAGCGAGCGCGGAGTTCGATTCTGCAGGGCAAACTGGAGCCGCTTCCCACAGTCGAGAGAGGTAGAGTGAGGAGGGGAATTCGAGCGGCGTGCGAGAGAATATCAATCATATAAATATCAATTAACTGGCAACGGAGGCCGTGACAAGTGGTTGCGACATTAAACTCATCGCAGTACTGGGCAAAAAAAAAAAAAAAAAAGTGCGCAGAAACATTACCCGGTTAACGTCCCTAATTCGGAATAACGTTGACATCTCCCATGTCGTGTGACTTGGGAAAGCGTGTGAACTGTCTACAAACCATAGGGTTAGTTTTCTTTTTTTTTTTCTCCTCGGCTCCTCGAGTCATGTGGCTGTTTATGTACGCCTTCGAATTAAAACCACGTCTGTAGCGAAAAAAAGTACTTTATTTGACGAGGTAATGATAGAATATTTACTTAAACTATTCATCGTACAAATTAAATAGTTACACGATGTGAGATAGCCACGTCATGCATACGCTTGTTCAGTGGGCCATCGGACAGATGCGCAGATACCGGAGATTATAAGATTAACAAATCATTGAATTTTAAAGTAAAGCTCTACAGTTATCATCCTGCGCGCTAGGCCTACTTCTAAAACATTCGATTTTGAACTTTACAATTTTATTGCCGTGGTTGCGACACTTAAGTGGCTTTAAGTCATGGTCATTCATGTCTTAATTCGGATTTCAAGAATTTACTACAAGCCAGACCACCTCTTCAATGACGACATGGGACATATAATTCCCTCGATAAGTTGCTCCAGCCATGCGAGGATTTATTGTGTGTGTCATGAATAAATTTAATTATTTGCAATTCTTGAGTACGGTGCAAAACACCTATCAATCAAATAAATAAATAAGTAAATAGTTTGCAGATCAAATGCCAGGATAAATAGGTCTCAAACAATCGCCGTGCACACCAATCTGTCAGTAGCATCACAAACATACATCAAGACCTACTTAACTCTATCCGCACTGAGAGTGGAAGCTTCAAGGGCCAGTGTCACAATCGTGACACGGCGCGAGACGGCGAGACGAGAGTGTTGTATTAAGACATACTCACAAAAAAATTCTTGAGTTGGCCTTATTTTTGGCCCTAGACGTATCTAACCTGTTATACTCCCCTGGTTATCACGATCTTGCAAACCCCGTATACTGTTTTATCAAAGGACTTCAGAAAATAAATAATTTCTTAATGCTTAGACGAATCCTCGATGGAAGCAGCCCTGGCAATTGTCGTATGACTTAATATGCCCGCATGACGTGTTTATAGCTCAGATAGTGATCTAGGTTAGTGCGTTGTAGGAATTGGACTGTGCCTGGTTTTACTTATACGTGACGAACTCGGACAACACCGTTATTTACCGTCTTATGATGACGTCCAGTATCAAGTCAATATGGAAATATGGAGACCTGCTTGACACCAATGACGTCTAAAGCATTTTTGCTTCTTATATCTAATACTGGTTAAGTAATGATGCAAGGGGCCGAATAAGCTGATACCAATTAAGCATTGACATAGACAGAATAAGCCCCCTAAGTGAAGTCGATTGACAAGAAACGTACTATCGAACTGTAGTCGCTGCTCTGGTTTAAGTCTCGATGTTGTAGTCTTTTGTATTACATGTAACTATAGTCTAGTAAATCACAGCATTTTTTGCTTATCAAATACTGGTTACCCCACGGTGCAAGGGGAAATATAAGTTGTTATTATTTGAGCAGTTAAATATACAGAATAATCCCTGTAACTGAAGCCAATTTACAAGAGGCCGGACTTCGTCGGATTAGGTGTGACCATTTGCCAACTGTCCCACTGTCGTCGCTGCTCTTGTTTTACTCTCACGTTGTGTCATGTTCAACGATAGTGTAGTCCCGTTCGTATGAGTTCAACGCACTACAACTACGCCGTAGGTGTAGATTTTGACTTTTGTGCTGTGTGAGGAAAACGACCCAGCCAACACTCCCAACTCTGCCCCACTCAGTTTTAATGTGGGCTGAGTGAGCACAAGTGGGCTAGGGTCCTGGGTGGGGTTGGAATGGTATGCGCATGGGTCCCATTCGGGCTGCCGCGGCATGGCCACAACCTTGGTACACCCCATTTAAAGCCCATCATAAACATAAACATATGATGTTTGGGGCCCATGTTCAGCCATGTAGCGCTCGTGGAATCATGTGTCAGAATTAAAAGGTACCCGATCAGGGCCCAATTTGTAGATCGCTTTGGCCCAACACGGGCCCCAGATGTCAGTGTTGGCTGGGAAGGCATCAAAAGCAGGAGTCGAACCCATGAACATGCATTGCAGTGAAAGGAAATAAAACGGTAATGAAGAACCGATTTGTTGTGTACGCAGTGTCGACCAAGTCATGCAAATATGGACCTATTGTACATAGTATATTCTTAAGTACGGCGTAAAAAACCAATCAAATAAATAATTAAATATTATAAGTGGGAAGATTTCAATCTTTGACCTCAGTGTAGAAAAAAAACCAGTCAATCAGCTGAGAACAAGCCTTCCACCTCTGGCTCTAAAATGTGTGCCCATTGAAGGATTTGAGCCCTTGTGAAAAAAGAGCCTGAAGTTTTCAGCTCCCTGGGACAGTTTTTTCTGTCTCTCGTCAAGCCACGAAGGCATTCGACAGTCTGTGTCGGCCACGTGCTTCGCTTTGCCACGGCGCAGTGCAGGCGGTTTCAAATTGGTAAAATATTTAGTTTTTACACCGTTAGAGTTTGCCGTGGAGTGTTATGGTGTGGGAAAAGTCCAGAGGACATGTGTGAATGTGTGAAAACAAGCTGGGGCCGTTCATTCCAATGTGACTAAGTGACGAACACACATTGTCAACTGTACAGGTTTGTGCACTCCTACTTGGTGCTAACGACAGGACGTCCACACAGCGCACGAGTGACGGCGTCGTGCAGTTCACTCAGAGACATGACCCCAACGGGCTACCATATTTAATCCTATATATTATTGACTGTAATTCTATCCATTGGAATTTCACCGAGCATTGGGAGTATATGGCTGGGAAAATCCACTCTCCGCGAAAGGACTGTAGAACGATCTAGCTTGCTAGATTTCGTAGTTTTCAAGGAAGTCAGAAATACTGAAATAAATCTTTCATTTAAATATTCTATGACAAAGTCTATTTATCTTTCAACTGAACAGTGAGTTTATATTTTGACGTTTTGATTGTATACCGTCTTAAAATGGTGATTACTCTTCATCATATAAAGTACACAATATAATCTGTAGCATTTTAAACTGGCGATTCGCTGTCATTATATTAACACATGGTATAATATTTGAGTATGAGTATAATTCCAAATTGTGAACATAATTCATGTAATGATATACTTACATAGCTATACATCGGTCAGGCAACACAGGGCACCTAACGGGCATATTTTCACATTATGAAGTCGCTTTAGTTCGAAGCACAGGGTGATTAATGTAACCTATACGCTGTCATCAGCAAAGTAACACTGTGGGAAAATCTGACTGTCAGTATAACCATACAATTAGCAAAAGAATCTCATTCAGCGATGAGATCGGATCTCAAGAGGACGATCTTCTCAGCATCTGACGCCAGGATCACGAAGCTGTCTTAGACTTCAGTCAAACTTAAGTCTTAACTTCAAAACAGTTTACTGCATCAAAATTTAGACTCATCTTAAGAATTTTGGTTTCAATAAAAAAGAGTTTTCCTAAACCTTCAAGACAAAAATGGAAATTATCGTCTAAGGTGTAATCTCTGACTTAAGTCTGGGATCGCTTCGTTATCCTGGGACCTGGTATAATCACCAAATCTCACTATTTTGGGTTTTATTTTTGAGACGAGTTGTATAACTCATTGAAAGTGTCCACATTACGATTTGAAATTCGCCACAAAGGTAGATCCAATTCATTTGGCATGGATGTTTTATTATGTATTTATACAATTTAATACTTCGGTTATTTTACTGTTAAGCTTATCGGCAAGTTGCCATGAGGTAACGTGCAGTTTGTAGTGACTAGCTTTGAAGAGAGAGGAAAAAATAAACCGAGTCACATCAGTAAGCGTGGGAAAGAACTGGTCGTGGAACAATCAAGCTGGTTTCTATATATCCAACTCAATTCTAAAGTATTGGCGTCAATCACAGGGCTGTGAAAGAAAATTTTGGAGAAATTCATAGGTGAATGACGTCTATAGTGTCATACAAACACAGTGTGGCGTGCATTCAAGATAGAAATGCATATCCCACTCTCTTTCTAATCGTCGCCTGCACCCGCAAGTATGACCCCGTCGTGTGTGAAAAAACCTTAAGTATCTCATCGATAAGAACCACTCAACCAATCAATCAATCGTAATCGCACCAGGTGCGTGAGATATCAGGTTAACCACATATACGTTGCATCTAAGTGTCTAGTCCGATTTTGTAGAGGACTAGTAAATGATGACAGCGCTTCAAGCTAATCATCCCAAGACCCATCTCAAAGCATCATTTCGAAAAGGAATATATAAAAGATAATTATATAAGTACAATAAATAAGGCTTTAAATTGTACGAAAGAGGCATTCATCGGTTTTTTTTTATGATGCAGGGAAGACAAGTTGCATTCTCAGCACAACTCGAACTGACTGTAGTTGATTTCGAACACAGCCGAATACAAATATAGGTATCTCAGTCGCACTTCAATTCCAGGTGTCGTTTTAAGCACCGTTCATACTGATGCAGTAAACATGGATTGATACTTATACAACCCCTGGATGCACCTATGCAGGCAAACTATGAAATGGATGGAGTGGCCCTATACCGATTGTGTGGTTCAACACCAGGCCTAAAGAGTTTGTTATGTGATAATCTCACCTCCATTTCCGCCCCATCCCGCTCGCAGGTCAGCTAGCTCAATAAAGTCTATAGGTGTTTAAAAACTCTTAGAAAATGGTCTGTCAATGCGCTGTGGCTGAGCGACCATGCGTTGACGTAACAGCGTGTATATAATGCACAGAAATAAAACGCTAAAAGATAGCACGTGACTGTCACAGGGAAAACAGGTGATACAAAAGTACACAGCTCGCAGATATGTTGTGTGAAAAGCAGACCTGTCCTACCTGTCGTACAAACAGTGATATAAAATATATACAAATACACACAAAGTCTCATATAAACTGTACAGAAACAAAAACCATACCATTTCAAAGATACACAATACAAAAGACTACATCATAGAGAGTAAAAGCAGGGCAGCAACGACAGTGTGACAGTTGGCAAATGGTCACACGTTACCGGTGAAATCGGGCCTCTTGTCAGTTTACCTCAGGTAGGACTTACTCTAACTGGTAAAGCAGAATTAAGTAAAGCAAAAGTACAGTGATGTTAAATGCAATTTTTTAGACGTCACTGGTCTAGAATTATTCAGAGTGCTGTGTTGTCATCAAACTTAACACATGAATACACAATAACATGCGGAAAAGGATAAGGCCTCGGGTATGCTTAGTCCAAGAGCAGAATCCCGGTTTATGCACATAACCATACAGACGCACAGACACACGTACAAACGGAAATTTGTACCTGATTTGCAATAACGACTTTATACGGTGAAACAATTATATGAGAAATGGGCATTATGACATACATTCCATCCCCTATTTCTCTCACCCACCACTCCGAAAAGTATGCAAAAAACAACAGTTCTAATGACCGACGTCCAAAACAGATCGATAGGACTTTGCCTTGTTAGGTAGAATATGGCACGGCTATGATTAATGCGCTTACAAGAAGAATTACTCACTCTGTATGCCAACCTTAATGCTGACCGCCTTGGAATAAATTAAATATTCTTGCGCACGGCGTGATATAAATAAATAAACGAAATCATTCTGCATGTATACCATTTAGGCAATATGGGAGCACCTTGCGGTACTCCCCAAACCACTGCTTAATATGTTATTTATTAGTTGGATTGTTGTTTGACGTTGTATTCAAGAAGTTTTCACTTAAAGTATGACGTTAATTTTTTATGGGTGTGAAAACCACACTGCTAGGGGTAAGCCCTTGAGTTTTGGCACGTTATTACCGACCATTCCCACGTGCGGCGTACCTGTATGCATACACTATTGAGGGGAAACAAGCGAACGTTAGATTGTATAAAGCACCACATGATAGTTCGTAGACCACTAAGGCCTTGCGAACCTATATAAAGAGAGCCGGAAATCTCCAAATGTGCTGTTCTTCACTGGGTTTGAACTCCCAGCTAGCTCTTCTGCCCCAGAAGTTATTGAAAAGGCAAGCCGCTGCTTAGTACACAATCCTTTGCCAAAAACTCCACCGTGAGATAACTTTTGAGCAGGCATTTAGTGGAGCGTTCCTGTTTACTCAGTATAGATACAATCTCACGCGCTGTAAAGGCGAGACACAGTGAGAGATGTCAGCCTCTGATCACGTGACCTCATCATGACATATATTAACGTTGACACCAGGGTCAATAAGGTTGCAGTTATTCTATAACATCCCATGAGACTCTGATAAAAATGTACCCACGAACTGATCTGATATCAACTGTAAATGGTCCTTCCATCGGGGAGACCCGGAGCATGTAAATATAGTTCCCGTGTCTGCGGAAGCACAATGACAAGCAATGCATGTGTTAATAGCTATACAACACACCGATAGAGCGCAATATTGCGCGGTGAATTCACGGCCAATTGTTCCCACCGAGTGCTTCATAACCGGTTGCTCTTGAGCTCTGTCTACTACAAATATATCGAAAACTGCGGATGGGTTAAAGGCAAAGGCCGACCCAAACAAACACCAGCTCAAGTGTGTGAAGACTGGGTTTGGAATTGTAGAGATCAGGGGTTTCCCACGACCCGCGCGTGTGGGCCGCGCGCTCAACACCGTCGGCTCTCACCTCATACGCCTCGAAACATGGATAACTAAAACGATATCCCAAGGAAAACCCACACCGTAATTATTTTGTTGCTTTTTTTTCACGTCCATGTGGGAAATTAAAGCAGTTTTTGTTTCTGGTATTCAAAACAGTTCAAGGGCGATAGAAGCATAGTAGATGATGGATAGAAAGCTTCCATATAGGAGCTTAGTTTATTCAAGTTTCAGCTGAATTTTAGCGACTTTGTGCGCACGCAGAAAGTCAGCTGATCTGACAGCGTGCGGCACTGTTTACCGTATCCATGTTCCAGTTGACACAGCTGGTCGAGCATTCAGGAAGACGTTAGCCAATCGCGTGTCGGGCCGGCGTCCCGGCTGAAAGGCTTGTGTGCTCGGAGAATGGCAGCCCGGCTGTCAATCACGCCGTATCGACCACTGGGAGGGTGTGATACATGCGCTGGGACGAGGGTTTTAACGGGACCCATCGTGGGAACAAGTGTGTAGTCGGAAGAGAACGTTGGTCGAGGAAGGACGTACATCCGCTTGTCTCCTGCCGTGCGCACTCACCAACACGCACCAATTCGAGACTTATAATAACTGTCATACTCCACAACGGGACTTGGTTTTTACTCGAGGACTTCCTGTAACGTCGCCCTTACCCGTGCGTGCCCTTTGGTCTACGGCGATATGAAGCGCAGTCTCAGTGATAGCGATTCCGAGGATGTGTTCGACGACGATCATAAGTCAAGGTAGGCTGAACGAGATTTCTCCTCCCCCGTCCAGCTGTGACGGTTGAGGTGCACGTGTTTACGCAATGCACAGGCGTACGTCACTAGTGTAATCACATGAACTACGATGGTCGTTTGTTCTTGATATTTATCTAGGAAATGTTGACGTGTGCTTATCTTAAGTTAACACCTTATGTCTACTTGGTTTAGTAATTCCACATGCTATTCATTGTATGATGTCACATCCGAGACAACCTGTTTCTTAGATAGGCATCACGTGGTCCAGGCGCCATTTGTGTATATACTACATACTTTAGTGCTTGCTTTTTGTTTTATTTTGGTTTGTTTGTTTGTTTATTTTAGTTTTGTATTAATAATTGAGATTAATGTTTCATTATTTATTACATTGTGTTACAATATAATACCCCATTCCTTGTGCTTCCTAGGCTATCATAAAGCTTTGTCAAACGTACGCCTTCGGGGAACTGATGCCCTTTTAATTCATTTCCAAAATTCTTCGTCAGTGATATCGCTCCATACATACACAAGAGCATGTCACCGAGCCTTTAATACTTGGCATTCTTGCCAGTCGACATAATCTATATTATAGTATTGTTCCATATGTAATTAACCTAGGCTGTGTACCTCGTGATACTATCGGTAGTTAATGCAGCCTTTCCTACATGTAGCTTCTGTTGACATTGCATTATGCTGATATAGCATTATACCCTCATTGCATTACATTGACGTTGCACTGTGCCAGATTAGTACTCACTTGACCACTCGCCTCTAACGGTGGCTTATGATATTTGTCAACAGCTGACTTTTGATCGCTAATTAGGCTTCAACTAGATGTAGTCACAACGACACATGCCTGGCGTTATACCATGAATAATCATTACACCTATAACCGTATATTGTGGCCCCATTGGAAAATATTATTGGGTCTCTTTAAACCGATCCACAGCAGCCTGACGTTGTCTTTTGCTTGCAGCCATCCTATGTTTAAGCCGTGACGCACGCACGTCACTGACTGTAGCACACAGTTAGCTGTAGGCCTGCCCCTACACTGCCTCTGACATTTACTGTCATTTGTTCATGAGTATCATGAAACCATTATCCACGACAATCTGCAGTTGATGACTTTCTCTACCTGCCACTTTGTATTATTTTTGTCAATACAGTGTCTGTATTGTTTCACGCCTAGTGACATCTTTCGTATCACTTGTCAGTGAACAGTCTACAGTCGACTGAAGGCTCCCACATGATAAAGTCACCATAATGTTCACTTTGTTTCATTCAAGTGTCATCTGTCGTGGTCATCTTCCATTGACTGCCAACGATGATATAGGCAGCAGGTGACTGTATAGTCCCCGATGCCATTTTTAGCGAACATTACGATGACACTTTTGTATATAGCAACATCTTTATTTGTTAGCATGGCAAAACCATTGTCTGTCACAATTTGGATGATAAGTTAATTAGGATTTAGCTACGATTACGAAGTCGTCTTCTGTTTTTTTGCTGTTTTATCTCCACGTGGCCAAGTTCATATTTGTTAAATGTAGAATTGCGTGTGAAACACGTTTAATTCCTGTGTATACATTAATGAAAATGTCTTCATTTTTTTGTAGCTCACCTTCTCAGAGCTGTCATGTCACAGACCGGAAAAAGAGACGCGGGGTGAGTTATTCATACCCATGTTAAATTTTTAATGAATGAACTAATTGATTGATTGATTCGTTGTTGTTGTTTAACGGCATGGTCAAGAATGTTTCACGTGCACGTCGGTGGGCTTATGAAACCGCAGTGCCTTGAGTAAACCACCGATTTAACTTTTTGGCGCAAGTTATAATATAACGCTCACATCAGTGATAATACATATAAATATTTTTCTCTTAAATAACATTTGAGATGATTATAACTGAATAAAAGACAGTTTCAGAGTAGGATATACACCTCAGTGGCAACTGTACGCAGTTAAGATGCGTCAATAGCGAGAGCCAGCTCCTTAGTGATAAACGTTAAACCACTGTGTTTCACAGCAGTGTTTCTTCTTGCATTGCCTGATGTCTAAACACCAAATTCAGTTTTCACGGTTCATTTATTATTGCAACAGCATCGCAGATTATTTCCCCGAACGAATTTTAAAATCCGCCCAAATCCAAGGATCTTATTGTGCCTGAAGTGCGGTGTAAAGTTATGGGCTGAAGGCTGTTTTAAGCACGTTGACAGTTGCACGGAGCATTCGAGTATATAAGCTACCTGACATTGACACTTTGGGCGGAGACGGCATTCCGTCATTACGGTCTGCTGGGCACACAATAGACCTGGCTCGCCCGACAGATGGCACGAGAGTACAGTCGTGTACCATGACAGGCCCACCGAACAAAACACTGGCTGGGTCGTTCAAGGCGTGGGTGAAATGGCGCGAAGTGAAACAAGTCTGGCTTGATTGTTTTCGTCATCGATGTAAACGAAGGTGTTTATGTCAAAATATTTAGTTCTCATCTTAGCTGGTTAAAGAAGTACAAACGGATATCCATATTAAGCAAAAACATGTCCACATCAAATCAAGTAAACTGCCATTCATAACCAGCAAGCTGGACGTATTAATTGGAGAAAATACTACAGAATACGCGACCTATACAAGTTAAATTATATCCCCCAGATCTTAAGAGGATTAAACAATAATAAACAAAAGCATCACAAAAATGGGGCTCAGTGTCGCTAAATTTGTATAATCTGTACCTAAGACCAATTCTAATACGTTTAAATAATACAGGTAACCGTTGTAAATTTCGTTCACATTGGCATATATTCCGCTGACATTTACGTAATTCTGTTCACATTTATTTGATATTGTAATATGTTCTCTTTGATATGACTTTGTTCACATTTATATATAATTCCGTTCACTTTGGTTATTAAGTCGCGTGGGTATAACTGGCGAATGTTTTGTAATATCCTCGAACCCTGCGGCTCACGTGACCGCCAGCACGTGCTCGTGCCTTAATGACCTTTGGCGTGGTCCTATGTATCGGCACACAACGCAGATTACCTGACTGTTGACAATGGCCTTAGCATGGCGCTGTGGGCTCATAGAAAACCTACAATTGTTACCCATACTGAGGATGTAATTGGTATAATGTAGCCGTTGTACATTTCCCCTGTCTCACGTGATAGAATTTGCCGATGTGTCCAAAATTCGGCATGGGTGGCCCGAATTTCGATGAATGGTTCTTTTTTCTTTCGCTCTGATATATTATCATGCAAAACACTAAATCTTTTGAAGCTTGTACACTGAATCATATTTACCTATATAACTCTAATTGATAGTTTTAAAGAGAACACTGGAGTCTTCAGGATTCAAGCCATTTGTTTCATCACTCCGGAAATGATGCTATTGAAGAGATCCTTAAAACTCATTTTATAAATGGAGATAAAATATAATTTTGACAGAAATATGATTTATATGGTTTAACCCAACCCAAGCGTATGTAGTCGTAAATATTAGGAATAATATCCGCAGAGATTTTGTTAATATACATAGTTCATTCATAACAATAAACGTGGAAGAGTTCGTCAGTAGTTTGCCAGAAGTCGGTGGTTTACTCCAGGTACTCCTGTTTCTTTCATTTGTAAGAGCCCTCCATGGTATAATTTAAAAATTCTTGAGTATGCTGTTATCTCAGTCGTTCAAAACAAAGGCTATTTAACTATTTATTAATTATTTATTAATTGGTTTCGCCATACATGTATGAAATGAAAAACTCATTGCTTAATATACTTCCCCGTTTATTTTTCAGATTATTGAGAAGAGAAGGAGGGACCGGATTAATAACAGTTTATCTGAACTCAGAAGATTGGTGCCTACAGCATTTGAGAAACAGGTGAGAATTTGACACCATTAACGTTGGGCATCTTGTGGTTCTAGGCTCCTGACGGCTGTTGGCTCATCATACGTGTACTAATTACGGTTCATGGTTATTTTCGTATTCTTAGTTCGTTGTGGTTCTTGGGTTCCTACGGTTCTTGGCTCTTTACATTTATGATTCTTGGCTCAGTATATCTGTGGCCCTAGATTTATTATATTAATGATCCTTGGCTTAATAAGCTCATGGTTCTTATCTCAACATACTTATGGGCCTGTGTACGTCATATTTATGGTTCTTGGTTGCTTTCGTAAACTTGGTTGCTCACTGCATGGTTTTCTTTGGGGTTTGAGACACTTCAAAATTTTACACTGAATACTTTAAAAAAAAGTCTGTTGTACTTACGGAGGTTATCGTTTCTTTTCTGTCCCAAATAGTTTATTGTTTATCAAGCCCTGAATAAGAGCACGTCAGAATTGAACTGTATTTTGTATGTGTATACCTCATGTTTGGATTGAACCCCGGAAGTAGGATGTTGTACCTTCACTACCTGAACAAAGTAACAATAAAATTCAGCTTTGTTTGTTACAAAACTTTTCTCACTGCTGTAAATTTGTTTGTTTTTTTTTTTAATATAAGTTTGAATAATTAGTTATTAAATTCTCATTTAACACTTCACATCTCGTCCTAATGAAAGACACCGTGCAAGTTTCACCTGAAGGGGACCAAATTCTCACCTGGGCAACTTGACTGGCCCTATAGATACAGCCCACAAATCTGCAAACGAACTCTGTCACCTGAGATGAACTTAGCTAGCCCCCCCCCTCTTACCTCCCCCCTCCCGCTTCTCTACTTCCAGACTCTGCTAAACCAGGTGAACAGCTCAAATTCAATGTTTTCTGTTTTGTTTACTTCGTAGGGCTCCGCCAAGCTGGAGAAGGCTGAAATCTTGCAGATGACGGTCGACCACCTCAAAATGCTACACCAAAAAGGTATGGGAAAAACAAAGATAGCTGTTTGAGCAAGAACCGGGGTCGCAGTTTGAACTGAGTTGTGTTGTCAACAACCCCCATTCCCGCCGACCAGCATTGGGACTGGAGATTTCTCCACCGTTTACCTAATCATTTAGCCAGTGTTTAATTTTCGCGGCTCCTAGGGTTTAGGGATTTAAATTTCTGGAGAGACAGGTTCGACTGTATTTTGCCAAGAAAGAGATTTAATCAGAACTCTGTGGACTCTTAGATTCGGTTCAAAGGAAAGCTTTGGCCGTGGGAGAACGAAACTAGCGTAGTGCCGCTAAGAGACGGAGAAACATCTGTCCGTTTTCACGTTTCGTATTTTTTTTTTCTGCCACAATGTAAAAGCTTTATGTCTAGAGGCGTTTGTAACTGTATGTGGACATCCTACAAGGTAATCCCGTTATATCTGCCGAAGGCATTTCTGCCAGCTGTCGGCCGTATTGTTAACGACATGTTTTAAGTTAAAATCCTAAGAAATCAACGGGCACCGCGGTTTAGACTCTAGACAGACAAGGGCGAGTCATTACTATAAGCCCCGCGGAGAATTTAAAAGATTTAGAAAGCGACTAAACCAAAGACTGCGGCTTACCGCCACACGCAGACAGCAATTAACATTTATTGGGATGTCAATAAAAATAGACGCGTTCACTGATTTAAAAGATATAAGAAAACTATTGCCAAAGCAACCATATTGCATACGGTTTCCCAAAGAAATCCAACCCTGTTTTCTGCCTTGATATAAAGCATTTTTCCACTCGTTTGCCTAGCTAAAGAATTGCTTGTGGTGTTTTAGTGACATTTTTGCCTAAGATGTAAAATTTCGCTGGATGAGTTGCAATATATCTCTTGGTTCCTTCAACCAACCTTCAACCACCCTAGAAAAGTAAAAAAAAAAAAAAAAAAAGAACAAAAATGAAAAAAAAGAGGGGGGAAAAAGAGGCAAAACAACATTTAATGTACCTGAAGAATCCGCGTAAATATTATCTCAGTTCAGAACTGATAGGGTAAAAAAATAAAGTAATTCAACTTTATTTTTTTGTCGTCTTGGAGCATTATCGATGAACTTTCCGCGGCATGTTGTGGGAGGTCTTCTAAGGCTCTCTCATAATACAGCGCCACGCTAAAGAGAGCAGCCAACATACAACACACAATGTACATACAGCGGAGGGACAAAAAAGTTTCTTGTCCCAATATTGCGTGATGCGAACAAAGCTCTCTGCCTCAGAGGAAGCTCCTCTTTTTCCTGCCCTACCCCTGCCGATCAACTAATGAAGAAGGCATTATCCTCACATATGTCACTGGAAATTATGTGACATTCCGCGGTTGCAAACGGTTACATACCTTCCATCCCCCCTCCCCGCCAGATGACGCAATCTTCCCTATAAACATACGACCCCCCCGTGTTTGCCTTCTCACCCTACCCACTCAAGTATAAATCTTCGGCGGTATCGCGTTCTGCATGGGAACAAGTTATCATGTCTCGAAACTTCTGAGCAAAATTCTCCTGCAAACAGACAGGAAAAGATCTAGCGAGTTATAGTTACTACCTTCATGAATGTTTTGTTAAAGCGGAAATTAAAGTTACCCCATTTCAAGCCTATTTTTTTTTTTTGGGTTGACAACACAACTTTCCATGGATAACCTAATTTGAGAGCACTAAGTTTCTTATCCATGTTTTACTTATTCCAGTTTTCAATCACCTCTTTATCTTTTGAACCAGAATTATATCAAAATTTTCTCATAATATAAGCTTAATTAATTAACCATAAAACACATCAGCCGAAGAATATGGCATCGTTTATTCGCACGCCCATAAAACTGGAGGCCACCGCACAATGAAAAACACAGGAGTATCGCGACAACAATCAGTCAATCAGCCACTAACGTATCTTTCCCTTGTTCTGTTCTGCAGGTATTAACGGCTACAACTACTCGGACCCTCACGCCCTGGCTGTGGATTACAGAGGGATCGGATTCCGTGAGTGCGCTGCTGAGGTGGCCCGTTACTTGGTAACAGTTGAGGGAATGGATTTACAGGACCCCCTGCGTCTTCGACTCCTTAGCCACTTGCAGTGTTTCTCAGCCACAAAAGCGTCCATCCAAACCACATCTTGGACGGCCATGTCAACGCATCCTTCTCTCAACTCCCAATACGGCGGTAACGCCATGACGTCAATGGGAGGCATGCTCACGTCACAACATTCCAGCCAATCAGATCCACTGACAATGACCAGCCATTCTTCGCTGTCCAGCGGACAGCCAGTGTCGTATAGCAGTGAATCCCGTCTAAGCCAATCGGAAAGCCACGTTTCTTCGTCGCTTCATTCACATATGCGTTCGCTGACGTCATCGGGAAGTGTCGGAAATCAGATATCCGGTATGACGTCATCTAGTGCGCAAGTGCAACAGATTTCCCCACCTGTACTTCCGGGATTGCCACAACTTCATTCTCAGTTTCCGGTTTCTCTGAACTCTATGATGTCGCCCTCTGGGGGCCATACCTACAGTAACTCTCTAAACCAGCATCCGTCGGTGAAGCCTTACAGGCCATGGGGTGCGGAATTGGCTTACTGAGTCACCTTGAAAACAATTGTATGTGCTGTATGTTCTTTCTGAGAGAAAGAAAAAATAAGCAGCGCCCAGATTTGTCCATCAGTGCTTGTGAAGTGCAGTCCCATGACGTTTTTGTAGTTTTTGTCGTTTTTCTTTTTTTAGTTTTCTCTTTTTGTTTATTTATTTATTTTGTTTTTATCACATTTCGTGTAAATTGTTCTATTTTTTCTGTGTTACGCATGAATGTCCCGACGAATGAAAGAGAGAATGTATGGTTTCTGAAAATATTAAACTGTAAAATTACGTACAAGTTTAAAGTGCTGATTTTTAATAAAATTTGTCCTATTTTTTAAACAACGTACTTTTTTTAAGTTTGAAATGAAAAATAGACCTATACTTCACAGGATTACTGACAAAGAAATCTTTGTAAATAAATAAATACATTGAAAATTTATTGTATAATAATGTCCAAAGAAAAATGTAGTTAATTGGATAAGCGGTTAAAAGAAATTTGTGTATATTTATTTAAAAAAAGACTGCGATTCCACACAAAAATAGAAACTATGCAAACAATCTTGACGTCAAGTGGCGTGGCTTATATACCTATATGCAATTTTAGAGTTGAAATAATTTTCTATGAACACATTTACACTGTCGGAACGAGTCTAATGTTATACATGCCATATATATTTATACAACAACTGTATGTACTGTATTTTTACAAACACAAAGGGAGATCGAATATCTTGTTAGAGGGGAAAAACTATATCCATGAAAATGAAGTCTTCCTTCCAATAACATGCAAATTGTCTGTCTCTTGTTTTTTCAGTACGTTTACAATACGTATATATGTCTGTCAGTATGGTTTACATGGTTATTTGTATAAATGAGGTCATTTGTCATATAATGTCTTGCTGATAAGTGCAATACCCGCTGATCTCCTTATCAGGTGCTGTCCTTCCTTGCTCAAACTCTTCTGCGAGGAGATCTCGACCAGAGGACTCGAAAGGCAGTGTATAATATATTAATATAAAAATAAAAATATTTCAAATATATATTTGATTTTTGTTGTATGATGCTTGAATTTGTATTTTTGGGTGATTGTTTTATGTCGTTTCTCAAGCTATCGTATTAGATGGTACAAGAACATGGTAACGAGTACTTTGGAACATGGTGTACATGAGAGCATTGCGCTCTGGAGTATGGTATGCATATATTTATTTCATTGGTGTTTTACGCCGTGCTCAAAAATATTTCACTTATATACGACGGCGGCCAGCATTGGCGTGAGAGGAAACCGGACTGAATCCAGGAGAAACCCACGACCATCGGCAAAATATGGTATGTACACATGAGAACAGGGTACTTGAAAGAAATGGTATACATGAGAACATGATAGCCATAGGCCAAATTTTGACCAATGAAGAGTGTCTAATAGCGTGTGTGGGGAGGTGCTCGTATTCCAAGAATGCAACAAACACGTACCTAGTAGGATTGTGTGTTCAAATTCAACACTGCTGCCTCACCTGTGACTTTACATCGGATTTGTCAGGTACATAACGCACTGCGGCGTTATCGAAAATATTGGCGTAAGGACCGTTCTCAAAGAAGGCGTAAAACACCCTTTAAAATATTTATTAGTTCATTTGACGTATATACGTCAGGAGTTCTTTGAGTATTCCTTCATTCCTCAATGCGCTAGGGTTATCTTGCGTTCCTTAAGTACCCTAACCCTGTCTGCCATCCCTCAACTTGTTCAACTTACGGGGTAACCCCACTTTTGCAATTCTTGAGCCGTTTTTCGTTGTCAGTTTTCGATTTTTCTTGATGGTATAATTCACAGACATACATGGAAATATCGGATATAATATTTGGCCGCGCCTAACCTCAGTGATGTATCTGAAGGAAGTTTTACGCCGTATTCAGGGATATTTCACTTATAGGTCGGCGGCCAGCATTATCGTAGTGGCAGGCAAACCGGGCAGAGCTCGGAGGTAACCAACGGCCATCCGGATCTGTACTGGAACTCACCCTAACCGCACTGACGAGAGTCATTGTACTGCGCTAGCACGATAATCACTCGGCCTTCGCGTTCAATGGAAGTTGTAAGCATGAAAAAAACAAAAAACCCAAAAAAAAAAAAAAACAAAAACCAAAAAAAAAAAAAAAAAAAAAAAAACAGACACATTTAAACAAAGAACGCAGCATCTACAAGGCCATTTCGTGCTCATTCCAAAAATGATTTTTACTTTTTTTGGCATTTTTTGTTTACGATGGAAATAAATATTGATATGCTATATGGTGAACGTATTGAACAGGCTGAGGCACAGTGACGTCACTGATTCATTTCAGCTGCTAAACATGCTCTGATCGCTACATGTATATGGTCTTTGTGAATACGTATGTGGTACATCATCTGTGGTAAAGTCAAAAAAATGATAAAGACTCTATCCGGAATCAGCATGAAATGACCCTTTACACGACACGTACTTCGTTTAAAAGTGACCTGTCCTTTGATTGCTGGACAATATCTTTCTTCCAACCGACGCAAAGGGCGTACCATAACACACGTGTTTACATGATACAGGCTTCATGGGTTTATTGCTGTTTTACAATCTGATACAATTAATGATTCCGTTATAAACTTTGTCCTTGATTTGAAACAATATGATTTCTGAATGTTCAGGTTAATAAAAATATGCCACTTTTCCAAAACACCAAAATTTACATTTCCGGAGGGAAAGCATCGTTGATTTATGAACTGAACTAAAATCACAATATGTTGAGAAAACATCAGTAGCATGAAAAAAATATGACTTACAAATTGTAAATCTGGGTCCGGGTTAATTGGATTTCAGATGTGGTACAGTGTGATTTCTTTTATGATAAGAATCCCTGAACATAAGTGTGTAAATTTGGTGCAAACGACATGAATGATCATAAAACAAAGAAAACTTTACCTTTCTAATGGGGCTATAGCCTTCTATATTGGAGAAAAAAAATATACACGTAGATAATCATTATGCCATTGAAAACTATATATACTGCTCTCTCTATATATAGACATTTCACCACAGTACACTGTAAAAAAAAATCTGCCAAAATTACATAATATGTTTACCTAAAGGTCCTAGAATAAACGTATCCTAAATAACCTAAAATTTCGTCCACAAAGGTGCATTTTTAGAAGCAAATTAATGTCACGAAAGGTTAATCCTTGCTTGGAAATTTTCATTTTTCCAGTGGGATATCATACCTCCTACAAAACAAATCTCAAAACGCCTATGTAATATCAAAAGAGCTCTCAGAATCAGGAAAATTGTGCAACATAGTCATGATCGAAATTTTAGGCCATTTAAGGTATGTTATTTCAGCATAATTTTGTAATGTTATGGACAACACATTACCTGGTACACCAGCTATACTATTCTTTCGGAATGACAGTAACATATAACATACTTTATTCCATCTAAAGTTTAGCTTGTTTGAGGTGAACATGTTGCTCAATTCTGTTTGATTCAACAACCTGTAAGTGCAAGTTAAGATTCTTACCAGAAACGTTTAAGTGTGGGTACCAAATATATCATTTGAAGGCCTATATATGCTTCTGAAATTGCATTTTGACATGTCAAGCTTTACGTGAAATGCAGGACTGGTTTGTAGCAATAATATAATCCATCCTTAGACATGCATCACCCATAAAATCTAGCAGAATTCTGTCAGTTCAACAGATTACTTTTCACAGTGTACAAATGCCTGTCCAGTACATGCATGAGTGTTACCGAACTATTGCGCAGCATAATCTACCAACCCTATCTCAGAAGTCCATGTAATCCTACTGGGCAGAACTTGAAAAATTGTTTGTTCCTGGTAACCTTATGTCGACCCACCCAGAAGCATGTGGAATAATCAGGTTCAACTCATGATAATTTAAAGGCGGACATGTACGTTGAAAAGTAATTTCAAGACAAAATCACGCATTCTTATAGAAATTCCTTAATAAACAATGTGCAAAATATCTTTCGCATGTAATATACCCGTCCCTAAAGACTAGTCTTCAGCAGAAAAAAACGCCAAAACGCACCTGAAATTCGCTATACTGACAATGTCACCCCAAACAAATAGCGTTCTAATTCTGGCCCTTTCCCAAGGAAATCATGCAACTATATACAAACCAGGTAAAATCTAAACATGGTAAACATTTCTATGTATGTATGAATGTGTTTTCCACGATATCACCACCACTTCATATTATAACAGCTGACAGTCTGTTCCTCCTCTGTTCTCAAACTCAATCACACAAAAGGACACCTTTATTAAACATTCACAATATCTGGTAAAAAACAGGATATAATCAAATCATAAATATTTTAAACATTTGTCAAAATTATGTCCAACAAACATCTTCTTGCCCCTTATTAATACACCCAATTCGTGTTGAACATATTCTTTAATAACAATATTTAAAACTCTTACTTACAAGTACAAATCTAACGCTGAATCCGACACCAGTATATACACGAAGGTTTGCCTAACCTCAGACATAGATTCCGTTGATGTGATAATCAGAAATGGTCCAGGAGTGGAGATTAAACTATCCTAAAATGGCAATATTGAATACCATGTTTCAAATCTTCTTGACGGATGTTATCAACAGGTATTTAGTATTTATTTATTTACCTGATAGTGACTGATGCTCTATGCAGTACTCAGGAATGTTTCACTTACTGTAAATGATCCAAAATTTCATTGAATAAACTGCAGTTTAGGGGAAAAATTAATGTCATGAAATATTATTTTTGCTGTGGAAACTTACATTTTTGTAAACAAACAAACCTTAAACCACCTTTCTAAAATCAGAAGAAATCCCAGAATCACACAAAAAGCCAAGCAATTTAGTCATGGATGAAATTTTATGTCATTTAGGTTATAAGATAGCAGCTATATGTACATATAGCATTATGATGGGAGGAAACCCAGGACTACTCGCACTTCAACAGTTAAATCTCGGGCTCAACTGCCATCATATACAGTAGATATCCCATAACTTGATGGAATATTTCACCTCATCAACTCATCATCTTCCTGAACAGTTAGTGGCTGGAAATTTGGTATCATTTACAATAAATCATGTATGGCTTCAGATGATTTTTGTACAACTAATTTCCCTCCTGCACGGCAGTTTCTAAAGTGAGGTGATCAGTCGGTGAAAAATTCCAAGAAATTATAGATGAAAATTCCTGGGTGCAGCTTTAAACATCAGCCAAACAAAATAAAAAAAAAATCACCAGTTATAAGCACATTGGATATAATCACAAACTAAACTTTACCATGGGACTTCAAAATGAGGGGGGACAAAAAGTCCTGTTTTAACAGTTACCGTAATTACCAAAACAATTACCACACCTCACATCTGTCCTGCAACATACAACGTCTGAAGATACGGATACAAAGATATCAAGAGTAGTCAAAAATCAGCAAATATAATATCAGAATTATGAGGGGTGTAGAAAGCACATTATATGTTTCTCAGGCATGGTACACGCATGTATTAAATAGATTTTCAAAGTCCACTCTCATGTTAATTATGACAATATTTTCATGGATCGGATTGGTCCTACTCAACAAATGGCGCTTGCTCCCCGAACAAACCCGAACTTGTCAATCTTTTTCATTTAGACATATTGGAGTAAAACTACATGTAGCTTGCCTACTAATATAATCCTCAGAGTTTTATACAGTTCACAGATGAGCAATGATGTTAGAAACCAATTCTTTTTCTCCTTTCTTTTAAATGTTTTTTTGTAAATCACCTACAACGGTTTAGGCAACACTTAAATGAAACTGCCAAAAACACAGCATTTTCAGAACTTTACAAAAGCATTTACATTTGGAAATCTAAACGGACAATGAAGTTTTCAATTGCAGCTGGCAAGATGACCACTGATGAAGGGGGGTTAATCTGACAGTAGTAAGACAGTTATCCCCCTTGGTATTCCGGATTAATTTCCATTAAACTTTTGTTACATGTGGCAAAACATACCAGAAAAAGTTAATAGAGGTTCAACAGTATACACCAAGTATTTGAAAAGTGCATGTAAAGAATTCACATGCAACCTTGAAATAAATTTAGGATTGCCTCAGGCGGAGCCACTTTCATGTCATTTATTCACAAAAGCATAAAAATTAAACAAAAATAAAACGCCATCTACATGTTCATCTATCGACAAAAATGAAATTGATCTTGTTTGCTCTTCAACAAGTTCTAAACATCAATAATCATGATCTTCAGTTTCCTCCAAATCTTGAATATTATGCTTGTTACCAAATCAAGTTCTGCACATGTATTTCACATAAAAATAACAACAACAAAAAAAAAAAACCCTTTGTATACTGGACAAAGAATTACAACACGATTTCAAGTGCACGGGAGATAATCCGACAACTTTCTATGCGAAGCGACAGAGTTGTCCCCCTTGAATAGTTTCAAATTACTTTCCAACAGATAAGAATGTAGTGAATCTACATGTATTCCTATCACCAATTTCAAGACCGGGGCAGTTCTTTGCGAGTGCTTAAAAGATAAAAAAAGACATGTGACATCTGAGCAAATTTATAAATCTTTCACTTAAAAAACTGTACATTTCCTTGACACCGGTTTCATTTCTGGCTTCACACTGTAATATTCCTTCAGAAGAAAAATGTAAACATATTCTAAATTTAAAGAATAAACAAACTGGGAAGATTTCTTTATTATGAACAAGATTCCTGGTCCAGTGTTATGCACGATATTCAGGGTTTTACCACACAAACTATAATATTTCTTACCCTGTATTCAGAAAAGCAGATTTATAGGGAACTCCAATTCTGAATTATGAGGTACTGTAAATATTTGATGATATTGGTGTCAACCACCTTTCAATACCACACAGAAAGGCATCTTCTGGTACAGATTTTCGTGATGAAACAATTTTTATATGGACTGTCCCATAACAAGTCTTAATCGATATATGAAATGTGTATGTTAACTGCTCAGGCCATCCTTAAAAATATGTTTGTTGACGTACCCTGATTTACCCTTCTAAAAAGGGAGTTTTTAATTGGTATTTTGTTAAAAGTTTTGTTTTATGTTTCTCTTCATGTTGATTTCCTTTAAAATAAATATCTTTTTTTTAAGGGCCAGAATAAAAAAAGAAGTTTTTAAGGATGGCCTTAGGTAGCATCCTTATCACAGAATCTGTCATATGCCTGTTGGATTTGTCCAGAAGTGCATGACAGAGGTGTCAAAATGTGCACTTAAGGATGTGTCAAAATACATCATGGATGCATTAAAATGCACACAGCACTAATGACAAAATGCACACAGCATTAATGACAAAATGCACATAACAGAAGGGTCGAAATGCACTACAGACATTTCAACGTGTTCATGTGTCAAAATGAAATCCACATCTACAAGACAAATGTGTCAAATTGTACCTGACGTAAGTGCTAAAACGCAGGACAGACGTATCAATGTGTATTGTCAGCGTCAAATATGTCAAAAAGAAAAAAAACAAAAATAAAGTTTCAATGCAACAGAATTTACTGAACACAATGAATTCCATGTCATAACGTACAGTTCAGATGAAAAGCTGACAAAATAAAAAGGTTTTAAGGCCGTACTGCTGATCATATGTTTCTTTGTTACCTTAACTACTTGATCACTTATTATGTGAAAGGCAGCAGAATATCATTCAGTGGAATCACAGCACCTTGGAAGAGACACGGAATTCACTGGGCTTACATGACGCACGATTACAACGGTAAGTGATCACAAGAACATATTTATTTAATTGTTGTTGAACGCCATACTCAACAATTCGATAACAAAAGAGCTCTGACGTACTCTTCCATACTGCATGTGGATGGGGCAGTGTTAAATCCTACACAACAAGTCTGCAAAAAGGTGTCTGACACTTTTGAAATCGCCCCTTTGGTTTGACCATACCCATGTTATGTATACTGGTCAAAGGTCTCTGGGGTCATACTACTTTCACCAAAGGGGTGTTCTAAAAAATATAAGGTACCTGTTTGTAGGCTTGCAAACAGGCTTTCAAAAGATTTTTAAAAAATGATTGGGTGTTGATTGTCCTGTCAAAAGGTAAGACCCCATTATAGGGACTCAATACAGGGAATACGGAATAATACAACAAGTCTTTGTTATGACTCAATTTCCCCTTGTTTTGTTCTGCCATGCCCAGGAGCCAAAATATTAAGTTATAATGCAGTCCGTTTGCAATATTGCTGTATAAATCATAATTACGTTAAACTTGTTTGCGTAACTACGAGTAGTTATCAAGTAGATGATAAGTAGTCAACGGTCATGCAGGGAGACTGCTTGTACAATGTAGTTCTGTTGTTGAGTCTGTTGTTTGGTCTTCTTCATTACACAATATTTCAGATTTTATTTTGCCATCATCAGGAGTGAAAATATCGAAGCCGAATGACTGTGTCACCGCTAAGTCTTTTTTCAAAGTTAAGTTAATTATGTAAATATAACCACATTGACACAGGCAGTGGAACAACATGACTAGAGAGGCTACTTGGAGGATGTTTGAAGTTCCCTTATGAGTCATGTTGGCATATATATCCACTGAACTCAAGATGTTGCTTTGAGACAGTTTGCTTTTCCGTTATTGTGAGTTGAGTTCGCAGGTATAGCTACTGGACTTATACAATGTTGCTTTGAGACTGCATTTCAGTTATTGTGAGTCATGTTGACATGAATAGCTAGGGATTTAAGATGTTGCTTTGAGACTGTTTGCATTTCCGTCATCGTGAGCCATGTTGACATGTATAGCTACTGGATTTAAGATGTTGCTTTGAGACTGTTTGCATTGACATGTATAGGTACTGGATTTAAGATGTTGCTTTGCGACTGTTTGCATTTCCGCTATCGTGAGTCATGTTGACATGTATAGCTACTGGATTTAAGATGTTGCTTTGACACTGTTTGCATTTCTGCTATCGTGAGTCGTGTTGACATGTATAGGTACTGGATTTAAGATGTTGCTTTGAGACTGTTTGCATTTCCGCTATCATAAGTCGTGTTGACATGTATAGCTACGGGTTTGAAGATGTTGCTTTTAGACTGTTTGCATTTCCGTTATCATAAGTCGTGTTGACATGTATAACTACGGGACTGAAGATGTTGCTTTCAGACTGTTTGCATTTCCGTTATCATGAGTCGTGTTGGCATGTTTCTTGGTCTGAAGCTTCGCCTCCGCCTTGATGACGGCAGGTGGGATGTCCTCGGTGGTGCGGGAGCTGTGACAGGGCGACAGTTCGGGGCACAACGCCTCTCCCAATGACACCTTCCTACACAGCTCCAGTAGGTCAAAGTTCACCTCCTCGCTTACAACCGAGTCGCCATGGTAACCAGGATGCTTGGTGACGAAGTTCCTCATCCACCTGGCTGTGGTTATGAGTTCACCTGGAATCAGAGAGGCGATTTGATTAGTGTTCATGTGATTACTGTACTACTTCCAGTTAAACCAAAATTGTTGAAAACGGAATGATATCTTTCCAGATCATGGGGGCCTTCATTGCTGAGGGCGTTAGCGCTCCAGTGCAGCATAATGACCCAGGTGCCTCTCATAAATGCTGTTGCTGTGAACTCGAGCTCAGCTCACAATTGCTTTCTCTCCTGTCGTATGTTTGAAGATATTCTCACTAAGTTTCTTCACTAAGACTGATATTTAATGACAATTACTGGTCTCTGTTTCAGGCAAATTTTCAGGGCTAATATAAAAATTGAGATGTAAGCTACTGAAACAATACTTGGCATTATAACAGGTGGAAAAATCAGCGTTTAACTTAAAACCTGCACACACATCTCATTTACTCCTCTATATTGTGCCATTGAAAGAAACATTAACATGTCTCCACAAATAACGTTTCATGTATGTCATAGCTGAACACCAGTCAGGTGTATCAGAATCAATTCAGTCACCTGTGACTTCTGGGATGTTTATATACAGGTATTACCATTCACACCTCAACGAGGAGAATCATACCTGAGGCACGTGTAGAGATGAAGATGTGATACTGAGTGACAGGACACCTGGTGTCTACATCCACACCTATCACCTCCAGGTATAAACCATCTCACACCTTACTGGGAAGAGTCTTACCTGAGGCATGCTTAGAGATGAGGTTGAGATACTCAGTGACAGTACACCTGGTGTCTATATCCACATCAATCACTTCCAGGTATAAACCATCTCACACCTTACTCGGAAGAGTCTTACCTGAGGCACCCTTAGAGATGAGGTTGAGATACTCAGTGACAGGACACCTGGTGTCTACATCCACACCTATCACCTCCAGGTATATCACACCTTACTCGGAAGAGTCTTACCTGAGGCACGCTTAGAGATGAGGTTGCGATACTCAGTGACAGTACACCTGGTGTCTATATCCACATCAATCACTTCCAGGTATAAACCATCTCACACCTTACTGGGAAGAGTCTTACCTGAGGCACCCTTAGAGATGAGGTTGAGATACTCAGTGACAGTACACCTGGTGTCTATATCCACATCAATCACTTCCAGGTATAAACCATCTCACACCTTACTGGGAAGAATCTTACCTGAGGCACCCTTAGAGATGAGGTTGAGATACTCAGTGACAGTACACCTGGTGTCTATATCCACATCAATCACTTCCAGGTATAAACCATCCTACACCTTACTGGGAAGAATCTTACCTGAGGCACGTTTAGAGATGAGGTTGAGATACTGAGCAACAGTACACCTGGTGTCTACATCCACATCAATCACTTCCAGGTACATGTTCATAAGGGGTATTAATCCTGGGAAATCTGATCCCTGCAAATATCAAAATAAAAAAAAAACATCAACAAAAAAATGATACGATTGCTTTCTAAATATAACAAAGCTGGAAGAGTGGAGAAACAGCTATCACAGCTTAATGTAAAAATTCACCCAATACAGACAAAGGGACAATATTCTGCCGATTGTGACCTGTCCTGTAATGGGGAGGAATCGTTCACAGAAGTGCTGGATTCAGATCGGGCCACCAAAATTTAATGGATTAGTGATGTTCACAAAATTTCATCAAAATCCATCTATGATCTAATCCACAAACAAATAAGAGAGACCAAGACGTAACGACAGCAAAAATCTAACCTCCTTTGAAAAGGTAATTACAAATGACAAAAGCCCATACAGCATATACTAAAACAGGCCAAAAGTGTTGTGATGACAAATATTCAAGGAAAAGAAGGCCAGCTTTCATTTTTGCAGTTTCGTTTATTGCAGACTAAATTGCTAGATATTCTTGCTGATTTGCCAAATGTTTTCTAATCCATGGGAAAAAGTATGCAGTTAACAGACATTTTTACAGCATGAAAAAGAAAGTAAAGTCAGGTGCTTTGACATTAGTTTTATCTCCTGCTACACAATGATGCAAACATGGTGCAAAAACCGGGTCTGAAGTTCTCTCCGTTTGTGTGCCAGGGTTTTGCTTACTCTGCCAGCATGATGAGTGACTCTGCCACCATGATGAGTGAGTCTGCCAGCATGACGAGTGACTCTGCCAGCATGACGAGTGACTCTGCCACCATGATGAGTGACTCTGCCAGCATGACGAGTGACTCTGCCAGCATGACGAGTGACTCTGCCACCATGATGAGTGACTCTGCCACCATGATGAGTGAGTCTGCCAGCATGACGAGTGACTCTGCCAGCATGACGAGTGACTCTGCCACCATGACGAGTGAGTCTGCCAGCATGACGAGTGACTCTGCCAGCATGACGAGTGACTCTGCCACCATGATGAGTGAGTCTGCCACCATGACGAGTGACTCTGCCAGCATGACGAGTGACTCTGCCAGCATGACGAGTGACTCTGCCAGCATGACGAGTGAGTCTGCCAGCATGACGAGTGACTCTGCCACCATGATGAGTGAGTCTGCCAGCATGAGTGACTCTGCCAGCATGATGAGTGACTCTGCCAGCATGACGAGTGACTCTGCCAGCATGACGAGTGACTCTGCCAGCATGACGAGTGATTCTGCCACCATGATGAGTGAGTCTGCCACCATGATAAGTGAGTCTGCCAGCATGACGAGTGACTCTGCCAGCATGACAAGTGACTCTGCCAGCATGACGAGTGACTCTGCCACCATGATGAGTGAATCTGCCACCATGACAAGTGATTTACCTGATTTACCTGTCAGGTCAAACGAGCAGCAGATTTTAAAGGCAGCTATTATACTGTATTATTCTGTTAAAGTATGAGCATTAGTAATCCATAGGTGAGAGTACTTTTTAATATGCATTTCAGTCTTCAGGCCACTAATATTTAAGTGTTTATCTCTCATGACCCAAATGTATGTTTCGGTGTCCAATATTATGGCATATTTTAATTACTGACTGTTTTTGTACCTTCATATCAATACCACATTTCAGTAAATTTTTTCAAACCTAAACTGTGTTCCAGGTTGTGCTCACAAAAAATATGATTTTGGGCAAGAATAAGAGAGGTTGTTAATAATAACTGCATGCAGCATTCTCAGAAGATTATGAGAACTTGAAAAACAAATAATCAGCTAAGAGTGCCCTTGCTAATAAATTTCATACACCATACCTTGCCGTTGATGATTTCATCAACAGTGAATAGATCATACTCGTCTTCAATATTACAACACTTCTGCCTCTCTCCACAACATTCTGAGGCCTCAGGTGGGCTCGACCCTGGGGTTTGACAGAGGAAAAAAACACAACAATAGCAAAACATTTGTTTATGTATAATAAATATGATGTTTCACAATCTCGAACAAACAAACAGAGAAAAAACACTATCTAACTCAATGCCTTTCAATGCAGCCGTTGTTTGTTTAGGTTACTGCTGCTGAATCTGACACTCTGATGCTCCAGGTCAATCACAAGTATTTGGCCAAAAATATATATATTCAAAACAGTATTCATGGCTTATTATAAAGCTAATATATGCAAGACTAGAAACTGAGGTGTGCATTCAAATCCAGCCATGGTTATGAGATGTCTGAATTATGGCCCTCTCATTGGTTACAGGTTTATGTTTTTAACACTAAAAATAAGCAGTCGACAACAATGATGTAGCCATTGGTGCACTATAATGTTTGTTACAGGCCATAGGGCTTCAACCAGTGCCCTCTGCAGATATATACATATATATATATAGATACATACATACATACATTACAGGAGGGAATGTTCGTCACCAACAACTTCCCCAAGTCAAGGATTTAATGACATCTGATACTCTGGTTTTCTCCACCCATAAATCTGGCCATCATCTTGCAACAGTGAAACATTCTTGTTTTTGTGTTTAAGAACAATCAAATGAATGAATCTAAGGTTAACAAAAGAGATTACCTGTGAGTACATCTTTCCTGAAGTAAAATTTGCCCTCTCTGACACTGTCCCTCTTCTGTGCTGCCATCAAGTTTTCATCAACCTACAGCAAGGGTAAATACTATAATTTCATTTTCATTCTGTACATGTAGAATGGTGTAAAACATGGACTGAAATTTCAATAAATAAAACTATATAATTACGGCCATAAAACTCCATGAGCATGTGCATTTGCTGTGTCTAACAACATGACTTGTTCTTTTTATCCACAGGACCTGTTGTACCTAACAACTCCATGACTTTAATAGTCTGTACACAAAAATGGTGTCCCCCCTAACTGCCCAATTAGCCGTAGTAAGGAAACTCACTGCACTCATGCATTTAAACATGTGAAGATGAGGAATTTGTTTGACTGTGCACAAATATTCACAGATAGAGCCTGCCCATAAATGTCACTTACCTTTGAGATGGGAATGAGAAAGTTAAGCTTGAAGGTGAGTATAACCCGTGTCAGAAGTACAATGAATACCACATAAGCAGCGTTCTCAAAGTCAGACAGCTGGACCTGGTGAGGACAAAAATCACTGCTGTGTGAAAGAATTATGGCCTGTGGATCACTGAAAGGGGAACCGAAAGATGGGATGCACATTCAAGGGAGATTACTCCAAACCTTCTTTCCCATCTGCATCACAGAACTCCCAATGAGCAACTACATGTAGCAGGTAAGCCACTGATTATCGTGTCACAAGACATCATTCTATAAATGGTGAGCCCACTGAAGATTTCATACAGCCTCCTTTTAATAAATAAATACGTAATAAATAAATACATATACAGATAAATACATAAACATACAGTTCATAGACAAACACACAATTTCACTTGCATACCACGGTGGTGAAAAAAAAAAGATGCCTGCAGAGGACCACCTCTAAGTGTTATATGTACTTCTAACGTTTTGCCTCGAGTCAGTGTGGGCAGACATGTTCATGTGAAAAATGATGGGGTCAGTAAAATGCAAAGAGCAAAGGCCTTTTGCCAATCAAGCATTGAGAAAGAGTTCAACACGTGAAAAAATGAAGGGTCACTATCAGATAAAGAGTTTACCCTCATTCTTTCAATTTTTGGGACAGATATTAGTAGTGCTTATATAAAAATTACATTTCTCTCCTGGCTTTTTGGAGAAGTAAGGATACGGATATGTTGTTCATTAGATGGACTAACCACGCGCATGATGTGAGAAAAGAGAAACAGTGATTTCCTGTTACAACTGCAATTACATTAGATGGACTAACCACGCGCATGATGTGAGAAAAGAGAAACAGTGATTTCCTGTTACAACTGCAATTACATTAGATGGACTAACCACGCGCATGATGTGAGAAAAGAGAAACAGTGACTTCCTGTTACAACTGCAATTACATTAGATGGACTAACCACACACATGAGAAACAGTGATTTCCTGTTACAACTGCAATTACATTAGATGGACTAACCACGCGCATGAGAAACAGTGATTTCCTGTTACAACTGCAATTACATTAGCCAAAAACAGTCAATCAGATGTCACCAAAATTAGAAGAATTAGGAGGTATCATGTTTAAGGGAGTAAAAAGGCAGTTCACTCTGAGGTAAATACTTCATGTGCATAAAGGTAGGGTACTGCAAAGAGGCAGATTTCTGTCTGTGTACAGCACAGGGAGTCTGTCCCCATCCTGGGGAATTTCCCAGCCAGCCAGCCTCCTCACCTCCATGGGTCTGAACTCCACCCTCCAGCCGATGTTAGAGTTTGGGGGAGGAGGTTTGAACCTCATCGTCTGCCAGTTGGTCGACTGAATGTTCTGTAACACAAACATAAAACAAACAATCACAAAAACGTACCACATCCATTTCCCTTGTTTACCTGCATTTTTCCCCCCGTGTCGGTCGTAAGATCTTAGATGATGCACTGTCTGCAACCTACTTGTATATATTTTCTTACCTGTATTTTACTCATAACAATATGAAAGCTCTCTTCTTTTTCATTTTTCCCAGGGAGAGAGCATCATTTTCTTCACTTATTTCAAGATTGTGTTTATGTGTTCCACTTGTCTGACCCAGCATTTAATTATTTATTTATCTGATTGTTGTTCAATGCCGTGATCCAGAATTTTTCACTTATACTATGGTGGTCAGGAAATCAGAGTGCCATAGGTAAACCACTGACCATTCACAGGCTACTGACAAACTTTCCCACGTAACACAGAGTATAATTATGACCACAAATTATTAGCTTCAATTAAAGGGACACGTTCGCCCAAACATCAGGTATTTTAGCAGTTTTTCCAGAATGACATGAGTATTAGCTATTTTTCTAAAGAAGTAAAAGTTACAAGCTTTTCGTTAATCTCACCACCAGCACTGTACGTTAAGTGAATGCTTAAAAATAACCAAAATTCTGAAAACTGAAAAGTGTGCTAGAATATTTAAATGAGGGGTTGTCAGTTGAGTGGAACTGGAGCATGCGTACAGTGCGAGGCAAACTTCATATGTTAACAAACGTGGCTGATGTCAAATGTGTCACTCAGTGATACATAATGAGTATTCTAAGATGCCTTACACATTAACACACCCATCAACAAACCTCAAAATGATCCGTGTCTTTTTCGTCATCCTGGTCGACCTTTTCAGAGAATAATGAAATGGGGTCACGTATGAACAGATGAGCGATGTGTTGGGACAGCAGTTCGTCTATGCCTGAAAAAAGAAAAATGAAAACTAAGTCAATCAAGCTGACACTCAAGCTGGAGAGAGTTGAATTTGAACTTGCAATCTTGTGGTGAAGCATTTTTTTTTCTTCACATTTTTTAGACGGTTGATTTTTCAGATTCTTGTTTAACACCATACACAGTTATCTCCATTGGCAGACTAAATCATTTAAAGTCAAGGACAGCTCATGACTGAGGTACTGTTCATTAAAAAAAAAGATTACAAAATTCTCCCATGAATGTAAAAACCTGTTTGAAATTGTATGAATTCATTGCTGAATTATCTTCATTTGAAGTGTGGAGTATTTCGCTGCCGCTTGGAGATATGAAGGCGCCCATGCTTTTAAGCTTATAAGAGATTAAGCAATCAGAGAGCTAGGAGACATCAGCTGCTTATAAACTGTGACATAAATGTTCTGAGCTGACTGTCAATATAACATGTAATAACACAGAGAAAGAACACTGTTTTAATGTTATATATTTTAATTACAATAAGTACATGAGTGAACACCATTGCAAAGGATTTCTAGTCCGTTGTGTTATGGTGGAGTAAGTTTCTTATTCATTTCACGTTATAAATTTACTTATATCCATTAGTTTCAAGCAGAGCCCAGCAGCTTACTTCAGTCTCAGGTGACAAGAGCGTTTCGCGCTTGGAACCATTACGTCACAGCCCATACAAATATTAGCCTACAGAGCATGGTCAAATGTCAATTAGTAGATGTCAGATAAAATACTTTACTGAAGTCAGCATAATACAGTCCAATGTGTTTGGCAAACTTAACTTTGAACATACACTGTCTTTCATTTTAACCTGACCAGGTTTCTGAAAGATAAGCCCTACATCCTGAATAAATGAAATAACCTGTGCAAATTTGCTAAACTTTCACGTTAAAATATTGACAACGTTCATGGTTGAATTTATGGAAGACTCAAGGTACATGGGTGATATTAACCACACAACATGTACATGTAGTCCTAACGCTTCCAACCAAATCAATGGGTTCTTCACACATTATAATTTGCCATACATTTACAACCGATTTGCACCTGCATTTGAAAAAGTACAGATACAGGTATATAATTCAGTGTCAAAACAGTATTTCCCAAAACTGACACACCCAATTCTCTGAATTACCTGCATTTTTTAACTCTGAGAACAACTCCTTGTCATAGACGAGGTCGATGTCATTGTAACAGACGCTGTCAGGGGAGAGGTAACTATCGATGGAGTCGTAACGAGACTTGTTTATTCTGTAGCGATAATTCTTCAGTGGCTGTCAAAAGAGTAGAGTGATAGCATGGTATTAGAAAACTGCAAGGAAGGCACTGACTTACATGTGTTAATTGTACCTCCAATATATTCAGCAAGCATTAGTCCTGCAGTATAACACATTATATTGGCAGGTGTAATAATATTACACACAGACTACTTATTTAAAGGGCACCTGTTCCAGAGGATCATTTTTTCGCACAAAATTACCACAGTATACGCTAGAGGTAGCTTAAACACAAAGCCATGGAGTTTTAAAGAATAAAACTTGCCATATTTTGTTAAAATTATATTTTTTTCAAGACCGACGGGCTGAGTTTCGTGTACCTTGGTACTCTCTACACGCTTATCTGCCCTTGAAGACCCCCTAGTGTATGATGTCACGGTGGAGGTAGGCCATTTTGTTCAGCAATTAACTGTGCTAATCACACACTAAATCACGGTGGGATTAGTTTTCGTGCCTTCCCATGAAGCTCCTCTATGGGACGAAAATGATGATTGTCATGCAACCAACCATACGGAAAAAGCATTCTAAAGTAAGCTCTGGTCATTGTGAGGAGATTTTGATCCGGTATACAGGTTAAAAACATTGCTCCTCAAAACCAGGAATGGCACAATTACGTCACACGCATTTGATACAGTGGCACCACTCAAGGGGAGACAAACAACGTACGATTTTCTTCTCGGAATTTTTGGTGTTAAATATATTTTTTATTTCCTACAAGTATAAATACGCACCTGATGCATTTTTATCTGCGTCATCTTTTTTTTTTTTTGTATCACAGGCACATCATTCGTTTAAGTAAAGTGAAAAACAGAACCAAGAAAGCTCACCATTGATATTACTTTATTTTACTTTACTCATTTCCCTGTTGTTGCTGTCTCGTCAAAAACTTTTCACTTACAATGTACATGACGGCATTCCATTTTTTTCCGCATGAAAGAAACCAAATGCCTGGTGGGACATCACTACAAGTTACACATGCACACCATATTGGTAAAAGACAACAAGTAGTCTTCATCAACACTGACTGCACAAATGGGCACATTTCCAAGCCCTGTCAACTGCTCACTGTTACCAGGGTCCCATAAAGTTGCAATACCAGAGCAGGTGAGTCAAGGAATTCTCTGGCTAAGTATAGGCTGTAAGTCATACCTTACACTATCTATGTATAAAGACACAACTGAATGCAGTAAATCTGTTGTGTTTTCGTATTATAATTGAAGACAACTGTCATAATAACTGTCACTAATTTCATCTTATTTTTTTAAACATTTTTTCATAGCTTTAATAAAACATATTTTTTTTATATATTTACACTCATGATCGTACAAGGTCCTCAAGATGTAATCAAATAAATGATGTTTATGTTTAACCTTTGAACCAATTTTATTTCTATTTTTTAATTTCTATTATATTTTTCTTCCTTGTTTTCAGATATCATCAACGAGGGCATGCATGTTTACGGCAGCTAGCAGGCTGTTGTTTTCAGCTCTAATGTTCAACAAATCCACCAGATTACCCTCTGCATGAGGTTATAATCTGTTAATCCCGAGGGATTAGACCAGACAGACGCTGTCCCTAATCTGTCGCCCTGCCCAGAGGAGCCCAAACAATGTTCCTTGTCCCTCAAGACTGTCACAAAACTGGGTGTCTGAAGATCAAATACACTGTATTTTTTTCACAATAAAGTCATGAATGCTGTTTTGATACTCATGGAACATTACCATGGTAATTTCAATGATAGGTTACTCACATTTCCAGCTCTTGTATTTCTGTTTCCAAGACAACTACAACAGTATTTATCTTGTATTTCTGTTTTCAAGACAACTACAACAGTATTTATCTTGTATTTCTGTTTCCCAGATAAGCATAACCTATCATCTTGCATTTTTATTTCTGAGATAAGCACAACTTATCTTATATTTCTGTTTCCCAGATAAGCATAACCTATCATCTTGTATTTCTATTTCTGAGATAAGCACAACTTATCTTATATTTCTGTTTCCCAGATAAGCCCAACTTATCTTCTTGTATTTCAGTTTCAGAGGTAAGAACAACTTATTTTTTTGTATTTCTGTCTCAGATAAGCACAACTTTTCTTCTTGTATTTCTGTTTCACAAATAAGTTCAATGCATCTTCTTGTATTTCTTTTTCAGAGATAAGCACAACTTATCTTCTTATATTTCAGTTTCAGAAGTAAGCACAACTTATTACCTTGTACATCTTCCCCACTCTCCTCAGTGACTCTGCTGTCCACAAACTAGAATATCACTGGGCAACAGTCCATGTCTGAGCATCCCCTCGCTCACCCTCCAATGCAATAACATGGCTCTTACAGCGCTGCTTCTCCCCCCTCCCCAATTGGATACACCAGGCTCTTACCTCTTCCCCTCGCTCCTCCTCCAACGCAATAACATGGCTCTTACAGCGCTGCTTCTCCCCCCTCCCCAATTGGATACACCAGGCTCTTACCTCCTCCCCTCTCTCCTCTTTCACCCTGTCATCCACAGACTGGGATATCACTGTCCAACGGCAGTCAATATCTGCCAACAATCCACGGTAGATAGGTGATGCAGCGCTCAGCGACAGCTGTAATGGGAAGAAAACATCGACATCAGAAATTAGGAAACATTTCCAAAAATGACACATTTAACTGAATCAGTGATTTATTTAACTTACTGGGTGTTTTACATCTCCACTGTTATACATGGCTGCAACTGGCAGAGTCGCAAATGTAGCAGGATGAGAACCATTTATTAGTTTTTCACTTTACGTTTTTAAAGACGCTTTAAGAGGACAAGACAACATACATTTGTTGCACTTACGCCGGCATGTACAAGTATGGTTATCAAAAATTTGGATGAAAAAGTACTTTAGACTTATGAGAGCTGCCACGGTCCTAATTGTGTAAAAGAGTTATAATTGCTGATGTGTGAAAGAGTTATTACTGATGGTCACTCTTTACAGCTCTTGGAATGACAATTGGGCTCAGTCCACTCAGTTAACACAGGATGGTCATTAATTTAATTCGTCCTACCACAGGACTCCAAAATTTTTCACTTACATATAAAACAATGGTCAGCTATCTAGGCAGAGGAAACCAATGCGCCAGGCATAAACCAACTACCTTTGTAAGTTACTGACAAACTTTTCCACAAGTTACGTACATGTCTACAAGCAGATAAGCACACCCTACGGACGGAGGAGGAGAGGTCTTCAGTGATGACGCTAGACTACACAAATGGTCACCCTGATCGCTGATTATAACCAAGGCCTCACAAGCAAACAGGGCAAGACAATCTCAAAATTCCCTGTCCAAGGGTGGGTTTGAACTGTGTCTCACATGTTCTAACACCTGAAAGGCTAGCACCTCTAACTACTAACCTAAGGCTCAAATACTCCCTCAGGATATAGAGGTAGATTGTACATTAAAAATTCAAGCAGTATGATAAGCCTAAATTAAGACATCAAGACTGACAAAGACATATTACATGCACGTGTCCATAGAAAACTAGCAGTGTTTGTGTACACAGAAAATTCAAGTTTCCTGAAAAGGTCTATGATAAATTTTAGGGCCCATGACGCTTTTCACGGTATATGACACTTTTTAGGGTCTTTAACAGTTTTTCTGACTTGGACAGCGTGCAGCCATGCATATATATACGTGGTGTTGTCACGTACAAAATACATCAATGTATCACGTACCCACAGTAAAGTCACACGTGTGAGCGGAACAAAGAGGTTTGTCTGGCAAACACCAAGTATTTATTTTGATAACCATGAACTTAACACATAAAACAAATGTCTAGAAAAGACGAAAAGTCCGACTTGTGATCTGGAAAACACCCTGTGCTTCCAACATACACGTTCTTCATAAATTTGTATGTATTTCTGTGATTTGTGTACTGATGCCAGGCCGTAAAACAGTTACAGGTGTGTCATAACATGTACAACTGCCTAAAGAATTCCCCTCTGAAGGCTTAATTCATTGTTCAATTTTTTTGGATGTTAATCAATACAGATTACAATTACAATGTACATTTCTCATCTGTTGAGGAATATCCCAATTGTAACAAACATTAAGAAATAAAAAAAAAAAACCCATAAAAAATGTGAAAAAAAAAAAAATTCAAAAGTTAAAAGGCTGATTTCAGTAATTAAAAAATTGGGTAAGGTGTTTTTTTTTTTTTTTCCACTGGTATATCAGGGTTACCCCAAAGAACCAAACTGAACCCTGTTTACATACATGGATATGGTCAATATACCAATCACAGCACATGAACAGGCACATAGGGGTTGCATTTCCAAGCATATACAAGTACACCTTTCACCACTACACCCCTGTCTGCATACACATGTCTAAGGGCTTGCCCTTTCCCCTTCTCACAGCTGATGTTGCAGGGTGGGGGATCAAGACAGCCACTTAAATGGTCCCACGTTTCCTCCCCCCCCCCCCTTCCACCTGCATACTCACACACACATACCGGCCTGCATGTGAGGGGCAGGCTATGATCCAGATTAAATCCCCTGCTAACCCCTCCGACACAAATCAATGAGGTAATATTTGGAGATCTCAGCACCACAGAGGCTGTGTGATGATGCACACATCCCAGTTTGCTCCACTGCACACTGTGCACAGCATGTGTGCACTCAGTCTGTCAGGTTATGAACTGATATGATCTGTGGCATGTCATTTTTTTTTCTTCAGAACATAAAGTTCCATGGACAGGTATTCTATTTCCAATCAATATGGTGCATACTGAACTTTAAGATGTGTCAATGCAAGGATTTAAACAGTCCCATATACAGGTGAAAGGTCTCAAAAACTCATGAAGAAAATAGATGAAAAACGGCAACACTGTTGTGAACTTGTACATCAGTGTTGCACTTCTGTATCTATTTACATGTGGCCTGAAACATAAACGCGGCCTCACAATACATGAAAAATCAAATACATGTCCATTTTCCATGTTTATACAAATATCTGTGGTGCAGTCAGGCGCTTACAGTGTGGATGCCGTGCAGAACTACAGCAGCTGCACAGTCCTTGTACACAGTGCACCCTTCAGTTCAGGCTTTTCGACCACTAAAGCACTTTCTTCCGTGGAATTTATGCCCTCAGCTTCACAACACTGTGCAACTTAAAATTTTCTGCACCCTAAATTTTCTAGTTCTGTGAGAATTCTTCAAAATGTTGCAGAGGTGGTTGGAAAGGTTGAAGAATTAGGGTATGGCGTGTCGTCAGTGAAGTAGAGGGCAGTTCACGCCTCACTGATTATTAATATTATATTTTCTAATTGTCTGGCTGTTCTTGCTGGAGGAAGGTAATTGTTAACTTTAAGAAAACATGCATGAATAATTGTTTTAATGTAAACTACAGGAAGTTGTACCTATTTTGAAAATATGCAATTAATCTTCAAAATTTTGGCTAAAAAATTTCGGCCATCAATATCAAAAACTATGAAACGTTTCTGAAAAATACCTTTATCATTGTCTGAGAAAATCTATTACATATTGTACAATGTAGTGACTCTTTTGTGTTTGTGAAGGTACCTGATGTACATTTATTATTATTATGATTGTTTCATTATTTATTATTTCACTGATGCCAGAAGGTTCCCATACAGTTTGTGAACAGAGGCCAGCATAACATGTCACCCTGCAAAACACCTCAGCAGCACTGCAAACACGTGCACCAGGATTTGAGCGAGGAATCCCAGCCCCGGCATCTTAATGGGTGTTTGTTGTTTGCAGACGAGTGTTCGCAGACGGAAGACCCAAGGGCTGGCCGTGCGCCAGTCAACAAGGCAGAGAACTCTGTACAAACAAAGAACTTAAGGCTCTGGCCGGGTGGGAGCCCTGCCATTCATCTTGGGCTGATCTGCGAGTCTTAGGATGGACGTTGGAAATGCAAAACAAGATTAACTGTAACAATTGAACAACTGACAACTCGGGTAAACATAACGCCAAAAGGCTAATCGCCACGGCAACGGCATCTGAAAATGAGGAACTGGAAAAGCCTTAGTAATACCTTAACGGGAGGTAAAAAAAAAAAAGGGAAAAGAAACCTGTATGGGCAAGCATGAAAAAAAAAAAAGAAGGGCCACCACCCCCACATATATAACGGCTGGTAAATATACACAAGTGACAACGCTGAAAAGACTTTCGACTTGCTAGCATCTCAGTCGAGAGTGATCCAGTCTTATCTTGGCATGGCTATGGGGTAAAGCTAAAACAGGTTTCTCTGAATCTACACATGTGTCATGCCACACAATATCCAGGTTGAGATTTCATGGACTTGCGTTCCTACGTTGTACCTGACGGATATTTACCACAAAACAAAAACAAAGATATCTTCAAGAAAATAATCCTGGCTGAACTCATACTGTAGCAAGATTTAGGGAGCTCGGAAAAAACCAAAAAGTTTAGGATATCTGTTTGGTGACGAGTGACAAGAAGCATTTTTCAGCTGCAGGTATTTGACCTGGAGTCCCCACTGAATTTATTTTTGGCAAAAAAAAAAACAACAACAAAAAAACATCATTTGGTTGAGATACAGATCATAGAAACAGAATCAAACAGCGAACACGAGATAAAATGATGACCTGTGAAATAGACTGGACCTGATGATGAGCGACTCTACACACCTATAACTGCGTTCTTCATGCAACCTGTGACTGCAGTGCATCCAGTCCTCTTGAGAGGTAAGTGCTTAAAAATTTAGTCTATGCTTTTAACAATGACTGTAAATACATGTTTATGCGCTATACATAATCTTAGGTTTATTAAAGAAACTACTGCTTTTAATCAGATCCACTCCAAATCTACCCCAAATTCCCTGTTTTAATTTTATTCATCAGCTCAGAACAACTTGTGACGGTTAAATAAATGGACTATATACTGGTGCAGTGATGAAACAGCCTGAATCAATAACGAAATACTTAACTATCTCAGCTTTTATTGGCTTAGATATATCAGCTATGTCTTGTCTTCACCTGCAAATATACCAGATCTACAGATATCTAGCCACCTGCCCACCCACCAATCAATGGTCCTCAATGACCTGCCACTAGCTAGGCCACCAGTAGCAGGCCTAAACCATTCCATTACAAGCTGTGAAATATCTGTTTCAAACTAGACCTAAGTTACTCAATCTTGCTGGATTCTAATGACTTCTATTCACCTTAGAAAAGTATTCTCAAGCAAGTCTAAGAAGGTGAAATGACCCAACTGTAAAAAACATATAATACTTACTGTAAATTACCTAAGGCATAAAATGTTACTTTTGGAGCTGAAACTTACATTTTCCTTCTAGGATATTATCCTGCCTTCCAAGCAATCATCAACACATATTTCTACAATTGAGAGTCTCATAATCAGGGAAAATTAACAACTTTGTCATGGATGAAATTTTAGGTCCTTTAGGGTAGTACATGTGCTGAGAGTAATATTGTAATAGCCTCTCTACGAATGAATTTTCACTGCAGTATTCAAGTTTTGTCCGTTCTTTTGAACTAATATCAGCTTCAAACTCCTCTAGGCTTTGACAATTATACCCAACTAAGTCTGTACAAGTTTTCTTTGATTGGAAATGGGTTGGAAATCTATGCACTAATTGGCAGGCAGCTTTTTAATTAGGGTACTTCGTACAGGAATCAAATTTGTTTTCATCAAGCTTATCATCTACTTTTACATTTTTCTTCCTCTCCTTCGACATGGTGGAAAAATCACTGATCTTCCGTTAATGTTATCTACAACTTGTTCACAACCGTCCTCAAGTTTGTTGCGTTGAGTTTTACATTTTTTTCTCCTCTCAAGTCATGGTAGAAAAAAATCACTATCTTCCATGAACGCTAATTACAACTAATCTACCAAGCGTGTTTTATAAAGTTTGACATTTTCTTTGTTCCTTGAGAAACCACTGAGTTTCTACAAACCTCAGATGCAACTTGTCCCTGACCCTTTCCCAGTTTGTTTCATCAAGTTTCATATTTTTTCTCCTCCCTAGAAGAAAAACATTCTACATCTCCACTTCCTGACCAATCAAAGGCCACGAAATTCCCTGCATAATGAGATATCCATCCAATCACCATTCAGCACTGATTGCAATGTGCATTCTCTCGACTGTGGGAGAAGTCCTCTCCGAGGAAAACTCGGACACAAATGTCCACCACCACACCATCCAGGTCACCGTTAACACCACCCACTTCAATGGCCCTGCCCCTCAGCGGTATTCGCCATCAACTGAGCCTGCCAGTCAAGATGAGCACAACGTCATACCTGTGGCGAAGTACAACATGTGTGGCCCAAACAACTCTGCACCCATGAACCTTACGGTCGCAGTTAACTCCCCTGCCTCTGCTGGTACGTATATATGCATTTATTATGATTTTTACCGAAGTGGTGACAACTGATTTTATTTTGTGTTTTATGAGGAAGTCAACACTAAAGAGTCCTTTCATGGACTGAAAATAAAACTGAAATCCACCTTTTTATTTTGTCAGATCTTGTTGCTGTCATATCAGTTTCCTGTTCTTCTAGTCTATCCAATCTGTAAATATGTCTTCAATGGGGAAATATTGCTGGGATTGTCTACAACACCCAGAAATTACAGACATTTTCACCTGTCCTTTTCTACCCTTGTCTGACATTAACAAAGGCTTTATTTCACCTGTGAAACAACACCTTTTCGTCTACCTGATTCACACATATCAGTGAGCAATTTCAGGTGTTAAGACACAGGGACTGATACGACACCACAGACATGTTCTTTTCCAGCATATACATGCATATGTTCATCACAGCAACACCATACATTTGGGATCACATGCATTTGTTTGTCTTTCCCACAATTAAGATCCAAAACATCATGGCCAAAAGAACAATAAAAACAGAGGAATCTTGAAAATCCCGTCAGAGAATGCATGGTATTGAATTCACCATGTGAGATTGTTTCTGTATTTTATCAGAGATTTTGTTTCTGTATTTATCACAGTGGGACCCCAAGGACCAGCAGGTTCGGCAGGAGCAGCCGGGGAGCGGGGCCCACCTGGAGAAAAGGGACCCCCAGGGCCCCGAGGACCCCCAGGTGAGAGAGGCCCACCTGGACCCCAAGGCAAGCCTGGGAGGCAGGGCACAAGGGGTCCTAAAGGGGACCGCGGCAAAAAGGGTGACAAGGGAGAAAAGGGCGACTCCTCCTCGCCAAGGTTACAAGCCGCAGTGTCAGCGATCAGGACGAAACATTTTGGCCCGGCGAAAGATATGATTCTGGCCTTCGACACAGAAGTCACGGACATCGCAGACAACTACGACAACAACACGGGCGTGTTCATCTGCACGATACGAGGCACATACATCGTGTCGGTGTACCTCATGTCCCAGCCCGGATGTAAAATCAACGCCAGAGTCATGGTCAACGACCGACCAATTGCAGCGCTTTGGGCCGATGACAACAACAACGCCGGGTTCTATCCCTCCAGCAGCATACAGACGATAACAAAGCTGGAGTTCGGGGACCAGGTGTATATCAAACTGGTGGATTCTGGATATGGAGACAGTTGGGTTCATGCCAATTACAACATTTTTACAATCTTTCTCCTATATGAGGATCTTGTTATTTAAAGATGTATATGGATGTATTTTAACGATATTTCTCCTGTACGTAGGCATTATGAGACAGGAATCCTGCGTGTTACCAAACACATGGTTCATGGTTCCCAAGCCTGCAAACTGCTTTGGGAAAACATCGTTTTGGTGAAAGTGGAATGACCCACGAGACCTTTGTCCAGTATGTAAAGCATGGACAACATGGTCATACAATTTCATCCAGAGGGGTGTTTTAAAAAATGTCAGGAACCTATCTTCAGGCTAGGGTTCCCACTCGTGAAAGAATCCATTTTCAAGGACTTTCAAAGACCTAATATCCTTTGTTTTCCAGCACTTTATAAGAAACTTTTTAAGCACTTTGTTGCCTGAAATCAGATCACATGTACAACGACTTTATGATCATCCTTCACAAGGATGTTATGTAGGAAGAAGAAATACGGTATTGTTCTTCATGTATTAGACAATAACACTCTTAACTCTGTACCTTAGATATCCAGCTTTTCTGGTGATATGGAGAAGCTGTTAGCCCACGCTTTTGCAAAAAGCAAGAAACTGTTCTTTTAGTCTGTCCATCTGTCCTGTTTTAGTTTCCTGCCAATGACTGACTGGAACACTGTTCGATTTCAGCAAAAAGTCTGTGTGCAATTACATATTGTGGCACCTCAGACGCAGCATGAAAACTGCAGCAAAATAAAACAAGGCCTAATTTTGATGTAATTTTGTGCACTGTTTCATTATTGTGGAAACTCGGCTAACGCTTTTTGAAAATCAATTAGATCCCTGCACAGTTCTGCATATGAAACGATTTCCATCAGGCCCACTGGTATTTGGTTTCAATGCATGCAACATCGGCTTCAAACACTGTCCAATTTCAATACCATTTTTGTGTGCAGATTCGGCTTGTGGCCTTTCAGGCCTAGTTCAAACACTCGCCTAATCCATGCATAAATTTGGCATATTTAACGAGGGGTATATAAATGAGGGATTAGCTTGTTTAACTACTGCCCTTAGTAGCAACATGCATGTAACAAAAACAAGATTTTTCATTCATACTTTTTTGGTATGTGTAATTAATTTTATCTGAGGAAATAAAATCAATTACTGTTATTTCAAAAAGGTATCAATGTTGCATGTACATGTCCTTCTTCTAGAGGAAAAAAAGCTTGGAAACAAAAATCCAAGCCAAAGGGAGTGTCGCCATGACATTTTCAATAATATCTGACTTCACATAAACTTAAAAACCAAGCAGTTTACGGGTGAAATACGCTCTGTGCAGAGTGGGGTGAGCTCACTGTACACATAGACGCTGAATAGTGGGAATCTCAACTCACCAGAGCTGTTCACTGGTAAATAGAGGACACCGCACACTGAAGGTTGAATACCATACATATTGTTCAAGTGAGAGGTGGAAATGATAACCCACGGGACGAGAAGAGAACAATATTTATGGTATTCAGCCTTCAGTGTGCAATATTCTGTTACATCCTAACAGTATCATGATTTTGTGTACTTTAAAGTGTTTTTGGCATTTTTTCCAGCCGTAGGCTGTCACAGACATGCCTAGAGCCGGATGTCGCGTACATGACGTGTTATATGATGTGGCGCCTTCTTGCTTGACGTGAGAATGTAACAGTTGACTAAACTTGCATTATGACGTCATTCCCCTGAAATCAGATTGGAACTTTAGAAAATATAAAGTTCCTTTTCTGACCTCATGACATCTGGGTGTGAAATATCAAAATGTGATCAAAATGTGATATTTCAAGGCAGTGAAAATATCACTTTATCAGTGAAGGAAATACTGGAATTTCACTGATGTATAAATCATAAAGCTGCATATTTACAACAATGGGGCAAAGTGTAATGAGCTCATTGTACATAATAGTGGAATTGTGTACTCACCAGAATGGGACAGAGCGGAGTGAGCTGATCATACAGGTGACGAGCCTCTGTGATGTTACACGCCTGGAAGGTGACCTGCAGACAGGAGCAGCCCATCCCAAACCCCATGGCGTCCAGGTAGATGTGGTCAGGTTTGGCTGCTCTCTGGCCCTCCCCATCATCACCCAGCGGACGATAGTCCTCCACAAAGGGGGACTTTGTGTGCTGGTCTTTAAAAACTGAAATAGGACACACAATATCTGGTGTCAAGGTCTGATGTAAGAATTTATTTGTTTGTTGGGTTAGTGTTTTACAATGCACTAAGGAAAGTTTCACTTCTACCATATCGGCCAGCATTACGGCAGGAGATTTGATAAAAAATTTATTTATTCTTTTGCTTGGTATTTTAGGCCGTACTCAAGAATATTTCACTTATACAACGGCGGCCAGCATTATGGCGAGAGGAGCCCAGGCAGAGCCCGGAAGAAACCTGGAATGTTATAACCCATGTTGCACACTGCGCAAGAATCAGCCCCTCACAAACAATACCGCGTTATTAAATCTGCCCCGTGGGCAAATCAAGTTTGCTATCACATCACAAGCTGTTCTGCTCACAGGACACAAATTTATTTGGTGGCCTAACTTGACTCTCCGACAGGCAGCACTCGGCAAACGCATCCGCTACAGAAGACCTATGGAGGAGTTAATTTGCCCTGGGTTAAGTGCTCACGCTGCACAATATGAAATCTGACCCGGGTTGGCAAGCCCCTGATCTTGTCGAAGGGCTTAGTTTGCCCATCCTTTTGGTTGTAGTGTGAACAATTAACCAAGGTCAGAATCAACAAACAACTGGTGAGCTAGTGGTGAGCTAGTGGCACACCGCTGAGATACTGTATCTTTTGCCTAAAAAGGTGCATTTTTTGAGGCCAATAAATGCCAGAAGATATTACTCTTGGTGCCGAAACTTAGATTTTCCTGATATGATATCATCCTACCTTGCTAACAAATCTCAAAACACCTTTCAAAGTTCAACAGAACTTACTACAAAATATAATACTTACTCGGAAGCAAATTTTTAAGCCTTTTACTGTATTACTGTAGACAGAAGAATTTTGGAGAATGAGATGGAGGACAGGTACCAAGCAGGAAGTGCACACTCACATTATGAAATTCCTTGAAAACAACACATTGTTACTTACACTTACGTTTTTGTCAATGACATATTATCAGCCGAGATTTTTAACGGTGGTGAGGTGTTTCTTACTTGGAATGTTTATGGCAACTTTTTCCCCTCTGCGCTGCCGAATGTTTCTGGTCAACGTCCTATTGATCAAAAGACAAGATATAAATTGAAAAGTAAAGGAAGGGCCCATCTGAGTAATACAATCAACCACAGTAAAAAAGAAAGTAAATAAATATTTTATAGGCAGTGAAATGTATTCTATGATGAATGCTCGGTAAATCTATCGTAATTTCACACTTTTATCCATCAACCATTTGTTGTGCAGGAGGCTAGGAGGCTTGAGAATCGTTTTATGAGGAAAGCAAATACTAATTATTAATAAACATTCAAATTGTTGCTTGCAGGCTGGAGCTTACACCAGTACTGGCCTATTAAAGGGACAATAACCATTGGTTCACAGTTTCACGTTCATGGGAACCAACATGACAAACAAGAAATGCATAATCGATTCCATGAAAGAAAGTTATGAAGGACATTTACATAGCCTTAACTCTTTAACATTTTAAGCAGCATACATGCATGAATGTCTACCCTAAGAAAGGGGCCGGTGTGAATTTCATTGATATCCAGCCAACAGAAAGTTTCTCTACTTTCTATACGAACTATGCTTCAGGTAGGGCATGTTAGCCTACACACAGAGCAGTTATAGGTTCCTGCTCCATCTGAGTTGCTAAGAACATTCCATTTCAACTCAGATTACCCAAATAAACCGCATCAAAATCGTGACACAGGATATGCTCAGCTTTAGAGCCGACTTAGTCAGGGGGTACATATCTTAAGTCATATGCAGCAGTGCAATACCTCCAGTTGTGTTGTGTGGGCGTGCAAGTGTTACTGTAAACTGCAATGTCATAACAGCTCAGCAGAATGTACTGGCAGTGTTTGGACATTTGCCACAAACACGATAAGGGCCTACACCTTCATCAAAATAAGGATAGCTGGTGACCAAAGACCAGCCCCAGTGACTGCAAGCTCCAGACACACATGTACCCAGTGACTGCATGCTGCAGACACACATGTACTTTACAGGAAATGTTATTCAGTTAATACTGGAGTAAGAAGGTTACAGTCAAAAAGTGCTTATTGGTCCAAAAAACGGAGAAATACTGTTTTCAGCACAAGAAAAATATATAAAAATTTCCAGTTCCCCTGTAAAACATTGTGATATATAATATCATATTTTTAATATGAAAACCAGCCAACGGACAGGTGCACATTCATTAAAATCAGACATTCATAATCATAACAAGAGAATACCCACTGACTGTGAGGCAATGCTGTACATGACATACCTCCAAGAAAATGTTGCTCAGTTAACAGAGAGGTATATAATGAAAGTTAAAATAAAGTAGTCCTTTCTTGGGCACCACCACCCCCCCCCCCTCCCCCCCCAAACACAAAATATGAAATACTATTGCACACAACCAGTTCCATTTGGCCTTTCTTTTACAAGACTATCCCTGTATCCACATGTATTTAGTCTTTCCTTTACGTGATTATCACTTCACACAACCAGTTCCATTTGGCCTTTCTTCTACAAGACTATCCCTGTATCCCTGTGTCTACATGTATCTAGTCTTTCCTTTATGTGATTATCACTTCACACAACCAGTTCCATTTGGCCTTTCTTCTACAACACGTGGTGACTGCTTTTTGCAAATAGGTGCCACCTTTCATATAGTCATAATCTAAAAAAGCTTTGCTTTAAACCATGGGTACCTCAGTTAATTTTAAGGTAAAAAAAAAAAAACATTAGTGAAATACCTCCAGTTGTGTCATGTGGGTGTGCAGGTGTTAATATAAAATGCAATGTCATAACCGCTCGGCAGAATGTGGTGTCAGTGTTTGGATATTGTCTATATACATGATAAAGGGCAGAACATTCATCAAAATCAGACACTCATAACAAGAGGACACAGTGACCGTGATGCAATGTTGCCACTAACAATCTTCCAACAAAATGTTCTTCTGTTAACACTGATGTAAAAGAAGATTGCAGGAAGACGTGCACATTTGTAACCCCCAAAAATGGGAAAATACTCTCTTCAGGATAAGAAAAACAAAAATTTTCAGTTTCCAGGTAAAATATTATGACGTAATATCGTAGATCCAAGATGGAAACAAGGTAAACAATTAGAGGTGGGCTGTTTAAGCAAATAGGTGCCACCTTTCAAAAAATCATAAACTAATAAAACGTTACCATGACAAAGCCTTATTTTAGCCCGGGGTAACTTAGTCAATTTTAGGTATAGAGCAGTGGTGAAATGCATGTAGTTGTATTGTGCAGGTGTGCAGGTGTGTAAGTGTCTATACTGTCTTTAGATTGCAATGTCATAAAACTACAGCTCAGGAGAACGCAGTTTCCATGTTTGAATGTTTAACATGATAAAAGACTGCTGATTCATCAAAATAAGACTTCCACAATCCTAACAAGAGAAGATCTAGTGACTATCAGGTTATACTGCCAATGACTTCCTTCCGAGAAAATGTTGATCAGTTAATGCAGAAGTATATGAAAAAGGTTGCACTATGTAGTAAAGAAGTACTTTTTTGCCCCCCCCCCCACAAAAAAAAAGCAAAAATACTCTTTCCAACACAAGAAAAACAAATATTTTCAGTTTGTGCGCAATATCAAAGATTCAAGATGGGAATAAGGTACACAATTGGTGCCACCTATCAAAGAGTCATAGCCTAAAAAGAAACAAAAGTTTACCATGACAAAGCCTTTTTTTACGCCAAGGGCACATTAGGTACTTTTGAGTCAAAAACAGTAGAGCAGATGCCTCCAGTTGTGTCGTGTGGGTGTGCCAATGTTACTGAAAACTGCAATGTCATAACAGCTCAGCAGAATGTTCTGTCAGCGTTTGGGCATTTGCCACGAACGCAATAAAAGCCTGTGCATTTATCACAAAAAGGCTTTTACAAGCACAGCAGGCGACTCCAAAAAAGACCCAGTGAATGCCTCTGACATATTTTAAAGAAAATGTTATTCATCTAATAGAGGAGTAAGGTTAGAGGAAAGAAATGCTTTTTTGGTCAAAAAATGAAAAAATGCTCTTCTCAGTATAAGAAAATTGTAAAGTTTTCAGTTTCTGTGTAAAAAAAAAATTCGTACCCACAAGATTATCATGACATAGCCTTGAGTCAATTTTAGATAAAAGGTGCTTTTTTGTCCAAAAAAGAAATGGAAAAATGCCCTTTTCTGACTAAGAAAAATAAAAAGTTTCAGGTCCCAGGTAAAAAATTCAAAGTAGTGAAATACCTCCAGTTATATTTTTGTGTGGGTGAGAAGGTGTTAATGTAAAGTGCAATGTCATATCAGCTCATCAGAATGCACTGGCAGTGTTTAGACATTTGCCATAAGCGGGACACCTGATATGACGCCCCACACAGTCACATTATACTAACACCAGGCCAGCCAGTCCTGTTTCCTTGCTCTGATTCCCACAAGTTCCCAAAAGTCATCCATCCATAAATAGCTAACCTGCTTGCGAAAGACAGATTTATTGACAGCTAATGAGATAATGACATGAGCTATAATGGCGCTGATCTGGGCTTTTAACAAAAATTTACAAACCTAAATCTCGGGTGACCTGGATATATCACTTTGTCTGGGAAAAACAGTGAGTGGGAGGCGCCCTCTTGTGGTGTTGGCTTGTAACTAGGAGAAGTAAACTCTGGACAACCTATCCTGTAGACCAAAAAAGGAAAGCATGAAGTCACATTTTGAAGCAATTTGGCATCAAACATGTTAAAGGTAATCTCTTGCAGAAAAACAAACCTTATCTTTCCTTCCTCTGATGGAAGTAAAACTTTGATGCCATTCGTGCAAGATACAAAAATCTATATGCTCTGGGGTTGAATACATCAGGGCATTATCTTTTAGACCAAATAATGATAAAATGACATTTCCAAGTTTTACTCTTTCTTGGCTCTTTTAAATAGTACATCTAACATGTTATATGTTTATGTTATAACTTCCCATTGTGAACACTTATTCCATTGTGTTCAACACCACTTGCTTGAGTTAACACTCAGTCTTGTTAACAAATGCACTTCCTATGCTTAACACTTTTCCGCATTATCATTTTCTAGCAGAAACATTCCTTTAGCCTACACTTTTCCCATCGCTTCTGACATTATCATTTTTGCAGGAGCACTTCTTGGCCATCACCCTTTTCCTCATTAAATATTTCACTTTGAGCAGGTCCACTTCTTGGACATCACGGTTTTCCTCATTAATTATTTCACTTTGAGCAGGTACACGTCTTGGCCATCACCCTTTTCCTCGTTAATTATTTCACTTTGAGCAGGTACACGTCTTGGCCATCACCCTTTTCCTCATTAATTATTTCACTTTGAGCAGGTACACGTCTTGGCCATCACCCTTTTCCTCATTAATTATTTCACTTTGAGCAGGTACACTTCTTGGCATTTAACACTTTTCCATATCACTTTCTGTATCCATATGTTAAATTTCAGCAGTAACAAATCTTAACATTTCCCACATTATCATTTTTAGTTGGAACACTTTCCACATTATCGCTTTTTCATAGGAACATTTCTTGGCCTTCATTATTTTTCCACATTACCATTTGTTTTAGCAAGAACACTTCTTGATATTTACACTTTTCCACATTACTGCTTTTTAGCAGAACACTACTTGGCCTTAAAACCGTTCCAGATAATTATCACTTTTTAAGTTGTAACGCTTCTCGACATTAACACTCTTCACCAATGTAACTTTTTAGCCACAGTTATTAACATCAACAGTCTTTAACAGTTTTACTTTCAAGCACTAAGTTGCACTATTCAATATGAAATTTTCAGGAGCTGACATTCTGTTCTTTTCACAAAACTATCCACTGTGGACTTACCTCGGAAAACAGGTGAGAGAGAGAGGCACTTCGTCTTCTGCCAGTAATTGTTGGATTTCTTCACGTCTAAAACAGCGACAGCCATGATCACAGATTGTGCATGTTCCCAATATATGAGAATAAACTGCAGATAAAAAGCATGCTCTAGTACAAAATTTATGATAAGAATTGGTATAAAAATCAACTTTTAGATCTGATGAAAACTGCGATAAAATTTGGTTCTAATTTTGTGCAAAGGTTGAACCTTTACGTCAAATAAGTAAATGAGGAAAAAAATACCCTAATAAAGGCAATACACAGGTTTTGAGACAACATCCCCTTGTGAACTGACATGGCAGTTTTATGGTAGCTTTCCGATACTGTGTTTCACCTCCCATGTTAAACTGTGCGGATTGACCGTACCATGCCATAAAGCGGTGACATCATGTCACAAAGGGACATCACTCTGTTGTCGTAACATCGCATCTCAAAAGCTGCATATTCTCACCTTAGCTTCATGTTGGCTTCGACCAGGTTGAAGTGAGCCATGAGGCCCCCATATGGTTTCCCTGGCGTCCCTTCCACCATGTAAGCTGCGTACTCGGGGCGCCACGTGCTAGGATGGTCACTGCGACATGAATCAGAGAGAGTTAATACCTGCAGGAAAAATCTGAGGGAAAATGATCTGAATGTATGAATGATTGATTTGATTGAGTTGATTTGTGTTTTGCGCCGTACTAAAGAATGTGTCACTTCTATGACAGCAGTCAGCATTATGGTGGGAGGAAAAGGACAGAGCCTAGGGGAAACCCATGATCATCCGCAAGACCTTCCTAAGTACAACCGTAGAGGAAGCCAGCATGAGGCAGGCCCTTGGTGAGAGGTTCTTGGTGAGAGGTTCTTGGGTCATTCTGCTGCAAAAGCACACTACCATGCTCAGCAACGGAGGCCCCATGTATGACTGAATGGTCAGGATTTAACCTCACACGGGCAGTACTTAAGCCATATCGTGGCGAGAACATGTTAAAACAGGAAACAGTAGTCTTGACATGTTCGCAACATCACAAATTATATGCTTTTTGAAACAGTTAAAACAAACCAAAAGGAAGTCAAAATTTAAAAACTAACATTGAATTTAAATCTAGAAATTCAGATCTTAATCTGGAGAACAAGTTTAATTCATACATTCAGGTCTACGAGAAGTACTAAAGTTCTACTAGAAACTCACTGCCGTCTTCTTCATTTGACTATCACAGACTTTTCTCATGCACGTGAAATGGGGATTTTCAACCAGAAACTCCTTACCACACGGAAAATAAAAAAAAAACGACATATTTACAAATTCAATGAAGAGCTAAAATGTCTAAGTCAGTGTAATGAAATGAATTACTCGGGAGACAGAATCTCTTTTTTCTGCAGCTCCTCCAGGACTGGCTGGGCCTTCAGACACAACTGGGCCTTACGCTGGGATCTGCTGAACTTCACCAGCATGTATTCCACCTGAAATGACAATCCACAGAAACTTTACTTCTGATCACATCTACACTGGACTCACAGGCAACGTGGCAAATGCATTTTTTCAGTTGTCTGATTGTTGTTTAATGCCATATTGAAGAATTTTTCACGTACACGATGACTGTCAGATATATGAGCAGAGGAAATTACAGAGTCGGTGGAAGTAAAAACCACTGACCTTAAGCAAGGTTCTGATGAAGTTTCAAATGTATGACATGCAGATTGGCACACCTTATTGGTAGAATACAGGCGATCTCCAATGAATGGTAGATTGTGCAAATAGACACAGGAGAATCGTCAGCCACTTTTAACCACGGCCCCCACAAACTGTGAGTTAGGTACTGATGAATCAACATTATCAATATGGCTCATAACACCCACCATACAATCAAAACACCTGGCTGCATATAATTCAGTTATAACACTGTTCTAAAAATCAGTGGATGTACATGCATTTTCAAACACAGTTTTCACTGGTCTGTTTTACTCACCATAACTCCATTTTTATAGGTTTTTTTTTTATTGAAGGATTTCAGACAGTTTTTAATGGTCTTTTTTACTTACCATAACTTCCTTTTTATGGGGTTTTTCTATTTAAGGTTTTTAGGCACAGTTTTTAATGGTCTTTTTAACTTAGCATACCTTCATTTTTATGGGTTTTTTCTATTTAGGGTCTTTAGACACAGTTTTTAATGGTCTTTTTGACTCACCTTAACATCATTTCTATGGGGTTTCCTATTTAAGGATCATCACAGCTGTAAGGGTTTTTTTTTTTCCACAAACATTTAATAAAAAGAAATTTACTTCGTCCTACCTCATCTCCCCAGTAGAGCACATCCTTGGTGAGGTTCTCTAGCTGTCTGTACTGGTGTATGAACTGTCTGATGCCATGTCTTCTCACATGATCTGCCTTGGCTTTTGTGTCCTCCCACGCTAACGGTGAGCCTTCTGACAGTAAACCCATGGTTCTTTTAAGTTTCCACTGAAGTCGAAGATGTTTCAGCTGGCAAGGAATGAGAACTGCAAAACTGATCACCTGTGAAAAACATTATGCACATATTTGTTTCTGAATTAGAGGGTAGTGTATTCCTACCTACATAAGGATCGTTTTTCTTTTTTGTCCATTCCATTTTTCCATAAAATCACTTTGACAATACTGGCGCATGTTATGTTAATATGTTTTTACGGAAATTGTTTTCGTACAGCTTTGACATGGCATGCTTGGCACAGAGATGTACCACCGTACATTGCTCTAGTCATCCAGCAATGAACTGGTGGGAAAGTGCACACACCAGGACGTGGTAAGCGATGTGATTCAAAAAACAAATACATGTAAATAAATAACAAAGAGACACTGCTGTTTTCCAAAATTTAGCCCACAACAGCAGCCTTTTGTCCTAGCTGAAGAACTGGCTGATGTGGATCTGTGCCTTCATTCCTGCATCACACTTATCTTGATGATTAAGAGAGTCACATCCTGGGCTGATGCAATGTTGAATGAAGGATATAAAGCAATTTCTTCCCAGTTACAGAAGAAATAAAAAGAAACGCCATGGTTAGATCTTGAGACGGGCAACAGCAGTTGCTCTGTAATTCCCCATGTGGTCGCCCATGAAACATCACCATTTTATGCTTTTTGACCCAGTTATTGCCAGTGAAAGATAGCAAAGCAAGGCTCGCTGCACCTAGTTAAGCATTGTCGAAGATTCTCGCATCCTCACACCAGTGAAAATAAATGATGGATGTTATGCTTGACATAGACTGACACAGAAAAAGATAAGCAACATTTCTGACTGAAGTTTTGTCACTGCAGATTAGTTTATATGGGGTAATTTTACGTTCAAATGCCTTGTAAAAACTGCAAGGGAATTGCGCAACATTTTTAAATGGAGTGCTGTCTGATTTTGGTCAGAATTTTGCCATCCCTATCGTCAGAGCAACATCAGGCTGTATATACTCAAACCATAAAGTTTTTATATCCATGGCAAGTCTATAAAGGAAATCACACAAAATCCTTAAATTCAAGTAATAACAAAATCAATTTCCGAATCTACTTTTTCGGGTTTCGTCTTATTAACCACTCAAAGAGGTTATAATTTGATAACGTCTACTTCCTGCACTTACTATTGACCTACTGGCCGAATAACTCGTAGTTAAATAGACAAGTCAGACAGAACTTCAGGAGATGAAAGTTACAACATTCACATGTGTTCACGAAACTCTCTTTCTCTCTCTCTCTTTCTTTCTGTCTCCCCCTTACATGTACAAGTCAACTTGCCTCAGTAACACAACAACCTGCAGATACCAGTACAACTTATGTAGTACAGTCGCCAAGCCAGTCAATCTGGCGGCAGTCAATCCTTTGCTGTGTTGTTGTTGAACAACGCTACAATTCACCGCTTCAGATCGCTTTTACTGCACGGCAACAACACTACCCGTCACAGCATAGAGCAGAATTGGTTGGCCCTGTCAACAGTCCCTAGATAACCAGTCCTCACAGACAGGAGCTAGCGATAAACTACTTTTGAAACAAGCCCCCATGCTTCGGTGTTTTTATTATGCGGCTAGACCGGAAGTGTACGAAACACCACCGCCCATGCGTGACGGCTCCAGTGCGAGTTGACCCAGATCTGGAAATCCCCAACCTCATGCTGATTCAGCAGATTTTTACAGGTCGGGTGTACCGAAGAATCTAGACCATTATATAAATAGTCATTGCGTAATGCACTCCATTCACAGGAAATCTTTGTGCGAAATATCCGGGTGTGGAGGGCAGTTAAACGTTAAGCAGATGCTGTAAATACTGTTGCGTTGGGTGATGTAAAACAGGTCGAACGCTCGACCCTAGACATGTCTGCAGTAGGTCGATCTGTAAGCTAATTCGTGGGAAGTAGCCTACAAGATAGGCCTACTGGTGAATTGCGTAGCACCGTTTTACCGTGAGGACCACGACTTGTATACCAAGAACCTAAGCCCGAGGTTTGGAGGTGTATGGGCCTATTCATCCTTGGCCGTTTAGCCTATATAAACCTGTTATTGTTTGGAAAATGCATGCAGAAGTACATGTGAATTAAACCATATAATTTCCGTCGTAATCCATGACTGACCTACCAATATACGGAACGCTTGACCCACGACAATATGTAGGTCTCTAAGTTCGTAAGAAGTATGATAGCCCTATTGGTGGAATGCGCGAATGTAGGGCATACCCCCTCCGGACAGTCCCCTATCCCCCGGGCAATTTCCCCCCTACATATACACCACAGAATGGTACAATATTTTTCATATTTCAGTAGCTCTATGCAACTCATAACTGACGTGCATCCAATGAGTTTAGTCATTTGTAGCAAATATCTTTGTAAACAAACATCTAATAGTCCTGCCATAATCTGTTTTAATTTGGACTCCCAACTGCACAGGCCTTTAGCCTTGCAGTTAATATCATAAATTAATTTCAAGTATTTAAATACTAATTTAAAGCCATATATATATACATACACACACACACACACACACACACACACACACACACACATACACATACACATATGGGGGGGGGGGCAGGGGGAATGTACGAATGCACAGCACCGCGTTACCTTTAGGCCCATTTGAATGCCTAGAAGTTAAAGGCCTACAGCGCTGACCGTGAAGTCTATATAAACCTGTTTGGAAAATACATTTAACTGGAACCGTATAATTTCCTCTGTCATCCTGATCACCAATATATGGAACCGCGGCCGGATTCCGTACCAGTATGTCAAAGATATAAATAAACAAAGTAATGAATAAATAAATAAATAACCGCCCATTTTTACTACCTTATTGGTGGTGACTGCTAGAAGCTTTAAGGGCCTACAAAAATTTCTGGGTACAAACGCAACATTATAAACCCTTATTACTGTGGACAAACCAAATATAATGGATTTTGGAGACTTCGGAAATTAAAAAATTGTACCCATGGTTCACTAAAAAAATCAAACCAAAACAACGGGTTTGTAATATTGTACCGTATATATGCAGGCCTTGTTAGGAAAGTCCTAAATATGAGGAATATTTATGACTGATCTACATACATGTAGACCTATGCCTATAGGCTTTTAGGTTGCATATCTAGGATCGGGAGATCCTGGATCATACCAAAGAGTTTATAAATGGTGCTTGTTGCCAACTGACTTGGCCCTTAGCATTTAGAGGTTTAATAGAGCAAGGAAACAGGACTGGTCGGCCTTTGCAAGTCTGTATAATGTGACTGGGTGGGGTGTCATGTCTCGTGCCTTGGGCATGCATGATGGTCGACCAAATGAGGGCAGCATTTTGGTGGCATGGACGCGCCCTGCTTTGATTTTTTGATTTGTTTATATGATTGGTGTTTTACACGGTACTCAAGAATATTTCAGTTATAAGACGGCGGCCAGCATTATGGTGGGATGAAACCGGACTGAACCCGGGAGAAACCCACCATCTTCCGCAGGTTGCTGGCAAACCGCGCTATATACGACAGGAGAGGAAGCATAAGCTGGACTTGAATTCACAGCCACCACCTCGGAGAGAGGCTTCTGGGTCTTTACGCTGCGCTAGTGCGCTATCCAATTCCCTACCACAATTAAGGAGACACAATATATACACACATTCTATAGGAATCCTCGTCGTGAAATAACTGAAAAATTGTTGAGTGCGACTTAAAGCCCAAGCATCCATCCATTCATCCATATATATACATATTACATTACATATACATTACATATCTCGTAATTCCTATTCAAGTGTCCTGCAGTTATATTCATCTTAGTGATCTCTGGAACTTTCCGTCTTTCCGTTCTATGTACACTAACCGGATGCTCTACGGTTCAGTGTTCTTTAGAACTGTATTAGTGCCCTTTAGGACTAGGTTCGTTTTTATAGAACTGGCTCAGTGTTGTTCAGGACTGACGACTGTTCTACAGAATGTCCGTAGGATGTACGAGTTCTTTTCAAAATCAGAGTTCTATCAGAATTCTATGGAACATTTTTTACAGAGCAAATGCTCTACAGCAAAGCCATGTTTTCTTTGGAATTTTATTTATTTATTTATGTGATTGGTGTTTAACGCCGTACTCAGAATATTTCTATTTTATACAACAATGGCCAGTATTATGCACGGTAGGAGGAAAACGGACAGAGCCTGGGGGAAACCCGTGACTACCCTTAGGTTAGTGGCGGATTTTCCCACGTATACGACCGGAGAAACCAGCTGGCCTAGGCTCAGCTTGAAGTCACAATGACAGCATTGTTAAGATTAGAAACCTAGTGTTCTTTACAAACGTTTGCAGTGTTCTTAGGGACTAGCCTAGTTTTCTATAAAACTGGAAAAGTGTTCTTTTGTTAGTTCTGACAGCTGTGCTACAGGGCTTTAAGCTTGTCCTTCAGAACTGAAGAAATTTGTGAAGGATACATAAGAATTGGATACAAAGTCTTATAAAATTCTCTAGGACAATTTTTGCAGGACAATTATATTCTAGCTAGGCTGATATACTAAAAGTCTACCACAGTATACATCTGACCATGGAATGGCCTAATTTAAGGGGTAACATAAGATAATCGCCAAATCAGTGAGAGAGAGAAAAGTATACACACAGTAGGACAAGGTTTAAGGTTGCCAGCGACAGCGCCTTTGTAATGCAAATTCCAACGTCTGAGCAAACTCGGACTCTATACACAAGGTCCTAGGTTTTCAGGGATACAGCGAAGATTTTCTGCCAAAAATACATAAACCTATAAAAAAGCACAACAATATTGAAGCTCGGACTATTATATAATATTGTACACAATAGTCCCAGATTCAAGGCACTCGGTCCGCGCGGGGAATGCAATGCTTCGCCATGGTGCACAGCTTCTAGAATAAAGTCACAGTCGCACAACTCATCGTCATCCGGGCAATTGATGATACATGTATATACTGGAGTGGCCGTGCGACCACTATCGATTGGAAAAGGCCAACTGCAAGATTACTCGCACTGGCGGCGGTGAGCGAGTGAACGTACGATTAACCGTGAATGGGGTCGTACGACAGGTGTCATCACCAATCGTCAGGCGGCACAACCAGTGACACGATCAATCGTGCTACTGCGATTGTTCGCGATTGATCGTGCTCCAAAGTTTGAGCATGACCATCCACCTTGCTGCGACATGTTTTGCTTTGGTGATCAACCATGCACGCTCCTTGCGACCAGTCGCGAGCTCTTTCCACGATTTGGACTCACCATTCCAAGATCTTTCCTGATCTCAGGCCCATTGTGTCTGGGCCATTATTGTATTATTATAAATATATTTGGTTAAAATGTTCCACTGAATCCATAGAACACTTTGTATGTAAAAACTTTGGTCATCGCACATAAGCCACATGTAATGTGAATCTACAGCATTTATAAATTTTTGAAGAATCGCACGGGGCTTAGTAGAAACGACAGTTGATCCGTGTAGAGGCAAAGAAAAGAAGGTTTCATAACTTCTTTTCTTTGTGCACATATCGTTACTGCATATAGGGCACTAATTTTAGCAATTTACCACAACTGTCAACAAATAATCATTTTTCTACGCTACAGCGATTTTGTATACTATATTATGTGCTGAATTTTGTAAGTCGGTCAACCGCATTGTGAAAATGCGGAGGACTTTACAGATGATCCATGTCAAGTAGGTATACCCTCAAAAAGTCTTCCGTTAAATCCTTAACTTGAAGGATGACTTCTCCGTTGATCTAACCGATTATTCCGTTACTGCATGGTTACGACTTTAGCCAAAACGAATTAATCCGTAATCCAAAACGCATCAAGCCTTTAGATCAACGGAAAGGCAATCCGTCATCCCTGAAAAAATGGATTTAACAGAAGACGTTTTTGAAGGTAGGCCTATATCCATGGTCATGTATACAGTGTTAATTCTTATGTTACCTGGGGGACTCCGTGGCTCAGTCGATTATCGCAGGACAATGACACGAAGCCTCCCACCAATGCGGTCGCTGTGAGTTCTAGACCAGCTCATGAGGGTTTCCTCTCCGGCCGTACGTGGGAAAGTCTGCCAGCAACCTGCGGATGGTCGTGGGTTTCCCCCGGGCTCTGCCCGGTTTCTTCCCACCTTAATGCTGGTCCCCGTCGTATAAGTGAAATATTCTTGAGTACGGCGTAAACCACCAATCAAATAAATAAATATGTTCCCTGGTAGCCTATGCTATCTCGCCAGCTGCCGATCCCTTGCCCTTGCTGACACCCAGGTTTCCTTGTATTCATTTCGGTAGATGGGCTCTTCCAAAAACGACACGCCGCCACGGTTGGAACATGTTTGTGACACCTTATATTCTATTTATTCCTCGGAACATTTTATTATTTTGGTATTTTACAGCTAAATAATAAAATGTAGCAAGGAATCATAAGACTATACCGGCCACTGCTGAAACTATGGATGAGAGTTCGTTACCGGTCTTGGAAAGAGATTTGTGCAGATTCTCCTTCTCTCTTTGTTTCTTGGTGCACTGTCGATGGTTATTCGACAGTGGTCTATTCGAGGGAATTCTCCCGCACTCGTTGGTTGATGGTACACTGTGGATGCTTATTTGGCACCTGTTTTTGGTGAGGGAATCCTACCGCACTCATTGTTCGTTGGTGCACTGTCGACGACTTATTCGGCACGGCCTTAGCGAGGGAATTCTACCGAAATCGTTGTTCGTTGGTGAACTGTCGATGCTTATTGGGTACCGGCTTTGGCGAGAGAATTCTACCGCACTCCTTGTTTGCTGGTGCACTGTCGATACTAATTAATCACTGGTCATGGCTAGGAAATTTTGCCCCACTCCTTTTTCGTTGGCGCACTGTGGATGCTCATTCGATACTGGTCTTGACGAGATAATTCTGCCACACTCGTTGTTCGTTTTTGCACTTTGGATGGTTATTCGGCAGAGGTCTTGACGAGGTGATTCTACCCCACTCCTTGTTCGTTGGTACACTGTCGATGGTTATTCGGCAGAAGTCTTGGCGGGGGAGTTGTCCAGCACTCACTGTTCATTAGTACACTGTCGATGTATATACGGCACTGATCTTGGCGAGAGAATTCTACCGTTCTCGTTGCTCGATGGTGCACTGTCGACGCTTGTTCTGCACCGGTCTTGACGAGGAATCCTAACGCACTTGTTGTTCGTTAGTGCACTGTCGAAGCTTATTGGGCACCGGCCTGGCCAAGGAATTCTACCCGAATCATTTTCCTTGCTGCCATGTTGATTCTTATTCAGCACTGGTCTTGGCGAGGGAATTTTTCCGAACTCGATCATTATTCAGCACCACTAATCAGGTCTTCGCCCAGGACATGATTGGGGCCTATAGCCCTGTACCCTGACATTTTGAGTTTCTCACTTCTTTGATCCTGTTTGGGGTATGAGTTTCTCACTTCTCTGATCGTATTTGGGTTGTGCGTTTCTCATTTCTTTGGTCCTATGTGGACTGTGCGTTTCTCACTTCTTTGGTCTTATTTGGATGGTGAGTTTCTCATTTCTTTGATCCTATTTGGCTTATGAGGATCTAACTTTTTTGGTATCAGTCTATTCGGTGGTCTAGTGGTTAGAGGTTCCGCTTCGCGGTAGAGAGAGATCCAGGTTCAAACCCGAGTCGAGTTATACCAAAGATTTTAAAAATAGTATTTGTTGCTGCCTCGCTTGGTGCTCAGCATTGAGAGGTTTGAGCAAAAAAACAGGATTGGTCGACCCGGTGTCAATATAATGTGATTGGGTGGGGTGTCGTGTCTGGTGTCGTGGCGGCAGCACTAAAACGTGTATTTTGTCCTGCCACAAAAAGACACACAATATATGTGCACACCAAAAGAACTTCTCGTCGTCATATGGCTGGCACATTAGGTATGACGATAAACCCCAAGCACTCTCTCTTGGTCCTCTTTGGATTGTGAGTTTCACACTTCTTTGGTTCTATTTGGGTTGTGAGTTTCTCACTACTTTAGTCCTACTTGGATTGTGAGTTTCTAAGTTCTTTGCTCCTATTTGGATTGTGAGTTTCTCACATCTTTGGTTCTGTTTGGATTGTGACTTTCTCACTTCTTTGGCCATGTTTGGGTTGTGAGTTTCTCACTACTTCAGTACAATTTGGACTGTGGATTTCTCACTTCTTTGGGCTATTTGGATTGTTTCTCATTTCTTCGATCCTATTTGGGTTTTGAGTTTCTCATTTCTTTGGCCCTACTTATGCTGACAACTTGGCTGTCATCACCAGGTATGCTTGACAAAATAATGGTCACACTGCCACAGGGTATATGTGATTAGAAACCAATTATGTTGCTACAGGAACAGTGTAACCAGACGACCATGGTCACATCACAGGGTATGTATGACTGACACCGACTGTCATGTTGTTACCGAGACTCTGTAACCAGACACCCATTGTCACATCACAGGGTATGTTTAACTGAAACCAACTGTCATGTTGTTACAGGGACAGTGAAACCAGACACCCATTGTCACATCACAGGGTGTGACTGACACCAATTATTTCACTGTCATCAAAGGGTATGTGTGACCAGACACTAATTATCACAGGGTATATGTGACTGACACAGGGTAGGTCAGACAATAGGTTATCACAATGTTATCACTGCATAAGTGTGACCAGTAACCAGATCACCGCATTGACACAAAAGGGTAAGACACAAATTACCAGTTGTCACCTGGTATGTGTGAGCAGACACCACGTATGGTATGCAAGGCCAGACACCAGTTGTTACCCTCTGATCACAGGGTGGGTGACCCTGACAGCAATTACTACCATGTGAACACAGGGTATGTGTGACTGGGCCACAATTACCACACTATCATCACACGATATGCGTGGCCAGACATCAAATATCACACTGTCATCACAGGGTATGCATGTTGCGACGCCAATCATCACACAGTTATCACTGGGCATGCATTGACCTGATATCAACTACCTAACTGTAACCACAGAGTATGTGTGACCGGACACCAATTATCAGACTGTTGCTCTGTTACAGCTCACTTTGGACCTTCAGTACCTTTTATTATATACAATCATGATTATTAAATTAAATTAAATCTTGAACAGATAAGCTAACAAGGGTTTGAATTTCACTGATTACGAATGAACATTTGAAAACTACGACACTGCTGCTGCTGTTCTGGTTTCAGAATCGACACTGTCTTTTTTACGGCCTCCATTACACAATTAGAATGGCTAATTTGACCCAAAACACATGAACTCGTTTTTATTGGTGACAATTAGCTCTACCTCAAACTTTGAGGCAAATCTACCCTTATGTTGAGACTTTGTGGGTAATGATATCTCTGCTTGACTATCAGCTTATTTACTTATTTATCTGATTAGTGCTAAAGGCCTTACTGAAGAACATTTCACTTATATGACGACAAGAGGCCTTGAGGTGAGAGAAAACTGGGCATAACCCATGGGAAACCTACGACCTTCCACAGATCAGTTTACTAGCCAGTCAAATGTTCGACATCTGAAGGCTTAGTACCAATCAACCAATTTACTAAGCGAGTCCAAGATGTCGACTTCTTGTTGCATGTTGCTGCTATTACAAACATACAATTATTTTAGTGCATTGCATATATAAAAAAAGAGACAATAAATTGAAAAAAAACCAATAAAACATTACCAATTCTGGCCTTTATTACCAGCACCTTCCATCATTCATTAGTTTCTTTTCCTGTACTGTATTACACGATGTTCCTGTACTGTATTACATGTACTGTATTACATGATGTTCCTGTACTGTATTACATGATGTTCCTGTACTGTATTACGTGATGTATTACTAGGGAGGTTTGTGTGATATCGTTATCAAACCGATATCAAACTAACACCGGGGTAAACTTTTCGTCAAACTTTTTCTCTGTCATTATCAAATAGGCTATTACAACTTTTGGGTTTGTGATGCCTTTCTCTCGTAATATCTGACAACGACGACGCAAACGCTTTGCACTGTATCCCATGATTATTGGTTTGGAGAGTAAGGAAGATGGCGGCAACTCCATATCATCCAGTAAAATGTCCAAGACCGGCTTCCATCGCTTCGGCCGCAGCAGTTTAAGCATTTTGTAGCGAATGAAAACTGATTCGATTTCCGCAGGGCTGCATTGCAGACGAGCACTCAAGAAGCTGACCTTGTCCTTGTGGCCGTCAAGGGCAGTCTGGTCCTCGACCCAAAGATCCACCGCTCTGTCAAACTGGCTTTTCACACTATGCTTCAAATGTGGGAAAACATGGGATTTGTGCAACATTCCCGCCGAATTCATTATGTCCAGTCTTGACTTCAGTTCCGCGGTAGGCAGAAAGAGCGTGTCCAAATCTTCCCATATGTCCTCTTGGGAGAACCCGTACTCCCGAAGCAGATTGTACGACTTTGTCAATTTTGCCACCGCGTAGTTTTTAATGTGCGGGTGATTTTCAAACGCTTGGATAATATCTGTCTCTTCGACGTTGAACAGAACTGCTAAGTATGTCTCACGAGACAGAAAGCTCTTCATCACTTTCTTTTCTTCTTCGTAAAAATCCAACATTTCCTGAAATTTCTTCGGCCCAAATTTCAGCACATACAGCCTGTTACATCGCACCTCCTTCATCTGTTTGAGGCGGGTCAGCAGTGATGGAATACTGAGGCAAAATGTAGGGGGATTACTCAGAATTTCATTTACTGGGAAGCCATAGCTCTTCAGGTGTCTGATTGTTTCAAGAACTTTTTCCTCTGAAAACGTGGTGACCAAACGTGTGTCCATTTCAACTAAGGACTTCATTTCGGACAAAGAGCAGTCCAGTGCTCTAGCAAAACATAGGATTTTCTCCTCATTGTCTTTGAGAACCTGCTGAATTTCAGCTTCATTTTGTCGCAGAATTCTCAAGCCAGGTGATGAAGGGAAGACAAAGCTTGGGTGGCTGTCGGATTGTTGTCTTGGTGATGCCAAGTGGGAAAACAAACAACCAAGGAAATGAAAAGTTTGTAACTTTTTCGGACACAACACACAAATACCTGAGCCTTGCAATGCCACCCATGTGTGCAACCTGCTCCCAAATGTGTCTCCACAAAGTCTTGTTTTGTGAAAAATGGTTTCACCTGGACAGAAAAGCCGCGCCACAACTGCGACAGAGTTATGTCCCTTTATCCAACAACCCAGTTTTTTGCACAGCATGTTTCTCAACTTTCTTAGAGCATCTCAAATCTCAAGGACAATTTAAGGCATACTTTTAAAATTTCCTGTAGAAAAAATAGAAAATAACACAATGCAGAGATCTGTTGTATGCATATATATATATATATATGTGCTCTTACTTCAGCTGCTGAAGGAAATGGACATATTCCTTGTTCTTACATGATACATCATTTTAAAATACTGTCAATGACCTACAATCCCCCCCCCCCCCCCGAAACTGACTAGAGGCCCATAAATCTCATAAAATATTATGTTCTGTGCTGAGACTTACCTTGTTCCACTATCAGATACCATTCTACCTTCCACACAAACCTCATATATTCATGACTAACAGAACTCTCAGAATAGCACAGAACAGAAAATAGACAACTTAGGCCATCTTTTGAAAGTATGTCCACTGCGAGTAACCCGACTACAAAAAAGGGTGCTACTCTAAAGTCTTTACTTGGCTTCAGATGGATTTTAACCTTATCTCTTTCATTGGCAAGAATAAAAGACAATATTTTCCTATCAACCAACCCTATTTTTTGTGAGGCAGTTGTGTCACCTGCAACAAAGACTTTCTTAAAGGAAGAGGGAGCATTTAATCAACATTACTATTACAAGCCATAAAAGCTGCTCGGCTTTCATTATTTCACATCACTGCTGTTTTGTGGAAAACATTAAATAATTTGCCCGTCTAGGTGGTTTTGCAAAAGCAGCCATATTAAGAGTTATGGTCAATGAGTGGGACATTCCCAGAGAACCACTACTCTCTTCAAATTCCTCACATCGACACTTTGCGAATATGCCGTCAAAAAATCAAAACACGGACAGGCCGATAGTTTGAAGATGAGGTTGTGGGCCGAGTTCTCAAACAGTCAGCCCAGCCGTTTTTCTTGCATATATCCATGGCATTTCTGCAAAAATATGAAACCTTTTAATTTCCTTACAAACATATCAGGAATTTAGGGGAAAACATTAAAATATAGATATTATTTACCTGGTTATTTGGTAACATAATGGAACCATAACCCACTTGACTTTGTCATGTTGTACCCGTCCTGCTTTTTCCTGGGAATCACAAAAAAAGTTCAGATTTTATAAAGCAATACCTGAAAGTACAAAACTTTATCTCTCTTCTCTCAACCTCGTACACTGGATACATCTGAAGAGGTCACATAATATTCATTTTTTTGCGAAAGAACTTTGGCGTTAAACTTTTGGCTTATGTTGTAACACATTATAGGTTTGACAACTACCTGTTCAAGCTTTATTTCGACAAGTGTCACATGGTACGTTGTTGGTTATTGCCGTCAAGAGAAACTTGCATGCTTCATTCATTTTGGGCTAGAGGCTGGTCTATGCTTCCTGGGTTAAACATTTAACCGATGTGAAAGACTGTTATTTTAAAGACAGGCAAGAAGTGAAAAACTAAAAAATTTAAAAGTAATCAAACGAAGTAAGTTTAACGTCAAATGACTACTCCTGAATATAAATTTGTGTGCCTGTCATAAGTCAGAAATCACTAAAAATCCACTGTGGTATTAACATATGTTTGCATTGAGAAAAATGGTTTTGGTGCATCCTATATGTCACTGACTTTTCAAAGCCCTTTGTAAAATGTGTTTGGATTGGCTACTGTTGACAGGACCACAAGCAATGGCTGTGTAGAAATGAAAAGCGTGTTTTCTATATAACATGTAAATTTAAACGTGTTTTTCTAGCAACAGACATGACAGAAAAATTTGAATTTATATCATTAATAAGCAAAAATCTTGGGCTTTCCTTCAATACCGCATATTACTGATTTGCTGTCCCTTCCTTTATGGGTGGCATTAGAAATGGAGAAAATTGAGACTGACAAAGAAAACTGCTGTCAGTGAATACATGGCAAAATGAATGGCATTCAACTGACTCGTTTGATGATGCAGACTGAAGCTACGAATTGCTACCCAAGAGACTGTCAAGCTATGATGTCAGAATTTAGATTGCTTCACTACAGCCCAAGCCACCCTTTGAAATAAAAATGAAGGCCACAGCTTAGCATCCACTTTTTATATTGGGGATAAAACCAGAGTAAACCACCAACTTTGGCACGTCACTGAGAAATTTCCCCGCGCGATTTTTTCTTTTTCTTTTCATTGGTGTTCTATGTCGTACTCAAGAATATATCGCATATACGACGGCAGCGACCATTATGGTGCGAGGAAACTCCTGGAAACCCATGACCATCTGCACGTTGCTGGCAGACCTTGCCACGTACAGCCAGAGGAAGCCAGCTGAAATGCCCTAATGGTCACAGGACTGATGCCGATAGCTTGGTATCACGAATGAATGCCCCACAAACATGGAGAGCAGAGGAATTCACATATTCCGTCTCTGTCTACAACCAGGATTGAACCCTTGCTTGGTGTGGCACAGCTTCTGAAAGACAAGTTGCCTTAGGTCATTCTTAAATATATGTTCACTGCGCATTATCTGATCGACCCTCCAAAAAAGTGTTTACCGGTATTTTGCTTAAAGTTTCTTTAAAATCCTTATCTTTTTCAAGAGCCAAAATACAAAAGCTAAAAGAATTCAGTACATGTACCTACCCATCCTATTTTTTCTCACAGGGTCAGGTTACGCCTGACAAACAGATTTTTTTATGATGGATTTACCCACTCGGATGCGCTTCCAACAGAATGTGTGACAATCCAAAAAATTAACACTGTAAATGCTTGAGCCATGAGGCAAATACCTGATATTTGTATCTGATGTACAATATGTTTTGTTTCCATCGTGTCACGAAGTAAACATCTAGCTCTTCTCATTGCCAAGACATTTTCTTTACCATCAGTTAAGCATCTGCAACAACATTAAAAAATATGTTCAGTTATGAATTTATTTGAATGGTGCTTTATGCCGTACTTAAGAATATTTCACTTACACAACGGCGGCCAGCAATATGGTGGGAGGAAACCATTCTGAGCCTGGCGGAAACCCATGACCATCTGCAGGTTGCTGGCAGACGTTCTCACCTACGGCCGGAGAGGAAGCCAGCATGGGCTGGACTTGAACTCGCAACGACTGCATTCGTGGGAGGCTTCCTGAGTCATTGCGCTGTGATAACGCGCTACCTGACTGAGCCATGGAGGCCCCAATATGTTCAGTGGTCATTATTATTAGGATTCTGACACAGGTTTTTGTCTTTATTTTCCTATCAATATTAGTTTTTCAAAATCACTATCTTTTTCATTGGGCAAAATAAAAAACAATGACTTCCTTATTGCCTGACGCAGCTTTTTCTGACAGGGTCTCCTTACGATCAACAAAGAATTTTTCAACAATGGCCTTGCCAGACCTAATTTAATACAATATCTGAAGCCAGAACATTGTCAGTATTATATTACTAATCTTTAGGTACAATGCAAGGTACCCCCTCTTCAAATTAAATCTGTGTTATATGGCCTACCTTTAGATTGGACCAGATCTGCTCATATCTTCAAACATTATTCCAATTTACATGCAGCCAGTTGCTTAAAACATCTCAGGGATATAACTGTGCCATTCCAGAACATTTTGTTGTCACTGGGGTTTGGTTTTTTGGAAAGAAAAGTAATTCTAACTTAATTGGTGCACTACTATTCACTGCAAGATATCAAACAGGGCAAAAAAAAATGTAAAATTTGTGTAAGAATGTGTTCTTATAACGAGGAATTCAATTTACGTTTCATCACATTTTTTCAATTTCTTACTTATGCCCAATGGAATTTGGAAGAGTCCTTTACTACATGTATGAATTTGTAAGGACACAGCGACACCATGTATGGTGCTCTGCATGTCCAAATGACATGTACAATTAATTCTGAACAGTCTTAAAGCAGAGAGGCGCTTCTTAGGTGCCCGTTACAATGTGCCCGTTACAACTGGCTCCCCAGGTTCTGATTGGACATCCTCCGGAGTCAAAGTACATTTGACCTATCCCAAATGTCGAAGTTCATTGAAAATTTCAATGAATGAGTTAAACCGCTCCCACATTTTGTCTGCTACCCTATTCTCTTTGCGTGATTCTTACCCACTACAATACAGAGAAATTGACTTCTCATCGACGAAATTAACCTTTACACTGCGCCATAAAGACATCTTTCATTTCAAAATCCCCATCAGGTCTAATAAATGTCCGCCTTCATTGGGCTATTCGGCCATGATTTCCCGCCATATTTCTCTACAAGTTTTACCAGGGCCTCAGACAACACTTCGTCATCGGCCAGACAAGACGTCGCAGCAAGAAAAACGACAGGCTTCATGAATAGCTAACAATGCACGAGCGTGGGGAATTGTTAATTTTACCCCATCGATAACAGCGTTGATAAATCAATTAGCAATTTAGGGGCAAATCCTTCGCCGGATCACAACGTGTCTGGGTACCCGTCCGTCAGCCGGGAGCTCTCCTGCGGCGGGAGGAAGGAATGCTCGTCTCAGTGGCAGTGACGGCATTTTCTCCCGAATGGAGACACTGTGGATAAGCTGTCAAGATTGCGGGAAAACTGGGCCCGCAAAACCACAGTTGCCTGGAAATGTCTTCAGTAAGTACACTCATTACGCCATTCAGTGATTCGATTACGTTTTATTGCGCGAGAAACCGTGTCCAGCCAATTTGCCAAGCAACAAGTTGGTGTGTATGAAGCTGTCTTGTAAAAATGTGCTGCGGCTGCAATTCCCTAGTTTTGCCTACCGCAGTTCTTAAGTAAGACTAACACACTATATATTTAAAGTGACCATGCCCACTGGTATACTAACACGATCGAAGACACCCGCACCGAGCACCTTAAATCTTCGGAGGACTTCATTGATTTATGTCACCGTCGTCGGTGAAGTACGTTTTTTTTTCTTTTATTTGTTTGTTTTTTGTTTTTTTATCCTTAATTTAAAGACTTGCTAAGTTGCTAGTACAAATTTGCTAAGCCCAACTCGCGAGATGAAGAAGAAAAAAAAGAAAGGAAAAAGAAAAAAAAAGAGGAACTCAAGTACTGTATCATTGTAAATTTTAGATCAGAGTTATACAGTTGTATTTCAGTTGAAACCTGTTTTTGCTTATTTGGGTTTATTGAAGTATTAAGTTGACTTCAAAACTATAGTCTCTTTTTCTGTTAGTGTGATTTAGCAATATATGGTAAAGTTTTTTGACTTGAACAAAAATTTTTGTTTTTGTTTCTCTCATTCTTTAAACTTAACATTAATAATGTTCAGAAGCTTTGATTAAAGAATTAAAGATTTAATTGTCAAGTTATACTAGTTCTAATTGAGTTATAAATAACAAAATATTAAAATGCTGTAAAGCATGGGTGGATCTAAGTTGTAAAAGTGAGTTCTGCTGACTGTTTATCGCAGTTAAAACTCGTGAGAAAGAAATTACTCTTGGTAAAAGAAAAATAGAAAAAGAATCTTAGCTTTGACCTAGCATATCTTTTTGTGGAGATTTTAGCAAAAACTAATCTATATAGTTTGTTTTATGTTTGCCCTCAGTTGTCTACAGTTATCAGTGTGTACATTATGCACAATCTCCTGAGTATCACATGTGTTGTGTTATTTTAATTTTGAAGTGCCCCAGGGGAGTGATATTGGTGGTGTTGCAGTTTTGTTTTGCATGCATCATCAGATCACTCATAACTGCATCCTGGCTGTAGCAACAGTTATGTTGCATGTGCAGTTTATTTTTTAGCCGACACAGACCTACATGTACATGGGCGATGGTGTGTCAAACCTATAATCTGCTGCCATGGTAACCAGATTGCCAATTTCCCAGTATCTGATATATAAATAAGAATGCAATGAGTTCAGGTGTTTGAAGTTGATGTTCGGTACATGTACATGTAGCTTTAGGTGCTCAAGCTGATACCTGTTGATGCTTCACTTGGGCATCAGATAATTACATACTGTATTTTACGTCAGAAAGGAAGACTTTTAAAATGTTATTCTATGAAAAGATTTGCACTCCTTGTGCCTGAACTCGATTCTTTCGCATGCCAATCCCAACGGTCTGGAGTACTTGGGTTTAAAATCAAATGTGTATTTATGTTCTAGAAAGACCTATTTACATGTCATACTTGTGTTGAAGCTGTTTTTGAGGTCCGTATCTGACTTCTCTACAACAGACAATTACATGTACTCCTCACTTGTTGTAGGTAAAATACAAAAAAGAAAACAAAAAAAAAAAAAAAAAATAGTTTGACAATGTGTTTGACAAAGTTTGATCCAAAATGTTACTCCATCAACACAATGGATAATCAAAAGTTTTGTTTTCATTATTGGAACAACTGTTTTGGATTGCATTATCTGTTTCCATTTTTCATTTGACCTTTTACACACTATTCTGTCATGATGTTTTTTGATATGTGCTTTCATAGAAAGATATATACGTCATGTATTATTTATCACTTACCAATGACAGTGGCCATGTGAATGAAGCCTTTGTTTGAAGAGGGTATCTGTCAAGTTGTGCAATTTGCTCTTCTGAAAGGCCCTCTTATGTGACAAGAGAACTGCAGATATTGGAGAAGTTGTGACAAATACCATATCACCTGGCACACTAAGATTAGAAGTGCCTTGCGATTCCTACATACAGATCTTTCAGAGCTTTTTTGCATGTTACTTTTACTTATAAAATATATTAAAATATGGCATGCCGAGAACTTTGAAGCCTTGTAGCATTAGTTACCCCACCCCCCATTCCTTAGTACCACCCGCTAAATGTAGATAAACCTACGTGTATCATTATAAAGTTCTTCTTTGCAACACCTTAGATAGACATGTTCATAAGTTTACATGATTAAGATGTACATGTACATGGGATACTGTATGTTCCTTGACTTTCCAGTTTTATCTTTGACATGTGTTCTGACTGATTGATTCCACCATATGCATACATATGGAATGATGTAGACGCTTTAATTTGCATCCGTTGATGATTAATACTGTTGCTTGACAAGTATACACGTAGGTTGATTTATGTGATGACTGGAACTGTGTAGTTATGCGAATTGGTTGTATTTATAGCAGGAAGATAAACATGCGGCTCCATATATATGTGGCTTTCACTTCAGTTTGACATTAAATGTTAGCATCTCTACATCAACATTGCGTCTTTCTGTATCAAAAGAAAATTTAACATTCACATTTAATTTAACATATTAACACATTTACACATGCATGTATGATACAGGGTGTGTTGCATCCATTAATGTCGTATAAACTAATTTATCAAAATAGAGATGTCGAGTGAAGTTGTTTTATGTGTTCTCTGCAGATTAGAAACTTAAGAATATGGTAATTGTGTTACTAATGGAAAACCTCTAGAATGAATGTCTTGCTGGATGTTGATGAGATTCATCTTTTGTGACATGAAAGCTGAGTATTGCATGTAAATTGTACAGGTCCATGTTCCTTACATTATCTACATTTTGTTGCAGTAAAAGTACAGTGTAATCTGTACTGCTGTACCTCTCTCATGTGATGTCAGAGCACCAATCTGTTAACTCATTCAATGGCATTTAGAAGTCGGGAGTGACATAACATGGAAGAGATTCTTATGGATGTAAATCTTCTCTTTATTTGGACGATGTTTCGATGTAATATTGACTTGATAACGATGTTAGTTGCTGCATGGAAATGTTGTCTACAAATGAACAGAAATTGTACATCCATTAAAATCTCCTGCATGTTAGCCTTAACATTTGGGTGTTACTGGGTGAAATACCTGTGCTTAAATACGCATGTAAAGGCAAAAATGACAGGATTGAGTGAATTTCTAACGAGAAATTTTAACATTTATTAATGGAGTTTTCTACTTAAGAACATTTAAAACAGTTGTAATAAGTAATTTGAAAGGGATAATGTGTTTAGTTTTAGGTTTGGTCCCCTGGACTAGTAATATATTTATGTTCCCATGTTAAACTATCAAATTAAGTTTGTGGTAAAGATAGACGCAGTTGATGGAAGGTTCACAGCTGCTATCTTGTCCATTCATTATGTCCCTTCATCTTGGTAATCTCTTTGCTAGAGTTAGGTTTTGTTCCAGTCTACCAGCTCAAACATTGTCAAACTCTATATTCATGAACACTGCAAGCTGAGCTGCTCACAACCTCCGAGGAGGGGAGTACACCTATTATAATATCAGCAGGTTTGACATATATATTAATTACCTTTAAGAGGAATTTGTGTTCATATCCAGTTCAACTGTTGCTAAGGTAAACTTTTACCTCAGCGTACGTGTACTCGTCAAGAGCACAGGCAAGAGCAGAGGAGGGTAATATTGTGAATTCAACAGATTTTATGTATTTCAGTTGCCCCAATGAGAAATTTAATGAAATTTGTGACAAAAAAATTGTGAAAGATTTCCAATCTTTAGTTGAATTAACCCCTGGCTTTGTACAGACATTAACAAACCTCTAAGAAGCAGTGGGTGTATATTGCAAATTCAGCAGATTTTACACATGTTAATTTCCTTAACTACCGATACCTAATTTAGTCCTATCATTTCATGGTACTTTTACAATGATTTGCTGACTTCATTGTTGGTACACAGCTCACCCAGTATGCAAACAGAGGGATATATCCTGCAGATCATACGTACGTTAATTATCTGACAGCAAAGCAGAACTGTTTGAAAAGTATAATTGTCGTTTTTAGGCTGATAGATGAGTTGTTTGGATAGATTAATGATTAGTCCTCCCAAGTTTGAGGGTCACTTGTAAATATGAAGTTTTGAGCTGCACATGCTATACCACAGTTACATCAACATCAAGTAACATGCAATAGACTAGGGGATACGTACAACAAAGAAGTGTTTAAGGTGCGCCTCACAGTGTACAGTTAAATGTGCTTGTGTGCAGCTACATGTACGTGTGCTCTGCATAATGTGACCAGAATGGATTTTCTTTACTGGATTGCAAAACAATAATAAAATCAATGTTGTGTTGCCTTGTGGTCAATCTTTCACAGATCATGGAAGCAAATATTGTAATCATGTTGACTTTTTTGGAACTGGACAAATACAACTTATGCCATATCAGTCGAAAACCAAGGCCACAGTAAAGGTCATTCGTGAAGTCAATTTATTTTTGTTGACTTACATTTTGCCACTGTTACAGTCAGAGGTTTTTTTGCACCAAACACAAGTGTATTGATGTGACAACTGGAGTCCAGAACAATCTATTTAATTTTTGCAATAAATATTTTCTTGTTACACACTGGCTAAAGATTTGGCCTTTGCATGTTTGACAAAACGCTGTAAGCTGTATATAGATTCAGGGCTCTAAATGGCAGTCAGCTAAAGGCGAAAAGCAGGCCAGACATCTTTAGCAGTAGCGGACCACCTAATAAATTACCTGCTAATTCTGTACACGAAAACGTTGAAAATTGCAGGCAATTTTCTGTTCAAATATGCTCATTTTTTTCTGGTTGGAGATACTCAAGATGCACTTGAACTTGCTGGCAATGACTGTGACAAACTAATACAGTACAATGGTGAAAGTCAATTTTATATCAAATTACTTGTGGCATGTTATTCTTCGTTGGGCTGGGAAAAAACAGCAGGCCATTCAAGATTTTCTAAATCGAGGTTAGATTTGAATTTGACAGGCATGTTGATGTCAGTTCTATTTTAATCCATCAAAGTGCACTTTCAGCAGTGAGTGATCACCTTGACCATGTATAAGGTGTGAATGACAGATATGATCTGGATTCCTTAGATAAACAAGGTAGAAAAACGCAAATGAAAGCTTGTTTCGGAAGGATGTAGACAAAATATTGTGTGCGTATGTATACTTTTGCAAGGCTGTAAGAGAAGGTAAACTGGCTAGTCTTCTGTTTGACCCTGTGCACGTTAGACGTTATTGTTATTTAAAGCAATTGTATTATTAAATTTTTCCATTTAGTTCATGGTTGCGCTGTTGTACATGTATATATATGAAATACCTTAAATGTCCTAAAATTTCGTCCATGACCCAGTGGCTCATTTTTCGTGATTCTGGGAGTTCTGTGATTGTAGGAAGGTGTTTAAAGGTTTGGGTGGAAGCTGGGATGGTACCCTACTTGAAAAAAAATGTAAGTTTCGGCGCCAAATATAATATTTTATGACTTTGTCAATTTACCTTTAAAACTGTTTTTTTTTTTTGACGAAATTTTAGGTCATTTACAGTATTTTTGATTTCTGGGTAGAACACAAATTAAACAAATAAAGAAATCAATAAATTTAGTTCATAGAGTGGAATGTAACTCCGTGAGCATGGTGTGCGACTCCTAACCATGAGACAAATAGGTGTATGTTCGGTTTTGGCCGTAGACAACAAATTTAGAGAATTGTCACTCGCTTTCATGGTTCATACAGGCTTTGTTGTTGATAAGCCAGTCATGATAACTGTAGGGCTATTGATGCATTCTTGTGAGAGCTGACCAAGACTAATTGTCGTCCTACAATATGAGGTACAAGTCTTTATGTTACACTGTGGAAAGTTGTCACTGAACTGCTGATGGTCAGTGTGGTACCGCCACCTATAAATTGACCATCGCCACTTATATACATGTAAGTGAAAATTTTTCACCCTGAGTTAACAACTCTCTATGGTCTTAAGCAAGAGTGGATTGATCATTCATTTCATCTGCCGACATGCAAGTTTTGAATGTGGTGTCTGCTTTTGGATGAAAGTTTGTGTTCAAGCTGAAGTTAGAACAGTGTTGTGTGCGCGTGTAACCTACAGGTATAAAGGAGTGATATTTCAATGGGATACAATTTATTGTAAACCCTTTTATAACTGATAAATCAAACAGTTTAAGAAGTAATCTTTGTAAGATGATTGAAATTTTGCTTATGTAAGAGGCCTCCGTGGCAAAGGGATCAGAGGGGTAGTTCAGCGTAATGACACCGGTGCCTCTCACCAGTGCATTCGCTGTATGTTCACTCCCAGTCCAGGCTGGCTCCCTCTCTGGCTGTACATGGGGAGGTCTGCTGGCTTCTTATTCTTCAGTGTGGCTTTTAACACCAATCATATAAATAAACGAATAAATTTAAGATCCGTGACAAAGAAGTTATGTGACTAAGATGCGGTAGACTAGTAATACTGTGAATTAAATGAAAACTTATGCTCATTTCCAAAAAGTAGTAGAAATCTTGACAGAATGTATATGCCTTGTTTTACTATGTGAAAAATCGTGAGGGAATCTTCCAGGTACATGCGTTTGAACAAAGAAACCCCAAATGGCATGCTTTGTATTATAACATGGATATTGCTGCTCTGTTTACTTGTAACGGTGTTTACTTTCAGGGTACATGCTGAACATTACCTGCAGATACTGTTGAACTCTTATAGTGTGCTATTTTGCCAAAGTAACCAAAGAATTAGTGAGCATCATCAACACTTAATGACCGTATTCACGAGACCTGCTCTCTGTTCACATGTGTTTTCTCAGGTACTGTACATTTCACAGCTTCTGTGGTTGACAGTTACCATGGAAACAGCAACTGTTAATTACACGAGAATGACACGGAGAGGCTTGTTGTAAATACTGTGCTTTTCAACCGACGACATGTCTCCACAAAGGCCTTGTGGGTAGATGCAAGCCCGGCACTCACTATTCATGTAATGACCAAAAGGAAAAATAGGTCAGCATACCTGATATGACACAGAACAATATGAAAGCCAGCCCCTGCTAATGCAGCCTTGCAAACGTGACAGATAAAGATTTTGTAATTTGGCTTCGTGGCGTGCCCTGTCCGAATTGGTCGCTGGCTCTGACCCACAAGCTGTGATAAGCAGCATGTAGCTGTCTCACGCTGTTAGATCGGGACCTCGGCTCGTAAATCGTGGCAGTTACCTGTAGATTTACATGTTGTTTACCTGCATGCAGGTAAGGCTTTCATCTACTGTGTATTTCACTGGTACACCTGTGCCCGTTTGGAATATTCATCAAATTACATATCTATGCGAATGAAGTTTCATGTTTGGCTAGCACTACTTACATGTAACTTTGAACTTTGCATCCTTTTTTTTTTCATGATGATAAGTAAATGATGTATTTATGTTTTAAGTATACCTGCCTCTAATCATGTCTTAAAGGCAGTGTATGCAAAGGTATACAGTAGAACAACTGACTCTTGACCAGTTACATGTAGGTTGCTTGTTCACATAACTGAATGGAATATTCTTAACTCGAGGAATGAAATACCAATCAGAGAAGTGGATATAACCTCACAGGTATATGTAGCGGGTCTGTTTCAGGTGCAGAGTAGCATGTGTGATGTGTTTTTCACTGTCTGCTCTGATGAACATGTGTGCCGAAATTTGCATCCTTAAGTTTATTTTTCTAATTTATTTGATTGGGTCTTTATGCTGTACTGAAGACTATTTCGCTTATATAAGGGTGGCCAGCATTTTGGTGGGAGGAAACTGGGCAGAAACCTGCATCCTTAACTATATCGTATATTCTAAGTGATAAAGTCTTAAGTAAGGTGTTAAGCAACACTGAAATAAGTAAATAAATGTATGTCCACTGAGCGATTCGTGTTATAGTGGTTATAGGCACTTGATTTCAATTGCTGGGACAAATGGGGTGGACTTCTGTCCCTGGGACACATAAGGCGCAGGTTCAAAACTGGCCTCGGGCTGCCGGAAATTTTCCCCACTTGCATCATTCCATTGGGTCTTGTTGATAGTAAGCAGTTTGTGTCTGTTGAAGGAATTTAACTTATCTTCCACCAGTATGGTGTGCATATGTGTATGTCACATGGAGATGTTTGTCAGTAACTTGCCAGATGTGGGTGGTTTTCACGTATGCTGGGCAATCCGCTTTCCTCCACCCACGAAGCTGACTGCCACTGTATAAATGAAAAAAATTCTGTCAAGAGTAAGGCATTAGAGAAAGGGAAATAAAAAAAATTATTGTACGTCACGTAATGATTGCTATGTTGAAGAACTTGGCGTATTGTGTGACATGATAGTTGAGATTTTTTTTGTCTTATTGAAAAAGAACTGAGATTTCATTGCAAATTGTGCTTATTATTGACTTAGCATAGCAGCATAACCCAGTTCTGAATCTTGCTGAAAAAGTGCTGTTTTAAAATGCCCTGTGAAAAGAGGACATGTTCATGTATCTTGTTTATCTGTAATGAGGATACAAGTGTTGAAAAAGTGTCATTTTTGTTAAAGTGACATGTTGTTGCCTTGACAGAAAATGGACTTTGTAGAAGATCACTGACACAACAGTTCTTGGCTCAGTCTACATGTACATTATATGCAGGGGTTTTTCCAGCTGATTTCTTTTTTAGAAACTCAATTTGAACAAATCAGAAAACTCTATTGTCTCATCACCAGTGTATTCAAAAACTCAATTTACCACAAGAAAATGTCTAGAAAAACCCCTGATGTGTAAATGCCTGTAATGCAAAGCGTTTGTTTAAAAAAATGCCTTCACCGTAATGCAGAATGATACTTGTACCTGTAGATTACTTGCGCAGAGTGCATTTTTAAGCACCTGTACATTGGACGTCTGTACAGACTTAAAAGCACATTTCTGTACATGTGCATGTGAAAGTTGCCTGTACTTAATGTATATGTAAGTTTTACATCCACTCTTACCAGTGGACAGCGACCCCTAGTTCCTTGTTATAGCCTAAATGGTTCATTATAAGCTTCAAATAAGCCTTAAAAGGCTCACTTTTCAAGGAGAAATAAAGGTTTGAAACGAAAAAAAAAGAGGGTAAGGAAGGTCATACTCGGCCACATATGCTGCGTATACAATGTACGTTACATGAGTGTTTAGCTGCAGGCGGGCAATCTTGTTCAACTAGCCCACCTCAACCCACTTACCTATATGTGTGTATATAAGATCACTATCGCCCCGGCTATTTTTAAAGATTGTTGACGGCAGGTGTACACCTTGAGCATGTTAATCAATGACAGCAGCCAGACCTTCTACTTGTTTGCCGTCTTAGCGTCGTGGTCTGCACACATTCCTCACGCTGAGTGGAAGGACATTATCCCTCAGCATGCTCCACTGGCCTGACGGGTTATTCGAAGAGAGACTGTACAGTACAGTGGAGCATTGTACCAGTGTAGAGGATGACAGTACTTGTGTATTACATTATGTGCACATATATGTGTATGCACATGTCATGGTAGAGTTATAGACTGCCCACCGACTCCATTGTAAATGGATTAGTTGCCTGTTGATAGCGGTAATTCGAAGCACCTCCGGCACATGTGCATGTAACTTGTGTACTTTTAAACTGTTCCAGGGGATATTAAAAATGATTAAGTTTGTCATTTTTATTTCTCAAAATCGTCTAAGTAAGGTAATGACTGGACTGAGATTCAGGCCAGGCTAGCTGAAATTGTGACTTGATTTATTGTAAGGATTTTTTTCATTTAATACTTAAGAGTTGTCGTACAGTTTCATAACAAAATTTAAAATTAGCGTATAAGTTAAAGTCTTAAGTTCAGGAATAAGACTGTTTGACCTAAGTGTGTGACAACTTTGTGATCGTGGTGCTAGGTCATCAATCACATGCTAGGTGAGGCCTGAATTTAGAAATCCGGTTCTTGTCTTGACTTGTCTGAAACAAAACTGCAGGAGTCCAAGAAAAATGTATAAGATTACAACAAAGAGATTACAACCATAGCAGCAAAGATGATGATAGTGGGTAAGTGGTCATACCTAACCGCTGACATTTGGCCCTCCTGTCGATTTACCTGTTAGGGTTTGGTTCAAAGCTTTGATACCAACAGAATATACATAGTTTGACTTTCATTACAGTGGTCAATAAAGTTAAGATTTGGGAAGCCCCGAAATCTGTTTTGTCTGTGTGCATTAAAACTTTAAATCAGCCCTTGAAGCAACTGCTTTCAGGGCATTACTTTAAACGAAAGTCCAAAAACCTCCTTCCAGAAAACAAATCTGAGTATTCCCAAAACAGATGCATTTCATCTGTTTCTTTATTTTTTTTTTTAAACAAATTGTACATTGTTTCAAATGGTTAAAGTTATGAACTTTAAATCTCCAAAATCTGTTCACTTTTAGATGCATTAAATCCCCCTTGGAACAAGTGCATGTACTAGAATTTGTACTGGATTCAGGTATATTTCGGTGTGGCGAATCTACTAGTATCCATTTAGATTCAGATGAAAAATAATGGCCAGCGATTTGTCTTCGGGTGCCTAGATTGACTTTAATAGTCCAAGTGAGCGAATCAGCCAGATGTTATAAAATCATCAGTTGTATTCTAGCTGACATTTTCCATACATCAAATCTCTGTTTTGGAGCATTGGAAATTGCCAGATGCCATCACATGACATCTTTCATACATGTAGGATATGATCTGGCTTGATCATTTTTGTGAAAAGACATTTTGCGATGTAAGTATGTGTTTTAATTAATATTTGTGTATTTCATGATGATAAATATGTCTGTTGCATTTCCACTTATTTTAAATTTGAATACAAATAAAGCACAAACTTTGGAGTGCCATAACGTGGTAGAATGTCTGAATGTTACTGTTTTTTTTTTTATTTATTTCTTTTTTTTTTGTTAATGCATACAGTTGCGAATAAAAGTGAACGACATGTATTAAGATATGACGATGCTGTTTCGTGCAACAATTAACTTTCCGTCACCACTGATTTGTATACGAACATATATACACACGCCAGCAGAGCAGACGAACCCCTTTTATGTGGCATATTGAGACACCTTGGTACTGGATTTTACTAATGATGTATTATTGACACCCATCATGAGCACTTTGCATGCAGGTTGAGTACCAGGATAAACAAGAGGCCGCCCATTCGTGCACTTTTTTTTTTTATTTCCAGTCGGCGTTGAGACGACGATAAGGTATGCTTAGAGCTGTTACAGCCTGCGGGGCAGAAGCAGGGCTGAAGTTTTATAGGGCAGGCAAATTGAAATAGCTGCAAATATACCTGTGTGTCGGTCTAAATGTATGTGTGCACAGTGCAGTAAAAGAGGAGTAGTCTTTTGCTCTGGCTCAAAGGCCGGCAGGGATCCACCTGCTAAATACAGTTACATTTAGATTGACGCTACTTTATCCATGGATCTACTTGCAAATGCATGCCCCCGAATTCCGCAACCTTAATGTATGCAACTTCAGTGTGATTTATACACTTTTTAACTTTAATGTTAGAGACTGCATTGGTTGGCTTGGCATGGCCGATTTCAGTGCTTTCAAAAGAGTCAGAATATTATTAGTCAAAAAAAAATGTCCTGTTTGAAATATAGTCATGCCTGAAGTGCAGATTTAATGGGGTCAGGGCACATTGCAAACCCTACTAAGGGCAAGTAGTGAGCCCCGCAGTACTGCGAATGACATCTCAGGCCAGTACCAACTTTAATACACATGTATACAACACTCCACTGTCTTGTCTCTGTTTTAATTATGATTTAATATTCATGCTATGCACGAGTAAACAATATTTAATCCTGGTGTCAGTTGTGTTTTGTTCTTGTTCCCATGGTTGCTGGTGAATACAATAAACTTCCAGGAACATTACAATGTATAGAGACTGTCAGGTATGTAATGTGTGCCTCACAGGCTCAGTGTAGGTTTGTACTACAGATATATGCACAAAGTAACAGGTTTTCAGGTTTGATACAATGTTGAACTATGTTGCAGATTTTTGTCCTCATTAAATAGAAGATACAGTCATTCATATGTATATAGTTGTAGGCTACACCTACATTGCATTGGCATGGTAGGCCTAATCGACTTGGTCTAATTCTCAGATATTTTGTTCATCTTTGCTGGCTGTTTAATCAAGCATATTCTGAGGGAGTTATTGTATGCAGACTGATAAGGTTATACCTACCTAACAAATGTGATTTTGTCTTCTGTGTCAGGTCAAAAATGCTCATAAATCACACTAAAAGTTCATTTGCGAAAACATTTATCAATCAGCGCGCTTTAAAGTCTTATTTATTGGTTTTAGCGGAGACGTAAAGAACTGCATTGGAAGTTTTGAAGTTTTGTTGGCTGCAGAATTTTAATGTTTGGCTCAGCCTTCTTTGGCAGCTTCCTCGTGACTTGTACTACACACTGTATAAATACCACCTTGTGGCCACTTGTTGATCCTCAGTACAGATCTACATTGTAGCCGTGCACTTTTGGAGTTGGCCTTAATTCAGCGACTGCTGCTAGAAGAACCAAAATAGCATTAATATGTACCATGTACATGTAAACCAGATTCAACCACTTCAGACAACGTGGTACTTATAACATACGATGCAGATTCCACCCACAGTCGTGCAAGTGCTGGTTATTTTGGTGTGTTTTATGTTTGCGGCAACACGTGATAACATCTGAACATGTAGCACACCTGTGCTACTTTCGTGTGTGCAAGTATATGTGTGCATTTCTTCAGCAAAAATGCCACCACATTTTGATGCAAGTTACTGTTGAAATACTTCCCTGTTCAGTTTAGTTACCATGTAGCTACAGTTTGTGTTTGTGTAGCTGTGATCTTGTTTGGAAATATGGATTAGAGCTCTAACTTGAGTGTTCATTTACACACGTTTGCAGTGGACTCTGTGTGGAACATATCACATTTGTGTGCCAAAATTTGACTGTATTTATACATAACACGGAACATTTTGTCATTATATGGTATAAATAAATGTAAATTGGGAACTTCTCCCGAGTTATATATTGTGGAATTAGGATGACCAGATGATGGAGGGGTGCTGTCTTTATTAATCCTCAAAGAGCTGATGTCTACTAGGTTTCTCTTATGTTTACATCAGGACTGTTTACTGCATTGAAAATCTTATACAGTTTGTATTTAAATGATCAATATTTGTTATACAATGTATGTAGCTTATATGTGTTTGAACTCTTGGCTTCTGTCTAAGAATAGTTGCAAGGTTAATGGGGTGCATGTACATCCATGTAAGGATTAATAGGTTGATGATGTTTGAACCTGTTTGCACAGGTATTTTTTGCCTCGTTCAAAACTTTCAGAATCAGTTAGAACTCATCAGTCATGCCAGCGATGATTGGATGTTACAGTTAACCTAGGTTCATATATACACATGAAAATTCAAGGGTTGAAATACCGTGATTCTCCTAATTTTTGAGACATCTGGTCTGCTCTAGGTGATAGGTCTTCATTTTTGATGTTTTGGTTTCATCAGTATATTGGTCCAAATATTCATTTTTCGGGGGGGGGGGGGGGTTGTGTGTGTTTTTTTGTCTGCTATTAAGTTTGATCCCTTCAAATAACTGCATATTTCAGAATGCTTGTCGCAGAGATCATTGGTTCAGCCATGTTAGTATTAATAAATCATTCCGAGATGGAAGCATTGTAGTTAACCATGTAGCGGATTTAAGCATTACAATCAGTTTAGCCTTGGATCATACGTATGACTTCAGGTCTGCCAGCCACCTGTGGATGGTCATGGGTTACCCTTAGGCTCTGCCTGGTTTCCTTCCACCATAATGCTGTAAAAACGTAAAATTTGAAAATCTTGTATTAAAAATTAAACGTCTGCTCTAATGTCACACAGTTGTCTGAATAGTGGATTATTTTTCAAGAATCCACCCCGGGGAGTTAGTGGTTTGGGAGAGGCATTGTGCTAGTGCTATCCATGCATGAGTTTGTTTTATGCCATGTGTATACGGCCGAACGGGTTTCAATTCCACGAATCCGAGATTCTAAAACATTGGAGTATCCCGCTGAACTACACATACATCTCTTGTTACACAACTATAATGTTAACATTTAATAGGATAACATAAATCAGCGGTCTGTTGTGAGACACATGTGACAACAGAGGGCAAGAATTCAAATCCAATTTGTGCAATTGTTATCTATTTTGCAGAAATTTTTTTTTTTAATTGTATCATTATTGTAGTTAATACACGATTTATTTACACATTACATCGGATCCAATGAAATGGTAAGGAACCTCCTGTATTAAGAGAGAATTACTAAAGGAGAAAAGTTGTGAAGGACCTCACTATAAGTAAGATCTTGGCTAGATTGGCTTCTGGTCATGTAACCTGCGGAACACCCACTTGTGCATACATGTGGAGTGTACATTGGCATATATCAGTCTTATCTGAAGCACTGGCTGTTACATGTCAATACAGCCTCTCAGAGGCTGTGTGCAGATCGAGGTATGACCCCCACCCCCTCCCCTCCACCATGTGTAGATCCATACTGGTGTGTAAACACAGGGTGCAAGCCCAGAGCAAAGGCCTGTGCATAGATTCGTATGTACATTGTAGGTCAGAGAGGGGCAAACTGGGCGCAGTACCAATTTGGCTTACATGTGCCGTTGAAGCGGAGCATTGAAGACAAGATGCAGAACCACTGACTGCATGCTTGATACTGTATATATCCTTATTTATTGATACATTTTAGGTGTTTTTTTTTTATAAGGTGTAATTTTGGTATCGTGTATTTTCTTGTAGGTGTATTTTTCCCCCCCTCCCTCCCCAAAAATTATAAATCAAAAAAGATAACTGCACCCTGCACTGGTGTTTTTTGGAGCCTCTTGTTTCAGTTTTACCTCATTTGTCACCATGTATGTCTAGTATGTGAGATTATGGCTGTCTTGTCTGCAAGTTTAAACCTCCTGCATTTCTTTATCCATTCAGAAATTTGTGGCCATTAAGGTTTCTCTGTACATCTGTAATTGTTGGGCATGGGAATATTCCTCCAGTTGGCTCATTTCAGACTCTTTTTCTGTTTAAAATTTGAAAAACAAAGGGCAACTGATTTTGCAAGAACAGGTGATTGCCAGTGTAACTTGGACATAGGGTACGGTATTTTCAGACTTACTTGGCAAACTTCAAACTTTCTTCTGACCATGAATTCCCATGCTCGAACTGTGCAGTCTGGTGTACATGTACCTGTACTGTATGTGTATTTATAGGATTAGTTGATTTCATGCCAGTGTTAGCAATTCATCTGCATATGCAGTGTAAAAGGAAGGATTGACATCATGGTAGAGATAGCCACGATATTGCTGAGATACTGCTGACATGGCATTAAGCCATAACCAGTCCTACGTGCCGAAGAAATCTCTGATGTGGTTGAAAATGAAACTTCATTGCAGGACAAAGGACTCCGTGTAATTACTTGCTGCTGGTTATGAACTGGCAACTGTTTGATCTTGCTGCATGCACCATTCTCGCTTGTCCTACGGGTACATGTTCATATTGCATATGTAAGAAACTGTCCTGAAGCTACTTGTGGTTAACATCTCTCCAGTTAACGAGTCATTTGAAAAGTTTTCTACAATTGCTGTACAAAAGGTGGATAGACTTATGTTCGAAAATGCATAAATGTAGACAACCCTCCCCCCCCCCCAAAAAAAAACAGTGATCAAATGAAAAAACATGGACATGTAAGAACCTCAATTCCTGTACAGTATCTGATTATGTTCCAAACCGGTGCAGTGCACATGCTGTCAGACATGACTCATTTCATTTTGCTGTACATTTTTCAGTTTGTATAGATCTACTTGTATATGGACTGATTTCTTTCTGGCTAAATGTTGGGCAATCTAGAATGGCACTCCCACTGAAGAGAAACTGTCAGATGCGTGTCTCACCGCACAGGCTGGCTGCACTGCCGCTGATGTACAGGCATGCTCTTATAACCTGAGATGACCTAGTTGTTGCCAGTAACTGGGTCAATAAAATGAACAGCTGTCTTTAAACCAGTGTAGGGCAGCTGATGCAGTTCCTTTGCTAGCTAAAGGCACTCCTTAATCACAGTCTGTAGGCTGGTTCTGCACTGAGTTCTGTCTGTGATGTATGTATATTTACTCAAGCCCTGCGATTGCTTCGAAATCTGATTTGTGATGATTGTAATCTGATGGCAGCACATGTGTTTTCCCATCACCTTTGGTGCATGTGCTAATTAATTCTGTGCAAAAAAAAAAAAAAATGCACCCTTTTTTGTCATGTGTTTGCAGTCCTACTGACGCTCTGCTATCCCTAGATGTTTCAATTCCCATTCCCAATTTACATTTCCAAACTTGTCATGCTTTCTACATGTACAAGTAAATTGTATCACTTTCCACCATAAGTAAAAACTGACACCCATCATGTATGCCACCTGCAGGCACCACCATTAAATTGCCCCTTCAACCTTCTCATTACGTCTTAAACAGATTCCAAGATCTTCCTGTCTCTTATCACTGGTTTCAATAAGTGACTTCCCAAACCCCCTTTTCCCCTACAACTGGCCGCACTAAAAGCAGGATTTTCCTGTCTTCTGTTACTAGATATGTAAAGACAGTAAGTAACGTTCCAAAACTCTTCCATCACCTACCACTGGCTTCTACAACTGACCTCTTGTGACCTTCCCTTCATTACCTCTGACTTCTGGTATATGTAACCCTCCCATCACCTACATCTGACTTCTAAAACTGACCTCTTGTAACCTTCCCATCACCAACCACTGACATCTAAAACTGAGCTCTTGTAACCCTCTTATCACCAACTACTGACATCTAAAACTGACCTCTTGTGACCTTCCCATCACCAACCACTGACATCTAAAACTGACCTCTTGTGACCTTCCCATCACCAACCACTGACATCTAAAACTGAGCTCTTGTAACTTTCCCATCACCAACCACTGACATCTAAAACTGAGCTCTTGTAACCCTCTTATCACCAACCACTGACATCTAAAACTGACCTCTTGTGACCTTCCCATCACCAACCACTGACATCTAAAACTGAGCTCTTGTAGCCTTCCCATCACCAACCACTGACATCTAAAACTGAGCTCTTGTGACCTTCACCTAGAACTGACTTTGCAAAAATCTTCCTGTTATGTACATGTACCATTGACTTATAAAACTGACCTTGCAATACCGCCCTATCTCTTACCTGTACATGTATTCTAAAATGTTGCCTCATACACTGTAACTCTTCCACCAGCTGCTATTGGCCTGGTCGTCATCAAGTAGACATTTACTTTTGTTTGAATTGTCATGGAAGTTGAAAGATGTCTTGAGGCTGAACAAAGAAGTTACCTGACTTACGGATGATTAACTCCTCAGTTTTATTGCTTGTGACCTTTGGATGTAGATCCGGACATGGTTGTCAAAACTACACATACATGTAACATATACATCAAAACGTCACCAGCAGTAAAAATGAGGAGTGCGATCCGTAAGCAGTGTACTTCGTTACATGTAGTTAGTTTGTTGCCCCAGCTCCTGTACGCCTTTAAAAGAAGTTCCTTAGCTGAAAGCTGTCCATGTATATTTAATATAGATGTACATGTGCATGTCCCTCAAATGTTTGGCTGACGTGTCATTGTCGATCATTGTTGCGCATACTTGCAAGTGATTAACTCAGGCATGGTCGTGTGTTCGCAAGAACACGTATATACACAGTATTGAAACCCATTGGACGTTATGAAGTTACATGACCAGCCCTAAAGACACACTGTACAAATTTCCATGTCCCCGTAATCGATGTTATAACCTCCAAACTTAAGACAGGGATGCAGGTTCTGTAGGGGTGAGTGGGAAGGGGTTAAGTTTGGTAAGGGGAGTGGATATTACTGAAGGCCTAAACATGACAGGCCTTGTCCTTACAGCCCACAGGTATGTGTAAGTCTGGATTATTGATTGGCCCCTGCCCCGCTAAGCTATTTCAGGGCATGAGCCCAGTCGTTTCGTCATCCAGCATCTGCCCCGAGTGTTTGCTCATCTGAGCAAGACAACAACGTCTTTGTTTGTTCTTTCGACTGGCCAGCATGCTGTGTAATTTGTCTTTGAAGTTTTAAACATGAGAGGGGTAAAGACCCCCCCCCCCCCAATTCTTGGAAATGTGCGTGTTATCACAGGTAATTACATGTACAGACATAAGTGCATGTACTTACAATTTTTTTTTTACCTAGAGGGGTCTTGCCAAGTGATACCCAAGGAAGACAAATGGGTTTAATAAAAAGTTGGAGGGGGGGGGGAGCAGGGAGTGGAATTACCAGAAAAGTGCTTCATTACCTGCAGATACCTGGTCTGTTTAGGAGAACCTAAGCCATATTTCCATGCAGTTTCGATAACCAAGTACATATCTGTTGTAGTTCACCTAACATTTGACTTGTAAAGATGCACTTTGAGAAGCACATGAAGGCCTTGAAGTGGTACTTTTGATGTCAACGCCTATGGTTTTCTGATAGCAAAGTTAATAGATTTCTAAACCTTACGCGGCTGTGAAGGTAAATGTGTATATGTATTGTATAATTTATGCCAAAGAGTTGCTGTTTTGATGACATTTAATAAACTCGTAAATCAGAAAGAGATAATAGATGTAGATTAGCTGGGTAGCCTTCACTCACAACCATGTATGAGTTCAGGTCAGATGACTGGTGCGTGATCTTGGGGTTTGTTGTACGCTAATTCTTCTGGTTTTTGTGACGTTTGGTTTGCTCTACTTGCATGCATGGACACTGTGATCGTACACGTGCTTCAAATCCTGTTCCCGTTTTGCATGTAATTTTCACCCGCTCATCATTAAAAAATTAACGCTGGAATTGATTATATATTCCTGTTTCACAGTTCTCTTCCATTATGTCTGTTATAACCTGGATATCGTATTCCAATCAAATGTGCCATTGTGGCGATGTGTTACGCATGGCATATACACAAAATTATCTTCCCTTGGTAATGGAGTTAAACACCAATCATCTAAATAAATAAGCAGATGTTTATGTTGAGGGTTGCTGTGTTACAGTAGTGGGCAGTCTAATGCTGGCTTATCTCTGGTGGCCATCTCTAGAGACGCCCTTGCTTTCCCTATCTTCCTCCCCCCTCCCTTCCCCTTGCCCATCTATAATATATGTCTGTCTGAGACCAGTCTTATCACCATGGTCAGTTGTGCAGCTGTATGACAGGCCCGCACCTCAGTCTTGGGCGCAAGAAATCCATAGACAAAGGCCGATTGCAGACTCGCTACATGTTCTCCCGTCCTGTCTATCACTCAATGTATACTGTGTACTTTATTGACTGGTGCACAGTGATGGCCTACTTAGCCAGAGGTGAGGTTTGAGGTCAGACTTGCAGCCGGTGAAGGCAGCTTTATAGTGGCTGTTAGGCTGTGACAACCAGCAGGAATTTCTGTACACTTACTAAAGCAGTCATGAACTGCCTGGCTGGCTAATGAATTATGGCCGGCAGGTTTTGCCTCCTATTGTGAAAAGAGGGTGGCTTAGATGTATAGGAGATATGCCGGTTGTCCCACTCCTATTTGAGAAGGGCCAAAGAAAAGAAAAAAAAGAAAAGACAAGAACTGGCTGTTAAGAAAAGCCTATGCAGGCAGATAAAAGAATAGAAGGCTCATGAAAGAAATCAAAGAGAGAAAAAAAAGGGGGAGATATTCAAGCATCCGTAACCTGAGGGGATTAAGTGTGAGTGTCGTAAATAAAGCAGCGTGGTGCAGCATGCGAGATTATCATAGGGGATAAAGAGGACATTAGGTTTCGTTATTCACCTCCACGCTTGTCGTTTACTTTTGACACGTGCAGTACACTCTCTAATTGTTTGCCACGGCCTGTAGAACGGGGGAGGTATGATAGGGACTGGCAGCCCAGGGGTGGCTGAGTCGCATTGTGATTTATATGAGAAAGTGTACCTCATTTAACCCTGAATGCTTCAATTAAAACATGTTATACATGTTCTCCAATTTATCAGCTTGACTTCTCTCAGCAGACCTTTTGACATTTTCACTCATGGAAACCTCTTGAATTAATCTGGTATTGTGAAGAGTCGTCAGAATTGTGCCTTAGCCAGTGGCCATTCCATCCACATGTACTGTCTTTGTGTACATACACGTATAGAATAGCGGTTAGCCTGTACAGTGTACATGTTCATCATCTATGGCATGTAGGTGGACATGTACACGGACATACGTACAATGGTCTTGCATGGAAAACAAGGCATTCAACTATTTTTTCTTAACACATCGTACGTGCATAATATATAAATACTTTTTTTTTAAATTTAGGTACATGTGCACTTATTTCTTCCTTGATTTCTTTCTGTGTCCATGAACATGAAGGAAACTTGTCAAAATAGCCGGCCTCCGTGGCTCAGTTGTTAAGCACGCTAGTGCATGGTAATGACCTAGGAGCCTCCCACCAGTGCGACCTGCACATGGTCGTTGATTTCCCCTGGGCTCCTGGCCAGGTTTCCTCCCACCGTAATGCTGGCCGGTGTCGTGTAAGTGAAATATTCTTGAGTACAGCGTCAAACTTCAATCAAATAAATAATCAATATAACTAAATATAATAAATATAACTTGTCAAAATGTAAGTACCATAACACTGGGCCTTATCTAATTGAGATGATATACATGTAAGTGTACTTGCTAATGCTTGATGCCTGTATTATGTGTAGGCCTTCAAAGAAGTAGTCTAAAATATGGCACTCTGATTTCCTCCACTCGGTCACATGTCACCCTGACAGCTATCATGTAGTTGCAAAATTCTTGGGTATTGTGTTGAACACCAATAAAATAAATAAATAATAAAGTTCCAGGTTATGAACTGTTTATACATTGTGTCATGCATCAGAAAACATTGTAAAGCTGTATTCCTGTGTAGAAACCAGTTTTATCAATGGTATTGACCAACCAATTCTCCCATATGAAGAGAGAAAAAGATGACTCCAGAAATTCCCATGCTGAAGACAAAGGTGATAAATACTTTAAACAGTCTAGATCACTACCAAAATTTAATAAATAGATTTGTAGCAAATGGCCAGTCTCTGCAGAAAATTACACATAAATTCCTGTACAGCGATAACTCCTTTCACAAGGACAGGTACATGCAAATGCCTGAAAAAATATACAGTACCAAATTGGCAGAGCTAATGAAACAGCTACTTCCTAGATTTAAATTTGTATTAGCTTACAGAATGAAAAAGATGTAGCTTTTGAGTTTTCTTTCTCTTCACAGCTGAGACATTGTTTTGATTTCCAGCTGAACTGACACATTCTTGTGGCATGAAGGTGCATGGCTGTTAGCCTGTTTCACCCCTTGACTTGAGGCACACGTTTCAGTGGCTGTGAAGTTAATCTTTGTTGACGTCAGATTAGCCTGTCACCCCTGAACAGTGGAGGTGATATATGCTACATGTACAATATACATGTGCATGCTCACAATCTAATGATGGGGTCATGATCTGATAATACTAGAAATAGATTAATTTCATAGCGTCTGCATATATGCGCTTAAATCCCCCCTCCCCCACCCACCTTACAAATGTATACTATAGTATATATATGTACGTATATGTATTGGTATGATGGCCTTCAGATGGTGTACTAATACTTATAGTGTACAATCACATGTACTGAGCTCAGCCTTACTCATATTCAAGTTTGAATGAATAATTGATTGTGAGTGATTTTGGCTGAACACCACGTCAGCAACATTGTGGTGATCGAAGAAGAACATGACGTTCGGGTCAGTTTCAGCTGCTTGTAAGACATAGTGCACAAGTAGGCTAATATTAATTACATGGTTACTGTGTGAGCTACTCTACGTGCTTAGTTAAAAATTTCACAAAACTACAAGGTTGCAGGAAGCTGGTAACACCCTTCATCATTCCAGGAGATGTATCAGCTTGAAGTGTCGGAATAATTCTTGGTACTTGTTAGGATGAAGATCAGTTTTTGGTGGACTATCTGCCTCTTTTTTTGACTGATGCTGCTGCATTGTTACATGCAGTAGGTTGGATAATATTTGCCATTTTGACATCGCAAGTTATCAGTTAAGATAGAGGCATTTGTATTTTGGGTGAATTTGTTTACATAGCAGAAATGAGCCTTACTGTAACTATCATCAGCGTTACAATAATGAACATTGCATGCTGCAGTTTCATTTACCCACCAAATGACCTAAAAATTTTGTCCATGACTTGTTTTTCCGTATTCTGGGAGTTCACTTAATTGTGGGCAGGTGTTTTAAGGTTTGTTTGGAATGTAGATGACATCCCACCAGGAAAGTGTAAGTTTCGGCACCAAATGTAATATTTTTTTAACATCTGAAAATGTTTACCTCTAAAAATGCATTTTTTTTGGACGAAATTTTAGGTCAGTTACAGTATATTCCAAAATTTTTTGTAGCCTTTTTTTGTCTAGCCTCTAAATTAAAAGGCTTTGTACCTGTACATCTACTTATGGCCCTGGAAGATTACAGTGCAGCAATTCAACTATTCACTCCCTCGCTCGATTCTGCATCGGCTTTTATGTGTGCATGTAATGTTCTATGTAGCAGGATGTGTGTCAAGTTTGTTTACTTCCCCTATACTTACATGTAACTGATAAGAAATAGGCACGCAGTTAATATTTCATTACGCTGTAAAAGTAAGAAATTATGTGTAAAGCAGGAAATTATTCAAGATGCATCACTTGTGGGCATGTACATGCGTACAGAAAAACTTTCCCTTATGAGAATAACTAGAAAGGCTAGGAATAGGCCTGTCTCCTAGGTGACCATTTGGTTCGCATCATATTGACCATTATTTGATTCGTCAATCTGACTAACTTACATTAACCTTTGGCCTAATCTTCCAGGTGACCCAAAACTCGTCACAATGACTACATGTAGTTTATCAATATTATTCACACATGGCACATATAGGTTAGTTAAGGAAAAAACTAATTAGGGCTGGTTCATTCACAACATTTATCATGGTGATGATTCATACTCGTAAATATATGATTAAATTGCAGTAGCCGGGTCTTGCTGTCACTTGACCAGGGACAAGATATGTGATTTATTCTTTTGAACCTCAAAATCAAAACCTGTTAAATAATCAACATAGATGACATAAAGTTAATTCTTTGAGGTAACTTTTGATAATCCAGTTCAGGTTGTGTATAGTTGAGGTTGGATTTGACAGGATGCGTTCATGCCAGACAAGGTTAGGGTAAGTTATACAAGTTCAGATGTATGATGAGTTGCTGTTCCAAGATTGGCCGGCGAAAAAGTTATTCAGTTTTTTTGTTTGTCAGTGTAAGGGCAAGGTCAGGAATTGTTGTGGTGTCCAGCAAATTTAACAGGGTGCACTGGGAAAACATTCGAGAGTTTTTTTGGATAAACTATGTTAGAAACGTAATGGTGATTAAAGTTCTTTCTGAGATACCATCCATCATACACAAGGGTTCGGATACTCAGTCACGCCCTGAACCCAGACAGTAATGTAGCGATCAGCCTGAGGACCTTGCATGCCTTACAGACTTCCTAGGTGGACAGTGGGTGAAGTAATAAAGGCTGCATCTGGAAAGAAAATGTGGAGTTGCAGCGTTAGAAACTTCTTGTGGTAAAGGAAAAAATATAATTTCATTTTTACGACTCGAAAAAGTTTATCTCCAGGATGATCTATGCTTTTACTTTCTGTTTTGTAAGATGAACATGTAAAGCCACATTGTGGAACACGCGATCAGATGTCCAATGCACTGGACATATACAAGGTCAGGTTCAATTCTGCGATTACACATTTTCTTAACGTAAACAACATAATGTATCCCAAGACATTTAATACTGAAAACTTAAAGCACATTTCTGAACATATAAATACAAATGTGTGCCACAAAGTTATGCCTTAAACAGCGGCCTCATTTCAGTTGTTCTCTACACTATTCATGGAAGCCTAAAAAAAATTAATGTTGATTGGCCTTCACTACATGACAGACCAGCTTTACCTGCTCACTGAAGCATGGAACGGGGTATCAAAAAATCCTTGCTGTGTTCAAGCCAGCAGCGTCTGATACATGGCAAGAGTTAACTTCTCAACAGAAGTCGATGTAAGAAACATGAGAGTGAGCAGCTTAAGCCACAAAGTCAGTCTGGACAAATCCAGAGGATCCAATGAAAAATTTTTCAATACTCAGTCCTTGTTCAGACTCACAGATTTTCTGACAAATCAACAAACTGAAACAAATGTCCATGATGAAAGATAAACTGATTTTGTATGAAACAAATGATAAGAACGCAAACATTTTCTATGGCGAGCATCTCTTATTTTCTCTCCATCAAGAGACCATGCGCTAGGAGCAGGGTGTTCTCACCCTTGAGCATGGATAACTGCAAATAGTTTTAATAGTAATTAACTGAAGTGCATACATGTTGCTAGTACATGTAACTTCATACATCCAGCATAGGAACAGCCCTACCTATCAGTGACTGATTTGAATTACTTAATAACGAATGTGTTGCGTACTAGCTGTCAGTTTTATGACAGAGAGGAATTCAGCCACCAAGTGACACACGCAGCGTCCTTCTTTAAACTCTCTCAAATTCAGTTTGTTGATATTTATATTTAATGTAGAAACCAACCTGTCCCAATTTTATAGAAAAGAAAAAAATGGTATTCCTGTTCAGAGTCTTTCATAGCCACCACTTCACTTATGACGAAGGTTTTTCAACCTGTTGATTTGCTGTAGTGGAGTACTTACATGCTGGTATTTTGCAACACCCTGCAACAACAGCTGCTCAACTTGAAATTCTGTCATGAGCTCAAATTCATTTAAAACCTGAAAACGAAACGTTAATCGTTGAAGTAATCTGTTAAGACAAGATTATATGAGACCTACACGTACTCGATCTAAAGCTATCTATCCGGGTTATCCCAAACAGTTCACTTTGAAGGAAAAAAGTCAGAAGACTGTAAGGTAAATTATGGTGTTCCCCAGGGCTCAGTTCTCGGTCCTGTGTTGTTTTTGTTGTACATTGATGACATCAGGGCATCATTGGATATTCAGAATTTTACAGTATTTGCTGATGACACCAGCGTCGGCTCTTCTGTGCCTATAAGCGTCGAGGCTGTATCCTCTATGTCTGTAGAGCTGCATAAAATATATGCCTGGCTAACCGCTTTCCCTGAATATCAGTAAAACAAAACGCATGCATATAAATGCATCCCAGAATAGAGCACTTCCACCACCATTGTATTTGCATGGCATTGAAATAGCCAGCCTAATAGAACATAAGTTTTTGGGAGTTTATTTTTTTCCAGACTGTCTTGGACATCACATATTAACTTCATCAGTAACAGAGTATCCAGAAATATTGGTATTATTCAGCACATTCAAGCAAAATGTCAACAAAAAAACATTGCTTATTTTATATTACTCTCTGATATTCCCTTATCTTTCCTATGCATATGTTTTATGGGGCGACACGTATTGGAGTCATCTCCATCCCTTAGTAATTCTTCAGAAACACGTCATCAGCCTCCTCAGTTTTTTGCAAAACTTCAATACACGGCTCCACTATTTAAAAACCTCAAAATCCTCCCACTTGCACAAATACACAGGTACTCATCCTTGCTACTTAAACACAAATTCATTCACCAGACACATTCTCTTCCTTGTAAATTTACACAGCTGTTCACAAGACAATCTGATGTTCATAATTACCCAGCCAGATCGTATTCTTTCAATCTTCATGCGCCTTGTCTAACTTCAATTCTGTCTTCAAATTTCATCAGATCATCATGCCTGAGTGAGTGGAATAGACTTCCTTCAAGCTTCAAAGCAATCAATGTCACGTCATTATTCAAATCCAGGTTAAACTATTTTTTAATTAACAATATCGATCTACATTAGTCATGTAATCTACGACACAGAAAGTGTGACTCAAAATACCATGCACACCATTGTATAGTTGACTTAGGTGTTTACAGTGAGCCATTTCTATGTGAGTCTTTTCTCATCAGCTTTTGTTTTAGTTAACATAATTATTCACTAATTATCGCTCTTCACCAAACAGGTATTATTATTCTTTGACACGTTTGAGTTGGGATAGAACAAGTCCCTCGGACTTTATTCCTCGCCTTTCATGAGAAAATCTGTCATTGTATATATTTTTAGTTGGTGAATAAACAAACAAATAATCAAATTAACTAATCGGGTCACACCAAACTGATGGCGGCAGCGGGAACCTTCTCCGGGTTAACACGTACATTTATCGTCAGAAATAGCGGTATGATATATTGGTACAGTTGTCAAAAAATTGAGCAGAAAACTCCCAAAAGTACCTATCTCAATATATTACTACATAAATGTAGCCAAAATCCTAATCGAAAAGCAGCTCTTGTTGTTTTTGTTAATGAAAACTATAAAATATTAGAGCTGGGTGTAATTTAATGTATGTTTGATAATATTATATTAAGTAATAATGCATTTAGATGAAAGCATCAATTCAGTGAACAATTCAAAATAAGATAATATGACAGCATAACAGCAGATGGAGTCTGATCAACCTTTACCTTCACCGCAGAATGCAGAACACAGGACAACATGCCACCGGAAACAAGGAATCCCTCTTGCGAGTGGGAATTCTGATTGCCTCAACTGAATTTGTGAATTGTCAAGTTGACTGATTGCAAAAAATGCTTTGTCTTATCGCTACTTAAATTTGTTTTGTAACACTGGGCGTATAAAAATTATGTTGATCAACCACTGAATTAATAATTCAATCCATACAATCAAACTAACTGGCCAATTGATCATTCACCAACACTACCTTGTAGCCTATATTTACTAGATAAACCAACAAAGGGCAGAAAATATTTAAGCCTACACCAATGGTCAAAAGGACCAATCCCTGTGTTTATACTTTTACACGTTATAGACTTAAATATGAGAAAAACTGAAGACATTTAGTTTGTGCACCATGTTGACTGTGCTAGGCGAGTAGGCTACGTAAAGCTCACCAACAACTTCCCACACCGGCACTATACTGGTACCCGTACAGTATTAGGACAGTAGGCCTATGGCAGTTCATCCATTCATTGAGACCATCGTACAGCAATAATCAGATATTTCATATGCGACAACAGTAAAGGTTTTATCCCAATTGACTTACCTTCACTATGAAAGCACACTTCGAATCCCTCTGTCTGGATGAGGAATGGTATTTATCTCCCTTCACTGGTGTTCCTCAGTTTGACAAAGAAGCCGATCCCGTCGTGCTAAATTGACCAATGTAGCTAAGTTATGTTAGTCATATTCAGTGACTAATTAGATGTTAGTCGAAATGAAGAACTCCTGAGTTCACCCTTAGTCAATACAACGTAACGCATTTTGACATGCATACTTACGTTAGTCAATATGACACAACATGACGTGGATATCTTAACAGTGTCACAGTGACTAACCATACTTCACTGACAGTGACCAGCGAAAGGTTTTCTTTGTATATACCTGCTGAATATTATGGTGTTCACTAACTCATGCATATAGATAACTCATCTTGCATGCCACTGGTGATTTTGTGGCCTCAAACGTTGTGAGATTTCAATGTCTTGCGTTTTATTGTTGTTTGATTTTTCAGTGTCAGTTGTCTCTCTTTTTTTTTTGTCATGGTACATTCCCTGTGCTATTGTGAATGGAGATGAATTTATTATCTCACAGATGACGAACTGAATAATACCAGGCCTTAACTTATTGGTATATATATATATATATATATATACACATAATTATTGCTGCTCTTGCCTGAAGTGGCCCAAGTGTATGCGTATGCATACATGACCAGTGATGCTTGAAACAGAGCTTGGGGTCGGACTGGCTCTGCCTTTTATACCTGAATATTATTGGCCCATAAGAAGAAGGCACTTTCAGAAGGGCCTGGGGGCCTTAAGGTAGTACCTTTGATGCCAACACTTAACTTTTTCTAGTAAGAAATTATACAAATATCACCTAAAAATACTTAAACTGGTATTATAAGGTGGAAGAATCTGTCAGTTGCCAGCAAAGTATGTCACTTGAAAAAAAAAAAGAGAGCTGAACTTTAGGTGAAATATGGGCCATCCCATGTTTGAAGACGGATATGAAAACAACTACTACGTAAAATTTTTGATCATCTTAGTCATGGGCGAAAACCAAGGTCATTTACCATACTTTGGAATTATTAAAGGCCGTGATTGGCTGAAAACACTACTTTTAGCCAGTCTGTTGTCTAATCAAGTCAGTCCAGGGTGATGTACATGGCTCACATCGTCGTGTAATATTTGTAGGCTGGTCTGTCGTCATGTGTAAATTGTGCATGAATGATCCGTGTTTGTCGTTTTACCTTGATGGTCATAAAGTACCTATAGATATAATTTACTTAGTTCTTCGAAGTTTTGGGACACTTGATCTGCCCCTTTCAGCCAATATACAGGTAAGTGGAACAGGAATAAAAAGTTTCTTTTCCCTCATGTGGTTAGTCCATCATATTAACAACATATGTATATTTTTACTTTTCGAAAAAAGCTGGGGAAAAAAAAAAGTTTTGCCGTCATCAGGACTGATAGGTGTCCCAAAAATTAGAAGATTTACATGTAGGGTATAAATGACTTGCACTGAATTAGGGTTTAGATGACTTGCACTGGTGGCCATGTTGGATCTTTTAATCAACAAAGTGTTTCATGGTCTAGTACACATGGTGAAAGGCACATTCCAGGATAGACCATGAATTTCTTTTGTTTGAGATCCAACATGGCTCCAAGTATTGCAACCCCTCTGGAAGGTCACTGTCTCTAGCCCTCTTTGAGAGCCTCCTCCACTAATTCCTCAGTATGGCTGGGAGAAAGGCATGCCATCTATTGCAGAAGGTCACTGATTATGGTTTGGAGCCACCCCCAGTCCCCTCCTCTGTGTTTGTGACCAATGTTTGTTTTTGCCATTGTGCCCTCCTCCCCAAACCCCTACCTCCTGAGTCTGCATGCCTGCTTGCCCCTGCCCTGTAGCAGCCAGAGAGCACCTAATGTAACCTGAGCTGAGTGGGGCTGGGGCACTGTTGACTGGCAGGCAGAGGGGAAGGGTTGACAGCACAATGTGACCCCTGCCCTCCCCTGTCTCTGGCTCACTGGTCTGGTCCCCTCCTACAGTAACACATGTCACAGTCCCCTGTTCTCTGATCCCAGAGGGCTGTGTACCCCTGAAGACAGCCTGGGAAAGAGGCACTGGTAATGTAACCTGGGTATACACTCTCAAATGTATGACATACACTCTCAAATGTATGATGTACACCCTCAAATGTATGACATACACACCCAAATGGCAACCAGTGCAACATTGTTTCACCTTTAGTTCCCCTTTTAGACTTGGTTCAACAAATGAGTACAACCCACTTTTACAGTACACACCCTGCAGTGCATGTATACTGTAACACATCAGTAGTGTTCTTCCAAAAATGAATGGAACATTTTTTGCACTAGATATAAATTGGCTTTATGTTTTGTGGCCAACATCTTATATGCAAGTAAATATGCAATAAATTGCTGAAATATTCTTGCACATGCACAGTAAAGTGTCTGTCCCTGAAAAGTTGTATAATTTTATTCATTTATTTATTTGATGCTAGCAGACCTTCCCAGTACAGCCGAAGTGGAAGCCAGTATAGGCTGGACTTGAAGTCTCAGAGACTGCACTGGTTAGAGGCATCAGGGTCATTATGCTGCACTAGCACGTTAAACCCCTCGACCACAAATACAGTTTTAGTGTAAATCTATAGCCTGCCCATCTTTAAACTTTTGAATTAATGGAGCGCTTGGTGAGCTTAACCCAAAGGAGAATTCCCAACCCAAACCACACAGCGAAGCCAACCATAGGGTACATACATGTATGCATGCCCACCCACACTGTCCAAACAGTGGACATCCCAGGAGCTGTAGTGCCCTCTCCCTTACAGGGGTGAACAGACATGGATGTAACACCTGAGTCCGACTCCTGCTGTAAGGAGGGTAAGCTAACATTACCATCTTGGGGTCATCAAGTGGATGATAGTGGACACCCCTGCAGGGGTCTTACTGGCCTGCATATTGCCCTCTGCTCAGACAGAGTTTTGGTGAGTGGACAGAAGTTTAACATTTTTCTAGTGAGGAGTTTTACTTGACTCTTTTTGATTGATCCAGCTCTTAGGGCCACTGAAGAGCTCTTTTTTGAAGTTTGATAAGTGTAAGTGTCTTATCAGGAAAACTTAAATGCTGATATTAAAAGTCTCGTTTTTAGGCCTCTGTGTGCCTCTGAACACAATCATACCAATACCCATAACATTTGCATTGTTATATATCCACCAAGGAGTTAATGGTTGTTCCATTGGCGTTTGTCTGTCTGTCTATTAGCAGTTCTTCGGAGAAGATGTGCAAGGATTTTTGGATGAAATATTGAGCCTTGGCCTTACGCTATTTAGCACCAATTCATTTCATTTTGGTGGTTAAATTAAATGATCCAGAAATTTTTGGAATGCTTCCTCACTGTTGAAGGACATGCATGACCTACCTGTAAGAGTAGGATATTGTCATATTGTAGCAGGGAAATTTGTACATTTCATGTTTTGGAGATGCCTTGTGCTTTCACTAATTGACTTCTGAGTTTCTGCCCCAGGATACATGTATATTTGACCCAGCCAAATAGTTACATGTACCAAATCGGCACTACATTGTACATGTATATTGTTATAATGGCAACATTGTTGCAACAGTTATGTTTATAAGGTGCAACAAAAGCCTCACCTGCATACATTCGTTTACTGTACCTTGAGCTTTATTTTTTCATCATCTACCATCATGTAGATGTTTCATTTCATAACTACAAAATTCCGGAAAATTTGTCTTCCTTGCAGAAAAAAAAAAGTTATGTACATGTAGAAGGATGGAATAAACATTCAGACCCTAAATTTCATTTGACAATGGAATCTTCAGTATAATGTAAACCCGGAAGAAATCATGAAATGGTGGATTTGATTCAGATTTGAATTTAAAAGTCTGGCACGCATGTAGTAGACAAAAGGCGAGAGAACAACTGTATGGGCTTTGGCAACTTTCAGAATCTTGCAGCATCTGGAAGCGGACTACATACATGGATTGGGCGACCACAGTTCTGAGCTGAACGTGTTTGACTTTTTCTGTTACTTGAATTATCCGGTGACATTGATCAACACACATTTGCATACAGGGACATGGCTAGAGCCATTTTAGTTCCGGAAAACGTTTGGGCTCCCAAACTGTTAGGCGCCCAAACAATTCAGTCTGTTTCAAAAAAAAAAAAAAAATTGAACACAAATATGATGGTAAGCTGATAAAAGGTTAAGTTATCATACAAATATCTGTCTTTCACATACTTGAACGCCCTCAGAAAGCACCACTGAGAGTTGGACTTTATAAAATTTATTCATGCACAGTCACTGTGTATTTATGAGGTTTGGGATCAGATCCTGTAATTTTTTTCTAGGTATGACCCTGGCATATATAGTTGCTAATTGTAAAGTTTTGTCAAACTTTTCAGTATAGGCCTTACGTGTTGGTTGACTTTGTCAAGAAGGACTCAATAGCTGAGATTCTTGCAAGTCAACCAATATGTCCTGTTCTACTGCTTGAGTGCTAGAGAGGATTTTTTAGCAAAAGTAATTATTGTGCATGGTTACGTAACGCCTTCGGGCTGGCATCTTGGTGTATGTTAGTATGTTTTCAGTTGATGTACATGTATTATAAATATGTTGAAAAAAAAAAAAGATAAACTCCAAAACAAAACAGTATATATATATATATGTATGTGGTAATTTTCTGACATGTCTGATTATAAACCCAGGTGAACTGGAAACATTTCCATGCATGATTCATATGTTGCATTTCACCTAACTTCAGCCATTCTGGCAAAATTCCAACATTTGCATTCGTCACATAATTTTAAGTTGCAGATTTTACGATATTAATAAGCATACATGTATATACATGCTTGACTCTGTGTATCACATACATGTATATGCATGCTCGACTCTGTGTGTCACATACATTTATATACATGCTCGACTCTGTGTGTCACATACATTTATATACATGCTCGACTCTGTGTATCACATACATTTATATACATGCTCGACTCTGTGTATCACATACATGTATATACATGCTCGACTCTGTGTGTCACATACATGTATATACATGGTCGACTCTGTGTGTCACATACATTTATATACATGCTCGACTCTGTGTGTCACATACATTTATATACATGCTCGACTCTGTGTATCACATACATTTATATACATGCTCGACTCTGTGTATCACATACATGTATAGATAGGTGGCAAGTTGCTCTGCACACGTTCATGGACTCTTATAAGCATTTGTAAATAAAGGACTTCGTAGCAACGTAACTGAATTGCCCAGTTAATTAAAGTTTACATGTAACTAAATGTGGCCCTGAGAGTTGTATATGCATGTAGTTACATGCACATTCCGGTTGTGTTAACTTGCACGTATCTTTACCTGCAGGCACAGGTAATTGATAAAGCCTTGATTATGAATTAAACAATGTCTAGGCAACTTGATAAGTATAGGCCCGCATCTTGAGTTATTTGCCCGCGGTGCCTCTCACTAATATGATCGCTGTGAGTTCAAGCCCAACAGCAAGCATTGTGGTGGGAAGAAACCGAGCAGGGACCGGGGGAAACGTATGACCATCCACAGATTGCTGGCAGACCTTCTCTGAACAGTGTACATGTATGTATGTGTATACATGTAGATGGACATAGATACATGTAGATATAATGTAAAGTGTAAGTGCTTCTTATATGTAATGTTTAATAGGCTGAAACTTAGGGATAAACCTTTGCATTGTAACTTCTTAAAATGGGTACATATTTTTTCTGCGACCATTCAGTGTGTTCACCTCCCTCGGCGCAGCAGGGGAGTCACCCTGTAGATGAAAGCAAGGAGGCATGAGAGGAGCTGTGCACAATTTAGGTCATGTGTTTTTGTCATGGTACAGCGCCGCAACCCATGCAGCTCTGCCACAAATATGTCTGACAGTGTGTGACAAGAATATTAAGAAATCAATTATGGTCGAGAGTGAAGAGCCCACAGGCTCTCTAGCCATCCTTATTGCTGTCTGTATGTGTCCCTCAGCACCCTGCATGCTGTTATGTGCTCTGAGCGAAGAGCTGAAACACTTGTACCACCACTGATACCAGTGCGAGTTGCAAGTCATGACATCAAGTACATACATGTAGGCGTGACATGTTTTGTGTGTGTGCATGTAAAATTCATATGCAGGTATCTTATGAAAACTAGGCTGTAAATTTCACATAAGTTGCTGCCAAGTTTTCTCTTGGTATTGTATATGACTGTGGAAGTTTATTAAGTCAAAAAATAATCGCTTAATAGTGGAGTGTTTTTAATACAAATCTGTATAAATTTAATGCAGAATTGTGTGGAAAATCTACATTGCTTTTATCTCTTTATGCAATTATGTTGTGATGTCATTGGTGATTCGGATCATTTATGCTTCCCAAAAAATGTTGTTTTTTTTTTGGTTTTGATTTCTTTAATGTGGTTGAAAGTTTAATGAATGAACCAGGTGAGGACACCTTTCCAAGGAGAACAACCCGGTGCATTGTAAACATATTATAGACTGTTTCGGATTAATGTGCAGTTTATTTCTGGCCAAACTTAACCCCTCCAGTGTGCAGAAAACTTAACAGCAAAATGTAAGATAATCAGCACCTTGTATTTACTTTTAGTCTTGGATTAAAAAGCTTCAGGGGACCTCCGTGACTCAGTCGGTTAGCGCGCCATTGCAGCACAATGACCCGAAGCCTCCCACCAATGTGGTCGCTGTGAGTTCAAGTCCAGCTCATGCTGGCTTCCTCTCCGGCCGCACGTGTGGAGGTCTGCCAGCAACCTGCGGATGGTCATGGGTTTCCCCCGGGCTGTGCCCGGCTTCCTTCCACCATAATGCTGGCTGTCGTCGTATAAGTGAAATATTCTTGAGTACGGCGTAAAACACCGTACTCAAATAAATAAATAAATAAAAAACTTTACAGTTTACCTAAAGTGTGTGCTAATTGCTTTCAAACTCATTGTTTGATACACATTGTAGCTCTGTTTTTGGACTGATGGGGCAAGACACCCTAGGGTCGTGAGTTCGAGTCTGATTCGAGCCAGTATTTTCGCTGGTCTTGAGATATGAGTGTAGGAAATCACATCTATTTAGACTTTCTAGGGTCTTTGTAGGTGATTAATGCCAGGCTGTTGAGTCAGATATGGTAGATTTCGAAATAGGGTAACACTAGGGTAATGCGTGTACCAATCTGTAATAACACATTGCCTTACTTGATGCCAGATTCTTTTGTTCACGTACCTGAATTTAAAATGTGTATTTGAAACTTGAAGATACCTACAGTTCACACACATGTATGTATAAGGTACAAATTAATAAATTTATACATACATTATATATATATATATATATATAGACACACACACGCACGCACACACATATGTATGCTATGTGTATAGTCATTTCCAAGTTAATTGATATCCATGTACATGTTCAAAACTTGCTTAATACATGTACACTGCTTACAGTGCTTTCATGTGCATACATGTACTATGGTGTTCTTGCATATAGAGTAATCTTAATGGTGCACACCACCTTTGCTCAGCATTGACCACTGGTCTAGACGACAACTCGCTCTCTGTCTGAGACAGGTGCCGTGCCTGGTCAACCAGAATTATCCAGTTTGCATCAAGGGTACCAGCACAGTCGGCAGTCCGGTATATAGCGCTGGTGATCTCTGGTAGTGTTAAGGTCTGTGCGGTCACGTGTTTGCATCGCTGACTGGTGTGTCGCTATGCCATTACTGGTCAAAACAATCACCACCATCAGGTTTTCAGCCCTGATACACATACATGTATTTGTGAGATTATTAATTTAAACCAGTAACTGAATTTTTGATGTGGATTACCACCACTGATGTTCATAAGGATGTGTAAGCCCATGAACATGTATTATTAACAGTCTTCCGATAAATTTTCAAAATGCATTCTTATTCATGTATACTGTTACAGAACCATGTCTGGAATAAATAACTGAAGGTTCAGATGCTAAACTTTAAAGGTGGCCTTGTGGTCACGTACACTTAAAGAAATGGTGTAAAATACAGCTCAGAATGACGTTCTCAGAGAGTCTGTGAATGAATGAAATTTGTTTAAAAAAAAACAAACAAAGTTCTTATAGGTAAACCAGTGCATTTCTTTCAAAATTACTTGTGAGTGTTGTACAGCTTGATTGGCTTTGGCACCTAACTGAAGAGGAGGCCAGATGTTCTCTGGAAGTAAAATGGCTGTAGATATGCCCCAGTGTAATTATGTGTGTACAGCGTAATGTATTCAGGGTTGACTACAGAGGATGTCTTGGAAGAGCTAAGGGTAGATTTTCAGAGATTGAGTTACACTCTGTCAAAAAAAGGACAAAACCCCAAACCACAAAGTTTCATTCATGGGTATGCACACAGTTTAAACACGCATAAAGTGCTAGATTATAATGTACATGTAGCTGTCATCTATATGGAAAAATCCAGGTAGGCACATGCTCTGACAGAACTGGCCACAAGGATTCTGCTGTAACCAGGATCATCTATAAATGTAGAGAAATAAAGGTTTTACTGCTTATATACAATTATATATTTACACAAACATGTCAGTGTAGTATTGAATGAGGCAAACTACACGAACATCATGAAAGGATTTTTTAAATTACTTAACAGTTGAAGCATAATTTATCCTCGTTTATTATAATCGGTACTCTTCCTGTATGGTGGACACAGATGCATGGAGTGATCTCCCTTTAAATCGCCATTCAAATATATGGGAAAGATGGAAAGGCATGAAACGCCGTTTGAGACAAGATCCGACCTGTCTTAAATAAAAACTCCCTCTGACCTCAAACTACCTCCAGGCTGTCGAAAACTCATTTTTCCTTTTTTCTATAGCCTAGTATAATGACCCAGAAGCCTCTCACCAATGTGGTCGCTATGAGTTCAAGTCCAGCTCATGCTGGCTTCTTCTCCGGCTTTAAGTGGGAAGCTCTGCCAGCAACCTGCGGATGGTCGTGGGTTTCCTCCCACCATAATGCTGGCTGCCATCGTATAAGTGAAATATTCTTGAGTACGGCATAAAACATCGGTCAAATAACTGAATAAGTAATTTTTTTCTGTAACTGGGTCGAAAATCGGTCCTGACAGGCTGAGAGGGTGGTTTTGGGAGAAATGTTCAGTGGCCACCTACTCCCCTCTGAGGCCTCCCACTTGGCTGTTATGGTACGGTCGGCGAATCTGCGGGGCATCTGTGAACTCTCCTGAAGTATACGTATGTTGACACTGACCCGATAGGAATGGGCTGCTTGTCGGCCTGCCATGTTGTGAAAAGTTGGAAACCTCTGTAGTTGTTTTAGAATATAAAGCGTTTCACGTTTTACGCTCGATTTCACGTTTCACATGTTTCAATTAGATCACGGTGTCGTGCACCTGCATACAGGTCGCAGGACTAACATTTGTACAATGCTGCCTCACTAGAATGCCATGCTGATGACACTCTGTATTCATTGTATGACTCCAGGCAATTCCTCAAAGTACATACATGTACATATACACTTCAGCAAAACATGATTTGTGGTTCATCAAATTTCGTTGGCATCGGAAGTTCATTATGCAGAGTTAAATTGGTCCTCTGGTATCAGTGTAATGTACATGTTGGGATGTATCTTGTGTGTAGATCGATGTTTACGGGTGTGTTGTCGGTTCTTAAATACAAATAAGAAAAATTGATGCTAGCTAGCTGACGTAGATGTTGGATACCATTTTGAAATCAAATGTAGATGTGAGTTATAGTACTAGTTTAGTGGCTGTTTGCGCTACTTGTGTTGGAGCAGTACAGGGATGATTCTGTACTGATGTGCGTAGAATTAAACACCGCGTCAGAACTGTATTCAGTAGTACAGTGATGTATTGTACACGTATTACATCAAGGCAGTATTCAATTCCGCGTCTAAGTACATGTAGGCTAACCTGTCTGGCCTATCAGCGTAAAGGTGGGAGGCAGATGGCAGGCCGGGTTGGTGAACAGGCAACACTCAGACAGACTGCAGGCGAACATGCCAGTGTGATTTGTAGCTGGTGTTGTCTGCGTGGATCGCCCTTGTCCCGATAAGGACGACTGGCCAGTCTCAATCAATACGGCTGTCTAATCAGCCATGCCCGCTGCGCGAGGACAGACTATCCCGCCGCTGCCACCGCCGTCTTTGGCCCTGTCTACCAACTTTATTGATCGTCGCGCAGACATCAACCTTCTATAGCCTGTATTACACTAATCACTGTTTGTCTGCCACCTTTTTTCCCTGGAACTAGGCTAGACGCCTGCGTCAGTCGCTATAGCTTGATCTGCAGCCTCGGCCAAGGAGCCGTCCTCTTCAAATATGCCGTTTCATTTCATACTAAACACTGCCAAGTTCGTCCTGAATTTTCCCAGTGACACTGATTCAGCATCTAACTGAAAATTGGCCCAGTGTTGTCGTTGACTATCACTTTCACTCATCCCACAATTCCTGGCTTGTTTTGCCAAAATTTGCTGTTGTGGGCAATTCAACAAGGCTGATAACTGATCATTGACAAGACCGATAAAGACCCCTGTCTGTATGATAGCAAATTAAAACAGTTGATCGTTTGTTTGTGCCTCGCGAGTTCTTATCAGCCTTAATTTGAATAGACACATGAATCATAGCACAGAAATAGTTACAATTTTGATGACATGCACATGTTAGATTCTGGGGAAGGGAGAGTTACACATGTACATGTAGGTTTACATGGTTAATCGTAGCCTTTTTGTTGGATATTATTATTTATAATTAACCCTCTCTCGATGGTTATAGTTATTGCGTACACTGTATACAGGCACATGTATGCTATTGTTCAGCTTCCCTGAGGCTCTCCTTGCACTCGGATAGACACAATCTGCTATTTATGATACAACTGCAATAGGCCTTATAATAAGACAGGATATCCTTCAGAGCACATGGACTTGAATCTTACTGAAATATTTGACGACACCTGGGAATCTTTGAAGTAGAGTTATTTGGGGAGTTCTTATAAAACTACATGTAGGTGATTTTTCAATACCGAATTTTGTATTGCATTAGATGAATGACACTTGATTTCTTGTTTCCGGTCTCTTTACCTCACCCCCTCCGGTCGTATATAGGAAGGTCTGGCTGTAACCTGGGGATGATCGTGGGTTTCCTTCCACCATAATGCTGGCCGTCGTCATAAAAGTGAAATATTCTTGAGTATGGCATGAAACACCAATCAAATAAATAAATGAAATAAATTACCACACCCTCACCCCCCACCATTACATTAAAATGAATAATTTCATTTTGTGACAGGAATTGTCACAAAAGAACAGTTTAATATAAAATCTGTTCGAACTTTCTGTAACATTAAAAAATGAAATTTGTTCCACCAAGTTTCTGGCATGTACATGTACATTTGATATTGACTGATAAATAAGCTACATAAAAACTACCATGAAGGTTTTTTACTGAAATCATATGGTTCCTGAAGGTGCTACAGGTAGAACCCTGATAGAAGGATTTAAATTGTACGTCAGGTATTCTAGATAAATATCTTCATGGTCGTAAATGAGAACAAGAACGTGTACATTATTCTGTCTGAAATTGAGTTACTTTAATAATAAGGTAGCTAACTGTAAGGAGGCACAACTGATGGACATGTGTGGTGCAATTACTTGTATGTGTAGTTATACCTGTACTGTGTATCAGGTAGAAATTGCGGTCAGTTGTGACCTCATAAAGCTACATGTAGCTGTTCTTGGATTTGTTACCACGATAGTAAAGTTTTACATGTGCATAAGTGCTGCCATATTGAAATGATGCTGTGGCCGACTAAAGCCTGGTTCTTCAGTACTCGCTGGCCGCCGGATGAATTTGGCCTGGCCCAGTGACTGGAGTGTTGCCGACGAAAAGTTCACCTAGGAGAGACCAGAAAAGTTAAATTAGTTTCGGCTTCACTGGTGGCCACGGGGGTTTCTTGTGGCAGTGTCATCACGGCGAGGGACCACAGACGGGATCATGCAGGCCTCCTTAGTGGCTCCAAGAAAACGACTCAGATTTTAAGTGGTCTGAGCGGTTGTTTACCTACAGTGTACATACCAGTTGTCATTGTGGTCATTGCAGACTCGAATTTTGAGATCTATGTTCTCTTGAGTTTCCCTTACCTTTTGGCCTGAAATAACTCTCAGGTAAATGACATTTAGTTCATTATGTACATCAATGAATACACCTGAAACTATGATTAACTAATTTTCCTGACCATTTTCAGTCTTCACAGACTATATTTAAGCATTGTAAATGGAATTTTTGGTGGGCTCTTTCACACTATTTTTCAAATCCTAATGTTAAAAATATCTACCTGCTAATTTCAGGCAGAAGGGTGCATAAACTTAGTTCTCCCTATATCATTAATTAGATTTTTTCTTGTTTTGATTTCAGCTTTACAGATCTGCTATTTTCTATAACTGTGATTTCTAAAAAAATTGCAGTGGCATAAATTCGTTGTCTAAATATGGATATTTGAAAACGTGTACTACATTGAAGCCCTTGTCTGCATGCTCAGAGTTACATGGAATTTTCCTACTGTCGTAACCAATAATGCGAATGTGAGTGTTAAGATGGAAAAGTGCAGAGGACACGAAACACACGGCTACAGTGTCATTTGACTCAAAAGATCCAACAATTTAGGCCTGTCCCACATGTAGAAGAGCCCTCTTATGTGGCAAATGATTCAAGGTAGAGTAATTTGTACGCCAACTACAAAGGAGGGAACCCTCCAGGAAGTGGGTCACATCACAGCCTGCACTCACTGGATGTGTAGCAGTTCTTTGATGATGGATGTGTTTTCAAGTACTCTTGGTATATTAAGTATCAATGTACTTTGTAAGCGGTATTCGTGTTTAAGGAGGAAGCTGGCCGTGGCTGAGTGGTTAAGACTCTTGTCTTTTGATTGCTAGGATAAAGGAGGTGTGGGTTCAAAATTGGACAGGGTTGTTGATTAGCCAACTCTGACTTTTCATGAGGACTTTGAGGTGATAAGCAGTTGACGACACCCATGTTGCCAAATTTCTGCAATCTGACGTTCATTGAAATTATTCATACATGTATGTTATGGGGCCCCCGTGGCTGAGGGGGTAGCCTGCTGGTATACCGTAATGACCCAGGTGCCTCTCAGCAATGTGATCGCTGTGAGGTCAGGTCTAGCTCATGCCGGTTTCCTCTGTGGTCGAAACCTGGGAAGATTCACCCGCAGCCTGCAGTTGGTCGTGGGTTTCTCCCGGGTAGTACCCAGTTACCTCCCACTATAATGTTGGCCGCCGTTGTATAAGTGAAATATTCTGGAGTATGGCGTAAAACACCAATGAAATAAATAAATAAACAAATACATGAATAATGTTATGCGTACAGTATCTACACATCACACGTTGATGAACAGAGAAGGTCTTCTTGTGTAACTGGTCAAAGATCAGTGGTTTTATGTGGATTGCTTTTCTCCAACGATAAAACTATCTGCCATTGTTTAAATGAGGATTGTGATCGCATTGGTGAACGGTACCTGAGTCATTACAAATTATTGTGAATGGCGTACATCAAACAAAAATCAGATACATGTATTTGTGCAAAGTAGCCTGGAGATCTTATATTCAGTGCTGTAAATACTCGAAGTTTGGATGATATTATTCGACATGGAGAGATTCAGGCACAGTAGTATGCTGTAATTCTTCAACTTTTTCACCTGTTTGTATGATGTTTATTCAGACGTATTATGAAGGCATTATTCTATGTTGACTTATAAAACTATACTTTTATGCTTGTCCTGGAACTGGCCAATCCATCCAATGTAGTTTTGTCTCCAAAATCAGGTTAAAAATGTGCATAAATTTTGCACGGAAAGTTGCTGTTTAATATGTGAAAAGTTGGAAGAATCACGTGTAGGTGGGCCAAAATCATCCGGCAGTACTAGAACAGACTAGCTTGTGCAGAAAGCCTTTAGAATTTTCGAATAGTCAGTTTTTACTTGTGCAGTTTCCAATGACTCCCTGTAAATGCATGTGTGTATGTGCATATATGTATGGGGGTATCCTGCTATAAACTAGACACAGCTGTAAATTATGTAAGTGTAATAGACATTAGTGCAGAAGTGAAGTCTGACATATAGGCAGGTCATAAAGCATTGGCAGGCTGACCAGAGTTATTAGTCATGGTGGAAATTCACAGTGCAATAAAAAGACCATGGATAAGTCTGTATGAAAGTAACCATACCGTGATAAATACTGTTGACATACCCAAAGACAGGCAGTCATGAAGGGAGGGCATGAACAGCAAAGAACATGATACACTAATAGCAATAAAAAAAATGAAAGGAGTCTTCATTGTTGAAGGTATGGCTATATGTCACAGTGCATGGGCGAAGTGTACAGTTACAACAGAAACTAGAGGATTGTATCATGGCTTGTGATTTACTCTCACCATTGACTGGTACGTTGATGCTTTATGGACAGTTTTGATCATGTCTAATTTTAGTTAATAAAATACACAGCTGGTAGCTCTGGCACATGTATGTCTTTTGCCAATGGGATGGAACAAAGACGTTTACTGGTTTAGTATACACTTGTGTGTAGGTGCACATGCATCCGTTGGTCATTGTGTGATGGATTTAAATATTTCCTTTGTTTTCCCCATTATCAGTGTACTCTGTAGTCTTTAACCGCTGTTAGGATGATAATATCTGCATGATCATTAACCTGCAAACTTTAAACATACTTTGATATAAACTGAGATTTCTAATTAGGCCAAAAATGAATTCCTTTTCCATATTCCAGAAAGATGAAAGAGAAAAATCTTCAACTTGCATGTAAAAGTGCCTCTCAATGCAAAAGCCTGAAATAATTCCTTTGAAATTTGTCAGTTGTGAGTCCCTTACGTTGTATCCTTCAAGGTTAAAACAGGCAGTTTTTTTGCCTTGTATCCAGAGCAAAGCTAAATGTATTTGTTAGAGCCTCATAATTCCAGCTTGGTACAAGAGTTTCCTGTACGTGTACATGGACATGCAGGTAGGACAGGAACATGTGCATGGATAACCACTTGTCCTGCAACCTGTAGATGTACATGGACATGCAGGTAGGACAGGAACATGTGCATGTATAACCACTTGTCCTGCAACCTGTAGACGTACATGGACATGCAGGTAGGACAGGAACATGTGCATGTATAACCACTTGTCCTGCAACCTGTAGACGTACATGGACATGCAGGTAGGACAGGAACATGTGCATGGATAACCACTTGTCCTGCAACCTGTAGATGTACATGGACATGCAGGTAGGACAGGAACATGTGCATGTATAACCACTTGTCCTGCAACCTGTAGACGTACATGGACATGCAGGTAGGACAGGAACATGTGCATGGATAACCACTTGTCCTGCAACCTGTAGACGTACATGGACATGCTGAAAATTTATGTACATACATGTTGGCTTCCTCTCTGACCTGAAACCTCTCACCAATGCGGTCTCTGTGAGTTCAAGACCATTTCATGTTGGCTTGCTCTCCGGCCGTATGTGGGACGGTCTGCCAGCAACTTGTGGATGGTCTTGGGTTTTCCTCGGGCTCTGCCCGGTTTCCTCCCACCATACTGCTGGCCGCCGTCGTATAAGTGAAATGTTCTTGAGTACGGTGTAAAACACCAACCATATTAATAAATAAATAAATAAATAAATTGAAGTACATGTAGAAAATACAGCACTTGCCCCTACTCCTCAAAACTTTAATAGGAATGGATATGTATGTGCTGCAATATCCACCAATGTTGGAAGAGTTGGTACAGTGTGCTTTGTTGGTTTTTGTCCATGGAAAGTCAGTCTCAGTGTTTTTCTTCTTTCGTTTACCTGTCCATACATGTACACCTATGTCGTCTTGCAAGATGCAACATGCGCTACTGTTAGGTTGCCTGATAGACACATGTGACAAGTGGTTTGTGCCTCAGGGTGCAGATTTCTAACCCCCTACCCCTATCTCAGAACCTGTACTTCAGCTGGTGGCCATATAGGGAGCAAGGGTGGGGGGTTGGGGTGTAATGAACCCAAGAAGATGCAGAGCCACATGTGTTGCATAGACTTGCACACTGAAAACCTGGGACAAGTCTGGTGTCACTGACTGACTGACAAAAGTGATACCTGAAACCACTGCCCCCACCACCAGCACCAGGGCAGTCTTGTGTTCTGTCTCTCAAGGGATTGAGGAGACACAGGCCAGGAGGCAGACAGACTGAGATGATAAAGGAGGGGGGTGGTGTAGTGTAAGGGTTGGGGGGTCAACTGACAGTGCAGGCTGTTGTGTGACCCACTGGTGGTTTAGTTGTTGGAAGTCTTCTCCTCCTCCTCCTCCTCCCCCCCTCCCCCTCTCCCTACTTGCAGTTGATGTACATTCAGGTTTCAACACTTGCCCCTATAGCAGCATGTGGGACAGACCTTGTTGGATTTCGGGGGTCAAATGACAGTGCAGTGTGTGTGTGTGTGCTATGTGCTGTGTGCTGTGTGACCCACACTCCCTTTTCCTTAGCTGCTTCACCCCCTTCTGTCCCTCCCGCCCTCTCCCTCTCTCTCCCCCTGGTGCAGTGAGACTGTACATGCCAGCAGTAACACTTGTCCTTCACTAAGACACCAGAATCCTGAGGGCCAGGTCATTGGATGAAGAAGCGCCTGTTGTGTCGCCTCCACTTGTTGAGAACCCTGATTGTTCAGTGGGTGTAGACAACATTCCTCACCTGTTTGATCCACTAGCACATGTTTATACATGTTTGCACTGTGTAAGTTGCTTCAGTACTTTGGTGTTGTGAATTGCAGTGGTACATGTACACTGTACTAAATCTGTTGGTTTTTGTCTGACACCCATGTGGCATGGTCGGTACTATGTGTTCGCTAAAATGGTTAACAGTCACTAAGAGTTCATTGATCTAAGGCTAACATGTATGCTTGTACCAGCTTCAAGCAGACGCCCAGCTTGTTTTTGCCAAATAGGTCCCCATTGTATTGTGCCAGTTTTAATTTAATGTAAAATTTTTCTGTGAGTTTTAAATAATTTTGTTGAGATAGGATCATATCAGTCTTCATAGTACGTTTGATTTTCCATTCCTGGGTGTACATGTATTTGGGAGTGCTTGTGCATGCACATGTACATGTTAATTGATGCTTTGAATGAATGAATGAATGAATGATTATGGCTTAACGCCACATCGGCAATATTTCAGCCATATCGTGGTGAAATCAATGGTTCGCTGCTTTAGTATGTTACCTACATGTACAATGTAAATACTTATAAATACTGTATCTGAGGTATGATCGTTGGAGTTTAAATATAGAGGAGTTTTTAATTTAACTACATGTACATGTCATGTAACAGAAGATTTAACCTTTCAGACATGCACATTTACATTGTATTTAAGGCCACTCATGGTTAATCATTTGTTATTATCAAGACGCTTCCACTTGTATCTTTTCATGGCAGATTGACTCTTTCTGGTGAAGTTTGGGGGAAAAAAAAACACCAGAAATTGGTAATTAATGAATATTAATTGTGTCTGATTTATTTATATGTATTTGAATGTCATTCAACACCACATTCAAGCATTTGTGAGTTATCTTTTCTATTATTCAGTTAAAATCACTTGCCTGTGGCCTTACCTGCACACAACTGAAGTCACAGGTGGTTGGTTCAAAATGACATTTGCTATTAGTCAGTCTTTATTGCTGGTACACGTTCATTATTGAAGTCTCTGGCTGTACATGTCATTTACTGTATGAAGTGATAATGGTCAGAGGTCTAGTGCCAGGGTCATGTTGCTAAGGTGTTTCTCTGACCACAACCAATCTGCTGTCATTTCAACTTCTCCATGATTCCTTATTTTAGCTCATAGTTCCTTACCTGTATTTTGGCTTATGGTCCCCTATTTCAGTTTAGTTTGTGCCCCCCCCCCCCCTTTTATTTCAGTTGTGGCCTCTCATTTCAGTTTATTGTCCCTGTACATGTATGTCAGCAGCGTATTGTTACAGGTACCTCGTAACAGCTGACCAACCCCTCTTGAGTTCCCAGTCCCTTATTTCCATTATATCAGTTCACCGTAGCCTATTTGAATCCATGGTCCCTGCGGCAGTTAATGATCCCTTGTTTGTCCATTATGGCCATTTTATGGCCCCTTATTTCAATTCATAGCCCCTTATTTCAGTCCCTGGTTCCTATGTTGGCTCATGATTGCTTATTTCAATTCATGGTCCTTTTTTTCTGAAATTTTCACTTCATTACGTTTATTTATACTCACGAACTATGGTGTTTCTCTACATTGACATATCCTTATATTGTACATACTTGTACATGTAATTTTAAAATGTATATCTACAAGCACTACAGTGTACAAGCTTGGAGCACACATGTAAAGACACAGGTACAATATACAAGATTGGAGCACACATATAAAGATACAGGTACAGTGTACAAGCTTGGAGCACACATGTAAAGACACAGGTACAATTTACAAGATTGGAGCACACATGTAAAGACACAGGTACAGTTTACAAGATTGGAGCACACATGTAAAGACACAGGTACAATGTACAAGCTTGGAGCACACATGTAAAGACACAGGTACAATTTACAAGCTTGGAGCACACATGTAAAGATACAGGTACAGTGTACAAGCTTGGAGCACACATGTAAAGATACAGGTACAGTGTACAAGCTTGGAGCACACATGTAAAGACACAGGTACAGTGTACAAGCTTGGAGCACACATGTAAAGACACAGGTACAATGTACAAGCTTGGAGCACACATGTAAAGACACAGGTACAGTGTACAAGCTTGGAGCTCACATGTAAAGACACAGGTACAATGTACAAGCTTGCAGCACACATGTAAAGATACAGGTACAGTGTACAAGCTTGGCGCACACATGTAAAGACACAGGTACAATTTACAAGATTGGAGCACACGTGTAAAGACACAGGTACAATGTACAAGCTTGGAGCACACGTGTAAAGACACAGGTACAATGTACAAGCTTGCAGCACACATGTAAAGATACAGGTACAGTGTACAAGCTTAGAGCACACATGTAAAAAGACACAGGTACAATTTACAAGATTGGAGCACACATGTAAAGATACAGGTACAGTGTACAAGCTTGGAGCACACATGTAAAGATACAGGTACAATTTACAAGATTGGAGCACACATGTAAAGATACAGGTACAATGTACATGAAGATAAGGTACAAGAAATGGACAAAGTGATTTTTGTAGTTGAATATTGTAAAACCTTGTGAAGAGAATGCTCTAAGAACCCTGCATACAGGTACCTGTACATGTGCAGTGTTGTCTTCACTGATTTCATTAAACAACACATCCACACCCAGATAACGTATTTTTACAGCAAGCAGCAATATTGTAAACTTCAGTACATTGAAGAAAAGATGCATGAGCCTGCATTCATAGTTTACACATCAGTGAAATCCCAGTATTTCCTTCACTGGTGAAAGTGTTATTTTCACTGCAATGAAATGTCACATTTTGATATTTCACACCCAGACGTGGTGAAACATTTTATTTCGTAAAGTTCCAAGCTGATCTCAGTGGAATGATGTCATAATGCAATTTTAGTCAACTGGTTCTCATGATGTCATGTAACAGGTCATGCAAACGACCTCAAGTTCTTGGCATGTCTGTGACAGTCTACGGCTGGAAAAAATTGCCGAAAACTCTTTTAAAGTATGCAAAATCATGATATTTTTAGGGTATAAATAATGAATAGAATATTGCATATTGAGGGCTGAACACTATAAATATTGTTTATTGTCATATATTTATGATATTCAACCTTCACAGTGCAGTATGCTCTAGATGTATCCCTGCGCAGGAACTACAGTGTACTACAACATATACATACACTTATGCTTGTGGTTGTAAAATATTCACCTCATGTCACATGTGTGCACATGTTATGTGTATTATGTGTGCATATGTTATGTGGATTATGTGTGCATATGTTATGTGTATTATGTGTGCATATGTTATGTGTGTTATGTGTACATATATTATGTGCACAGTGTACGTACATGTACATCTATATACACATGCACATGTATAATTATGTTGGTGTACATGTATGAATATGCGTGAATGTCTGCGAAAAAGAGGAGTAAGTGATTCCCAGTGTTGGACAATAATTGACATGGGCTTGTAGCGACATTTACATCCAGTGATATATGTTCATTGCTCTGGTTGAACTCTATCTGCATGTTTTTGACCTTGTCAATGAAGTCACATGGCTTGTCTCACTTGCACGTGCACTTTACGTACCTGTACATGTAGATGTAGTTAGCTGTGCTTGTCACAGACCACAGATTAGCTAAGGAACTTTCTCAGGCTTCTGACCAGGTGATGTGTTTTACTGTGGGCTCTGTTCATTTTTTTTACACCACCCAATTACCTGATTCAAAATACATGTAGCCTAAATGACCTAAAAGTTCGTCCAGGGCTAAGGTGCTCATTGTTCCTGATTCTGAGAGTTCAGTTGATTTTAGAAACGTGACTTGAGATTTGTTCAAAAGGTTAGATGACATCCTGCTGAAACAACAATAAGTTTTAGGGCGAAAAGTAATATTTTATGACATAAATTTGCCTCTAAAAACTGCTAAGCTTCGGTGTGAATTAAGACCTGACAGCTTTTACAGTTTTAACTACTGTGGCCAAAAACTCACGGCAACAGTAAAATTTCAAAATTGCTTTGTGAAATTTTCTGCAGGACATCACTTCACTGATCAGTTGAGTTGGTTGGACACATACATGATATCTACTCTAATTCTTCAGCCGTTTCAATCACTTCTGAAAGCAGCATCATAGTATTTATTTTCTTGGAGACCTGAAAGGCCTATAGAAATAATTCCTATAGTTTTATGAATCTGATACTTCTGGTGACTCATGCAAATCGTTGTTGGCTTTATTTGTACAAGCATGCATAAATTACCATTTGAAAACTGCTTTAAGGGTTGGACAGGTTGAAGGTTTACTGTAGGTACTTAAAGCACACTTGTAGGAGTTGTGATAAATTGGTACTGTTGTTGTTGTGTTTTGGCTTATGGCAGGAGTTATAATTTACAACCTTTACTGATTTGGGGACCAGGTGTCTACTTTGACATTTTCCAGTTTGCACATTTCAGTTTCTGTTGACCATATCAGATTACATGCGGTACAGACACCTGGACATCTACATAAGTTATCATAAGATTTATTTTGGATTTTGACGTACCATTTCTACAAAAAATGGCTCAGCCTGCTCATTTGGAAATCATGTTTTTACTGAGGTGATTTTTCAAGCTTAACATCTGGTTTTAAAGATTATCATGGCCGTTGAGGACTTATTCTCTCATGATTGGAAAGAAAACATTTTTTTTTTTAACAGAATTTTTGAAAGGTGATTTAAGACATGTTTTTGCTCAAATGCAGACAATTTTGACCTGTCAAATAATGTATAAATCAAAGGTTATTCCTAGAACAAACACCTGGAGCATGATTGTAGTGTGATCTATTTTCTCTAATGGAAAATCCTGAATGAAAGATACTGAAGTGACGGGGATTTAAAAGCGAGCATGTTTGTTTGTGTCTGTGATTGACGGCATTGTATATCCAGGCCTTTTTTTTGTTATCTTTTAGCGAATACTTTAAAAATCGATCCCCATACGCTCACTTAGTGAGATTTAATTCAAAAGTATTTATTATTACAAATCTAGAACGGTACAACATGTGCAAAACAGCTGTTTCAGGTGGAGGTTTCAATGAAAATAACAGTAAATAGGTTTTGGAAATTCTGTCTTCATAGATTTATGTGAAACTCTCACACCCACTGGTTTTTAAGACAGTGCAGTGATTTGAAGAATTATTTTTGTGACTTTTGGGAATAGGAATCCAAGCAGATTCATATACATGTAGTATGGGTTCATGGCGACAATTGCATTCTCTTCAAAAGTAAAATCAAGACATTTTAAATTCGGTCCATGAAACCCATGCCTACCACATGTACAGTGTACATGTCCATGTATCTGGCTATGTGAGCCCAAGTTCATGCAGGGACAGATAGATAATGTGGCTTTCATATATATAGACTTGTATGGTGTAAGGTGAATGGGTTGGCTGCGTTATGTGCATACAGCGGCTGGTTTGGCTGGGTGCTGCACATGTTCATTCAGCAGTCATGGCCTCCAGCTGTTAACAGGTGTTATTTATAATCTAGAGAATGAGATGCAGAAGTGGTTGTTCTGCACAGCATCACGGCTGTACATGGCAAGGGGAGCAAGGGAGGTAACTACCTCTGTGAATGATCTGAGGGAATGAGTTATCTCCATTTCGCACCGTACATGTACAGTAGTTAACAGTTGAGATACGATTTCCAGCTTTAAAACCTATGTGTCTGTACTCGCCTGTCACTAGTGAATTTAATTTGCAAAATTCTAATGTGCAATTGAATGCGATTAAGGTACATGTAAATGGTTATTTACTAGATTGTTTTGTTTTTCGGAACAAACCTCAAAACACCTGTCTTTTGTGATGAGTCATTTTTATGTGTGTTGTAATGTTATTTACAGGTGAATTATTCCCAGTTTTAGCTCTTGTATTTTGTTTGTGTGTTGCAGATGACCCCCTACCCATTTAAGGATGTCCACCTCAGTTCAGTCCTGGGATTTCTGAACGGACTCAAAACGCCAGGCACCTTGCGCATACTCAGCACAACTTGTGACAGACTCAGTGTTATAGTGTAAAATGCAACGAAAATGTGGTTTCCATGATAACGTGATCTCCAGTGACAACCTGCAGAACTACCTCAGTGCGTCTCTCTTCACAGGCTTATTATGACTAACATCGCGTTAGCATACGGGTGTGGTCTGTGCACTGGCACCTAAGAGAAGCCGCCACCAATGGAGCAGGACCACCCGGCCGTGACCCACCCTCCAGGGCCGGTCGCTGAGGCACCGTCTAGTTTGTATACCTCATTTCCCTACGGCCTCAGTGGTGTATCCGTCAGCGAACCAGCCTACTATGCCGACTACGGCCGCAAATCAAGAATGTGCATGTACTGTGGCAAAGTCTTCACTCGGTCGACCACCCGCCGCTACCACGAAGTCAAGTGCCGGTCCAAGCGCAAGGTGGGCGACTACAGCACAAACAACCAGATACCTCACGCCATTCTGAGTGATGTGAACTTTTCACCCTCTAGTTCGCACCAGTCGTCCCCGCTGGACTTTGTCCCGCCCAGCTCTACTCCGGACCTGGCCCGCAACCTCAACACCACTATGTTTGGCACCTCCCCACCACTACCTCCCTCTAGACCTTCGCTGGATGTGAAGGGCTACGATTCCGACCACGGCGACGTTCTGCGCAAGTCGCCAGGCCACGACGACTACCGGAAAGACCCGGAACACCGCGAAAACGAGCCGCCCCCTGTGGTTAGCAATGGGGCTGATGACATCATCAATAGTCCGATCACGAGCCCCGTGTCACCGCCCCAGGTGGAGAAGGAAACCTTGGAGTCGGTGCTTGGCATCAACACCAACAATTCTTCTGTCCCCATGTGCATAACTCGCACCAGCCCCCTGCCCACCTTTCCAATTGTCAGCATGGCCAACATGGCCTCTATGGCCTCTCTGGCTAACTTCCACGAACAGGCGGCCATCTTGAGAAGCAGCCCACCAATCAACAACCTTGGCCAGCATGTCCTGCCGCCTTTCTCCTCGGACATGCTCCTGGCTGCCAGTAACGTTATGGCGGCCATGAGTTTCCCGTGGCGACCGGAGGATCCCCTGGAGAGGCGCTACAACATCAGCTCGCCCGCTATGGAGCCGTACCGTTGCGAGATCTGCGGGAAAGTTCTGCAGTCAGCCAACCAGCTCACCATCCACAAAAGAACACACATGAAGGTGAGGCCGTACCCTTGTCGAATCTGTGGCAGCCGCTTCACCACTTTGAGCAGCCGCCGCTCGCATGAGCGAACCCACCTTGGCGAGAAGCCGTATTTTTGTGTCGTCTGTGGCACTCGCTTCACGAGGAAGTACAGCTTGAAGCTCCATGAAAACAAGCATGTAGATGGTCCTTATAAATGCTCGCATTGCTTCAAGATGTGCGACACGGTTCTTGATCTTAAGGACCATTTGCAGTGCCACACGCTTCCTGAGAAACCTGGGGATGAGGAAATCAAGTCGCCTCCCCTTGTTGAGCTGAGCCTGCCTCCCCCGAATACCTCAACCCCGACTTCGACCTCAACAACTGCCACGACCTCCAGCCCACCCGGTGAGGACCAAGGTCAAGACAAGGAAACCATGCTTTCCCCCAGAATGGAGACTAAGGACTCGGAAGACGACGTCTCTGATTCCAATGACAACTCCAGCTCCTCGGAAGCGATGGTCGATGGTAAGGCTTTGTCTGATTCCTGCGGGGGGGAGGACGGAGACAAGATTCAGCGATGTAACCAGTGCGGCGAAGAATTCCCTCATGCCTACCTCCTTAAAATACATGTAAAGGTTCATGCCTCCAAGCCTTTTGAATGTCCAGTCTGCGGAAAGAAATTCGGGTATCGGAATAACATGAAGACTCACGTGAAATGCCACTTTGGGTTAAAGCCTCATGTCTGCCACATATGCGGATCAAGATTTACGCGAGCTTCAACACTACGCCGGCACATAGAAAAGCATCAAGCTCAGGGAGACTCAAGCAATCTTTGCTTCGGCTCAAGTCCAGTGGATAGCCAAGCCTCAGTATCTATTTCTACCTCAAATATTTCTTCAGCACTTACCTCTGCAATAAGTCCAACAAACGCGCACATCAAGACCCCGGGGCCTATATGGCTACCCCCAGACGGAGTGGCCTCGGAGCCCGGGGAGAGTTTCGAGCGCCTGCCAGCATTCTCCACCTTCCAGAGCCTCGCCTCGTCTAGTTCGTATCCAATCACACCAGCGTCCATGATCGCGCTGCCGCAGCTTGCCATCACCCCAGAATCACCTCCGCAGACGCAGGCTCTCAACCTCTCCGTGGCTCCCATGCGGGAAGACCCACAGCCACTGGAGGAGGATGCCGCCAAAGACTGGTCCAAAGACGATAAGGGCAATGTCAGTGATATAGGAGAGGATTACGATGTAGGTAACAACAACAACAACATATCAAAATTAGAAAGCTGTGAGAGAGGAGATAGTGCACCGCAGCCGCCCAGGGTGAACTGTGACAGCATTGGGGTGCAGGTCAATACCTGTGGGTGCACGCTGCTGCTGGGCCCGGACAGCAGTCCTCCGAAACTGGAAAATGAGCTCGTAGGCAGCCACACCCCTCCTTGCAGAATGCCAAAGAACCTTGTTGATTCATCGTCGACAACAACATCGTCTTCGTTGTCACAAGCTCAGGAAGAGTTCAACAGTCACAGGGAACGCACTCTGCTCACCCTGGTCCAGACTGGCCAACTGTTCGCATGCGAATTCTGCGAGTGTTATTTCACGGAATACGCCATGTTGCGCATCCACAAGAAAATGCACGCCATGGGTGCACGCCATCCATTTGTGTGTTCGACATGCGGTGAAGACTGCCATGACAAGGTGTACTTTGCACTTCATATGTCCGAGCATTTGAAGTGAGTGAAAATATTAATTGTCCGGGCGATGCGTTAAATAATCTCAGTATGGGTTAATTACGAGCAGGTGGATTGGAGTATAGAAGGTATCTGAGGTATGTGTACTGTTTCTAGTGCTACCGTCGGTCAGGTCACGTATTATAGACTTGTTTTGGATGTATCTAACTTACTAAAAACATGATATATATATGATGGTTTAGGAGCCATATTTGTTGACGAGTCATAAACATACGTGTATCAGTTGTGCTAATAACCTGGAAATACCACGCCACATTGTTATTGAATTAGAGTTGTATCTTCATTTACATTGATTATTCTTGTATTTTAGTCTAGAGTAGACATTCCTCTAACAACTGAAATGACACTTGCCTGCACACAGTAGATTCACCATCCATTTTCAAAGTCAGCCAACAACTGATTCTCGATCTTTTGCAGGTGTTTGGGTCTGTAAATCTATTATCTGACATTTCATTCTTTGGGGGAGAGGGGAGGAGGTAGTATACAGAAAGCTTGTTTCTTCTAGAATTGTGTGAAGTCACTTGGTCAGAGAGCAAGTATTCAGTTGAAAGTTAAAAAACATTTAGTGACTGCTGATCGCAAATGTGTCTGATCGCAAATGTTTTTGGAAGGTGCAGCATAAATGTTGGAAAAGTTCACGTAGAAGCCAGAGGTCTTACCTAAACTTTCTTAAATCAAATTATTAAGATTTATGGTTGGAAAAGATTTGAATGATGCAGTGATATTTCCATAATGTACGTACAATGTATGTATGTGTAACTGGAAAACTGCATATTTTGTATGTTGTGAGACGAGAGGGTTACATGAAGTGTTTGATTGGTCCAAAGTTTATGAATATGCATGTGTACAAGAGGATCAAAACCAAATTGTTACGTTCTCGTTTGTTTACTCTACTTTTTTTCATGGAAGTGTGATATGCTGTAGTCTAAATAAAATCAGGTTCTTGTCATCGAGGGAATAATTCATAGGCGGAAACCAGGGCACTCCTAAATAGACTTTTGTTAGGCTTACCAGAAAGATATACGTGTACACGCCATGTTTCTCTGTCTTTCTTTTTTTCTTTGTGCATGACAAAACTTAAATTTCAGGATATACATGTAGTGTAGACTTTCTGCGGTACCATGATTTAGAATTTCTTGGAGTACATGTACCACATTGCGTCTAACAATAACGTTGGTGAATGGTTTTATGCTGTATTGGAATCTGAAAGCCTGTTACTCTAATTATTGTTATACCAAGACCACAAAATCAGAGGCGATGAGCAGATTGAGGCATGTTGCATATTGCAGAGGTTCTTTCCAGCACAACTGTGACAGTGGTTACTTGAGCCCAAGGGAGCGTCGAGTGCAAGTCGTTCATTTAGATACCGGTATAAGATTGTATATACAGTTATATATACACACCCAAATATGATGCATATGTTGATGTTTGTTATGATCATTTAATTCTGTTTTATCTTAAGAATGTTGTATGAATAGTCTCTTGAATGTATTACTTTTAGAATTCATATTTTGTAATCCATGTTAAATTTGAAACTGTGACTAATAGGGGAAAATCTTTCTGCTAGCCAGGCCCGCTTCTCTTATGCTGAAGGTGAAAATTATAATTATTCCATACGAAGGGAATTTTTGAGAACGTTCAGCCCAATGCATGTCCCAGAATGAGAAACAATGCCGGATTATGGATCAAGGTAGGCATAGGGCAATGGATGTTGTCTACGGCAAAATAAATGATAGGATTGTATCTAAGAGTTAATTTCCCTTAGACAACATCCAGATGGTGCTATGCTTATCTTGATTCTGGTGATAGGAACACTTTCCTGTGCATTGTTCACAGGTTCATTTCAGGGACTGCACATTTACAGTTATGAAAGATTTAAAGCTAGAAGCTTACATAAGTAAAGTTGCGGCTGGCTGAATTTTTTTTCAAAAATAATTTCTAGGCATGAACCATTCTAAAAATTTGTTTCGAAATACAGTGTTATACATTTCTTAACCATACATTTGCTCATTATTAAATATAAAGATCTGTAATGATAAATTGCAACATGTACGTAGACACTGTACATGAATGTGCTTTTATTTTTAGAAATCAGTGACCTTGAAAAGAAAACTTTTGGGAAAAGAAATGTTAGATCGATTTAATTACTACATAGTACATTACCATATAAAAAAAATTTTAAAACATTCTCTTAAAAATCAAGTTAAATTTTAATAGGCTATAAAACTAAACATTGTTGTTTTGTAGTTTGTTTGTTTGTTTTTGCCTCCAGCAAATCTTGTATATCATGGTTTAGCTTAACTATGATTCAAAATATTTTTAGAGGACTGACTGGAGATTGTGAGCGGAGGAGAGACTTGGCTGGCAGTATCAAGGAGGGGGGACAACTCTGGGATAGAATTGTACAAAGTTGTCTACCTTGCTTTTTTTGTGGTTTAGTGCTCCTATTTTAAACTCGGTGATTCATTTTATATTTCTGAATATGATTTTAACAGCTTCCTGCTGGTACATTGTGGAAGGCTTGTTTTATTTTTAATTTTTTCAATTTTTTTTTTTCTGGGAAGGGGACACATTTAACGGATTCAAAGAAGAAAAACAATAGGCAGTCAAGTTAGTCTAAAGTTATGTCTGCAATTTCCTTTAAACATCATTTTACCTTTAACTTGTTTAAACGGGTGGAAGTGGCAGATTCTTTTAAAGGCGCTACTTATATAATGTTAGCAATACCTCTTCAGGGAGTTCTCTGCCCTTGGGTTATTTTAGGTGCGGAAATTCTTGTTGATCACAATATACACATGTTCAGTGGCCAGATGCCAGAAACCATGTGTAAGTAAACTACCTGAAAAACTTGTATGTTTTGACTTATGCGGACCTCAAATTATATGTCACATTGGAATGGTATCTGTACTTATCATAGAAGTTTTACCCGTGTATCTTGTACCACCCCTCATATTATGTCTTATAAAACAGGATGTCAGCGTGTTTATATATAAATATATATATGACTGCATCCTTTTTTTTTTTAATCCATGTTATTCATATTATAACTTGCATCGCTGTTCAACTAACGTAGCGCTGTTGAATTCAGGCAGACATTAAATACCTCTATAGATACTCCTCAGAAAATCAGTGTATTACAGACTTCTCCATTTTTAGAGTGGAAAGGTTGAGTATTCCGTTTAATGTGTATATACAAGCATGTATATGTACGTACATGGATATTTGTGTGTATAGTAACATGTATTCACCCACTGACACAGTTACAGTTGTTGTCATGTCACAGGTGTGCTGCTTCCACACTAAGGAAAGTTGCTTTTGGTTGAGACTAATGTGTGGATTTCGTGTCCGTTCCGCTGATTGGTCCGTCCTGGAACTCGACCTTGTGTTTACGGGTTATGTTAAATGGATACAGAATTGAACAGTTTAAAGATTTGTTTATGGATTTCACGTCAGTTTAAAAACTCTGACCTATAGCACAAGACAAAGTATGATTTTGTGACTGTCGTAAAGCCTGTTATCAAACTTGTAGCTTTATATAGTCATTTCTGAAGAGTTGTAAGAAACTGTTAAAGTCGTCCTTGGTGTCAGACTGTAACTAGGTGTTGGGGTTGTCCATTCATCAGATAGGGGTGATAGGGGTGATAGGGAGTGTTGGTGCATTTAAACAGTTCTTGGTTTAGGCCTGTTTCTAAAATGGACTGATCGATTGCACATGAAATGCAATTCTTTTGAACTGGAGAAAATGCAGACTGTGAAGATAAGTTCAACTGCAGACATCTATGTAGAAGTTAAATCTTGTAAAAGTTTGGTGGAAACCTAAGCTCTGTCGGCCACAATTTGGTTTAGTTTTCAAAACATAAAGAATGAAAATTGTCACAACTGTTGAACGTAAATGGGATTTGAGTGTACCGGTACATGTAGTGCTGACTCAATAGAAAGATTAAAATGAGACGACTTCTGGAAAATTGTCTGTAAAAATAGAGGTACATGTACTTGGCGCGGTGTTTGGTCGTTCTGAGCCAGAACAGAAGTTTCACAACCAGGTGTCACAGTAAATTTTAAATCTTTGCCATGCCAGATGAAAATGTATGCTAAACTGAACTCAAGTATAGCTGCTCTTAATATAAGATGAACAGTTTTTCATATTTAAGTTCTTGTTTGATTTTATTTTTGTTGTTGTTTTTTTTTTTAGTACTGTTAATCCAGCAAACAGATTCAGGTCAACTTTTCAACTGTCTTCTCATTTCAGTTGTCTTCTCGTTATTTTCGCTGTCAAGGTGATAGGTATGAAAATCAGGTATGTTATTGTTATTGAATTTTAAAGGGTCCAGATATGAAGTTGTTGTTGGTAATAGTGCTGTTGATCTTGACTGTTGATTGTTATTCCGAAGATTTGTCTTCAGGAAGTTTGGAAATGTGCCATATACAGAAGTTATGTATTTGAATATGTAAGTTGTACTAGTCTCGCAAATGCTGAGACTGTTTGGCATGACATAGACTGTCAGGTAGTGGAACTATTGGAAGGTTTGAAATTCAATGACAACAACACATGGAGTGCTTCAAAGGGCAGGCTATTCAATTTGGTGGCTGCCTTCAAAGAGATGGAAATCTCGTAACTCATAAAACAACAGGGCCCTTTACCTTCTTGAATAGCAATCCCAGCTGTGATTATTCATGATGGCCGTTAGGTGGTATTGTTAAGCGGTTTTGTTATTTAAATAGACATAATAGGTTCAGGGACTAGATTTGCCTCCCTTCGTAGAGGGCCAGTAAACCCCATTTATATGCGAATCATTGATGTTTCTTCTGTTGGTAATGTAGGACAAGAGGATGATGGTTGACTTCTTGAACGCTACATGTTGTTGTTGTTTGTATTTTAAGATTTGTTCCACTGGATTCTACCACCAGACCTCTATGTAGTGCAAAACATGCTGAGACTGTGCGAGATTAGTAATTCACATGTACGGGTGAGCACTTCAGGGCTCAGGATAACAGGTAGCTTGCTACCAGACTTGTCAGGAAAGACTTTTGAAATGATGTGCCATATACACTGCATGTACGTATCGCAACCGTGGAAGTGTTAAATTGTACGTCGGAACTAGACATCAAGTTGCTCGTTACCAAATTGTTCACGAAACACTAATGTGCCATTATATGTAATCTTCATTTTAGGTGACAACCAGAATGTTCTGGAAATCTTAATTGTGCCATATACATTACACAAAATTGAAGATTTGTTTTCAGAATGATTTTTCATGTTCATTGTTGACTGGTACCTTTGAAGCCAAACTCGTCAGCTTAGCGTTTGGAAGAAAGGTACGTGTACTTCAAAGTGTGTATGCGAAAACTATAAGTATGCCGATTGAAACTCAATTGTTGAAGTTCGATTTCAGTTCTTTCTGTTGATTGAGGAGTTTATGGCATCAAATTTGTTTTTTTCAGACACTCTGATGCATATCAGTGATCAAATGGAAAATTAAGGTCACAGGTTGTGCTTGTGAACAGAAAGAAATACTTTGATGTGATCCGTTTGTAAGTTAGGCCAATTTTGTAAAGAGTGAGAAGATTTAAAGTGTATATGTAAGGAAGTCCTAGACGGTTTTACATGCCGGCATTGTGTGGATGTAGCTGTTTTCTTCCAGAGCTTCATGTATTTTGCTTTCAGCTGATGATGCTATACTTATTTTTATGATGCAAAGCTATGTCACAATCTTCAGCAGAGAGCACACTCTGTTTAACTGTTTGCAACTGTGCCACACAGTGTTACAGATATGCTACAATGTTGCAATTATGAGTGCATGGAGGTTATGATTTCTGATGTACCTCAACTGTATTTTACATACACTGTGTTTCTTATTCGGAACTGTATGTGTACTTTTTCCCAGAGTGCAAGCAAATGTGTCGCAGTACAATTGTTACGGTATATGCATGTAGCCGTTACATGTGCCACACTGTTCTAAAGGAGTGATTCTGAGCTTGAACATCACATACAGATGTTTCTTGATATTTTGTGCTACGTTGCCGCAGCTTTGTACAGGCTAAATGTACATTACAGTGCTGAGCTGTGATGTTGATCTTGAAAGTGTTTGCTCCGTGCTCTAGCAGTGGTGTACACTTTCATTGTACATGTATTAATGGACAGTTTTATGGAAATGTGCCACGCACCAGAACAACAGAATGATTTCTACACTGGAATTGTTATAATTGTGTGATGAACTTGTACGTGTGTATATAGCCAGAACAACGGTAACGTGTAGACACTGGTTGCCCTATGACCTTGTCAGCGCTATGACTTTCTCATCCGATGTAAATTTGTGGTACATGTGTGAGAAGTCAACTTTATGCTGTTAACTGCATGTGTGCTGCAGTTACGTGCTGAAAAAAGCATACGTTTTCATGCCTGTCTATATACATGTAATTATATTCTTGCTGTAAACAAAAAAAAGCTTTTGAAAGTGCTACCATACACATACATGTGTTTGTAGCAACATGGCCAATTGTGACACCAGCACGAGATGTAACAGTAAGAGATGCATGGCAGTATTTGCATGTGCCGAATGTGTCGCAGTGCCGTACTGTAAATGTGCTGCAATTCAAGCTGTAATATTTTTTCAGGGTCCTGTATACATGCTGCTGATCTGCCTGTAGACAACATTTATAAACGTTACGTTGTTATTTCATGAAATCGTCAACTACCTCATTTAAGAAAAAGAAAGAAGAAATCATCAGAAGTATGGTTATTGTTTACATATACTAGCGTTTAAATGACACACATTGTATACTGATGATTTTAGTGATGTAGATGTACCGACGCTTATATATGTGTAATAGGATTATCTCTTTGTTATAAAGTGGATCGCCAGTCTGTGTGCATACGTGTGTGGGTCGCACAGAAATTAAGTTACACCTCAGTGGTATCATTTGTACAGCCGCAGAGATCTGATGTTCAGGAATAAAACAATGTGATTGTTCCATAACTGCAACTTTACAGAATACCTCATTAGAAAACACCTATTTTGGTTTGTTTCAATGTTTGTTGTTTTGCAAGGTTTTTTTTTTTCTGTTATGTTTTATTTTAACTTTTTTTTTTTTTTTTTTGAAAATCTGAAGCACAGCAATTGCCTCATGTCTTGTTACAGTTTTACCCCAAACTTCCATAAATTGTTGTTAAACTATAGTGTCCGTGCAGTCACGAGGAATTGTTTTTTTTATGTTTTAGTACAACGGGAGGCGAAGTCCAGATTTCATAGGAAGCCATGCATTTTTGTCCCTGTTGCAGATAAATGGCAGCTCTCTGTTTCATCATTATATTTTCTTCCTCAGTTATTATTTTCTGCTCTAACCAAAGCTAGTTTCTTAAAGTCGCGAAGCACTTTCTTACCTGCACTGAATTTTGACAATTTAAACAAAAATGTTTATTAATTTGAGTTTCGTTTGACCCCTCCACCATTTATAGCCATCCATGATTTGGGTTGCGCACTGAACAAAATCAACCAGTCAGCATCTGCCCAATTTATTTTGTCTGTCAATGTCAGGAATGGTCACTACCAAGATACGGAGGTCTTCATTGGGTGAAGAAATACATATTTACAGCACAATTACATAATTGTAGCATCGATACATCTTTGCCAAGGTAAACTATTTTTTTTTACCAAAAATAATTTTATCCATTTCTCTAGTTTTTTTATATCAAAGCACAAGATTTTCCTTGCACAACTGATTCTGTCCCTTTTTGTTAGTCTTGATATGTTACAAATCTGAAGGAACAATTATTCAAGAAGAGCCCTGTGTAGTACAAGATGCACGTAACGACAGAGGCAACGTTATGTTGACAATTTTGATCACTACATGGTTACAAAGTTATGTGCATGTAACGCTGTTCTGTTAGACGTTTTGTAAAACTATAGACCTGTGAAGATCTTTTTTGCTTTGTATTCTGAAAATCCACTTGTTGCCAGTACAAAGAACTGTCAAGTTTGAACTGTATTGATTGATGTCTGGTCAAGAGATAGATATGCTAGCCTGTATGAATGGCATTGGCATTGCGCATTTTATCTCAAGACTGGATGCTTATAAATTCTTTTTAATGTCAGCCAGTCTCGTAATTTTTCTCACTTTAAACCATTCTTAAAATATACATCAGGTAGCTAGTCTCAAAAATCCCAGGTGGACTAATTTGTCTTTCAGGTAGTTCAAATCTGGTAATTTCATTATTTTTATGGTTAGCAAGGTACATGTAACTGAGAAGTGCATTTAAATCCACCAGTTAGGTAGAATGTCAGATAATTTTTTTTCGCACTGTCCTGTAACACTGTTTGAACCAAACAATCACATTACTGATTGGCAGGGTAGGAAATAGGAAATCCGATATAGTTGGACGTCCTTTTTATGTGTATGTAGTGTACCTTGGTAGAGTTTTTCCTTTCAGAATTCAGCCAATCAGTGATGATGCCTGTTTGTTTCGCTAGCATTTGTGTTATTTCTGTGTAAATGTGCACATGAAATCATTAAAAATCATTGTGTAGAAAATTTGACAGAAGTTAATTGCTCTGAAGAGAAAGGGATTATTGTTCTACCAAAAACATAAAGAATATTGGTCAGATTGAAGAATAAGTGAAATTGATTTTTGTCCTTCAAACCAGGACAGAAGTGCTTCTGTCTGTCTGTCTGTTCGCCTGTCTGTACTGTCTACCTGTTACATGTAATTATCTGGTCAGTGGTGCAAAAAACGCAGGTAACAGTCACACTGGCACCATGAGCTTAAATATTTAGGATTTATCGTACCTGTGTACGAACATCCAGTATTCTCATGCCTGTGTCTTGAGATATACTTCAGCTGCAAGAATGGTGCGATGCGTGTACACTGTGGCAGAAATTTGGCTTTTTTTAGGCAGGGTAATCCGTTACAATGGAGTTTTATTGCTATATGTTACAATGTCTGTGGAGTTCGGTCATTATGTCCATCATAATAGTCGTTATTATCAAAGTTGAATAAACGTATATGGTTATATTATTATAATCCTCTCTTCTGTTGTCTGTTCATCGTGTACAAGTAGATGGGTCCCTATGGTCTTTAAATGCCTTGAGAGTAGTTGAACTGTTTTCAAGAGCTTGGAAAACGTTCCAAGACAGCCGTACCCTTTGTTGTAGACCACTTGTTTTCCATGTGTATGGTGTGCGTATCTCCTTGCCATATATGAGAAGGTTCACTATTTTCTTGCCAAATGCCAGTGGTTTGAAAATTTGGCCTCAGTCAGTCAAGATTGATTGATGGACTGATTGGAGTTAATGCCATTAACTCAAGAATACTTCACTTCGCCAGAGAGCTGATCAAAGAGGAAGACAGAGAATCATCAGATCTGGGAACAGTCCTGAAATTTCACAGTGTTAACTTGGGCTTAAAAGAAAAGAACACATTTATACAACCCATATCTTAAATGAAAGAGATATACAAACTGTGTGGAATACTATATTTTGTAGATTTTTTAAAGGTGTCGTAAAAGAGACAAACTGTTTCAAACACTGTCATTTTTCACAAAATCCACTGATTCGGGGCACATAGAAAGTCCTGCCATGTTTTAGGCTGGTCCATTGAAAATCCTCCTTTCCTCCTCTTGAATATTCATTGTGACATCACTGTGCTTAAGGTTTTACTCCTACCATTTAATTAACATGCATTTCCAATCTCAGCTAAATGTGTTCGTACATCGTGATAATTGTGGATTTTAAGTTCTGTTAAAGCCAATTCTAAAAAGGAAGAGTTTGAGATGTACTAGAGGGCCACATCATGCCTACTTGCGTGGCTTTTGGCTGCCAAAATGTGTCTGAATTGCCATGTCCTGAAGGCAGAAAGCGCAACCTGTCCTTTTACAGATTCCTCCTGTCAAATCCAGAAATCACTTGAGTTTGATGCGTGATAGGTCGAACTACTGTTCTCAGCCTCACTCCTCAGCGATTCAAACTGATAGCCTTATAAGCCGAAGTTACATTCACTATCATCAGAACTAGAGCTGGGGTCCCGAATGAAGCCCTCCATTTCGTTATCTACAGGATTTTTGTTTTTATCGTCAAAGACAAAAGAGCTACTTTGCAAAGCCAAGCATGATGACGTAAGCAATCTGTTAAAATGGCGGCCTAAAAAGGCCTCTCAGTCTTGGATGTTTAAGTATTAAATACTCAAATTACAAGCACTTCCACCAGAACACTGAGCTTTTTTATTTAACGATAAGTAAAGCTCTTTCTTTTAAGGTATAAGTTGTATAAATGTGTTCTTTTCTTTTAATTAATACGAAGAGTCTCAGGATCAATGACCCATGATATTTATTTATTTACTTGATTGGAGTTTTGTGCCGTGCATCAGAATATTTTACTTTTATCATGGCAGCAAGCATTATTTTAGGAGGAAAGCACCAGCAAAGAATGAAGCAAAGAACTGTTTTCCTTGAAATACTCTTCATCAGCACAAATACAGTACACAATTCTTAGGACAGAAATGAATGTACCTAGGTACTGTACACGTATCCTTGAACGTAGTCTAATGGGCAAAATGTCTGCCTCACACAGTACATGATAGGCAATACAAGACAAGAGTGGAGGAAATTAATACATTTTGAGCACTACAATTTAACAATTCCATACACATTAAAATTGCCTTTAAATCAAAAACAAAATACAATAAAATATACCTTGCTCGTAATAGTTCAGATGTTATTTATCTATTCTGTTCGGAAAGTGCAGGCCACGTTAACTACACGTGATGATTATGTACTGGTTTCTGTGCTACGTCCATGATAAACTGACAGCACACTTCCAGTATGCAGTTTCTCTGCTACATCGTCGATAAACTGACATTTTTGGGTGAATTTTTCAGATACTGGGCTAATCATTTGCCTGCAGGCTTATAAAAATCATATACTGGCTTCATCATCATCAGAATCTGTGCGTGATGGTCTTCTAATACAAGAATTTGAACTTGTGGAGAATTAAAACTGTTAATACACGAAATAACAGGCATTAAAAAAATATCATAAAGAAATTCTAAATTTATGTACCATTTATGCTTTTGAAAGAAGATCTATCAATATTCTAAAAGTAAACTCTTATACTGAAACAAATAACCTTCAGATTGCTGCATATATATAAATATTTCAACATATTTATGGACAGATTTTCATTCACTTTATTGTAGGATGTGCACTGCCTACTGACATCACATCATAATCCAAGTGTCCACATCGCATTGTATGGCGTACAAGGGATGTTCACATCAGATCACATGCGGTGTACGATGCATAATCACATCACATACGGCGTACAATCCACATATCCACATCACATACGGCGTACAATCCACATATCCACATCACATACGGCGTACAATTCACATATCCACATCACATACGGCGTACAATCCACATATCCACATCACATACGGTGTACAATCCACATATCCACGTCACATAGAGTGTACAATCCACATATCCACATCACATACGGCGTACAATCCACATATCCACATCACATGAACATGATGTGCAACATGGCAAAATACCATATACTATGACGATATACGACCGAAGAAAACCCATTCATGACAGGCTTCAAAGGAACAGGCCATATGCCTCCCATGCGTAACCCTGGCCTCGGTAACAAGCTGTAAAAACACTTGCTATGGGCTGCCCAGCATGGTATTTCCAGAAGTCAGCTGATTGCTAGTAGATTGATGAAGTCATGTATGCCTGTAATTGAATGTACTTGCTCAGAAAATTCCATTTCGGGATAACTGTTAGCTCTGAAAAGAGACGTTGGGTAATGGTCATTGTCGATGTTGTTCATTTACTGTCGATTCTGTCGTCGTACCACAGCGTGTTCTCTTCAAGCTCTGTTAAGCTTGCTGTCTAACTTTCCAGTATAAAGCCTGTTACCAGTGAAGATTTATGCACAATGAATTTCCAATCCCCTCCTTTTCGATATCTGATCATCTTTCGAAGAAGTGATTTTGCATTCAATGGTCAGCTCTTTCAAAAAGTGACGACATTCAGGAAAAGCCGTCGTTAATGCCGCAGTTACTTGGCTTATGACAGCAAATAAAGAAGTGCCGTCGTAAGATATGCTATGAACAACCTGCTGCTTAATATTTGCTGGCTGCAGAGGTCAGTAGAAAGAAAAAGAAAAAACAGGATTAAAGTGGTACATTTGTTCTTTTCTTCCAAAATTTCGTTCGTGGCTGAAAATGGCCTGAAAACTGATGCACTGGCCGTAACAGTCGCTCATCCGCAGTGGCTTTGTGTAGAACGGACAGACAGGGACAGACAGTTTGCTGTGCAGATTTCTGAACCAGTGATTTAAATGGTGAAGGCGCAGAAAGCTGAAAAATGAGGAGTTGCGCTCAGAAAAAGCCTGAATATATTAAAGAGATATAGTAGGTCGATAAAACAGATCTCGAATTTGATGGAATTGCTCTCAATGAGGTCCGCGCTCATGTCAAGCAATCTTACCTGTATTCAAAAGTGACAAAAACAAAAAAAAGTTTATGCCCTTGTGGGCTATATGATGAAGACTGAAGGGGAAACTACAATGAAAATGTCATAGTTTTCAGAATGTTTTTGATACTAGAACGCCCTTACATTTCAAAAGGGCCAAAGGTAGGTTACAAGGCTTCTCCAAATGGTTGCCACTGGCGAGCTATTTGAAGTTCTCACAGCCAATCTGACCACAAGGATTGGGTTCGAGATTCGCCCAGGAAAATGACACAGAAATGGCCAAAAAAGGTGAGCAGAAGTGCTACCACGTGTTCAGAGATCTGCAGCGATTTTTTTCAGTAGGGGAGATGGACTTGCGGTTGCAATAAATGTTTGATGCTTTATGGACAGAATTAAAGGTGTAAATGTTTCCTTCTGCGTCTGTTACTGATGAAAAACAGGTTCTCTGAAAAATGCTGTTGTGATGCGATTTTCTTTTTTTTTTCGCCCCGATCAAGCGACCCGCCGCGCGTTTTCACCAACTTATCTGTGGTTACGGTACTGTTAGATCAAACAGTTACCAAACCATGCAACCCTCTATGTAAACACACCGGTGTACTTGATGACACAGTGAAAATGAAGAAAAAATAATGTAATGTCTGACTTCAAGAGACGAGCAAGCTGTTTTTTTCAGCCTTGCCACCGGGTAATGGGGAAAGTAGATTGATGTTTGAAACAACATACCTCCACGTTGGCATAACAGTAATCCCATGTATATTTCAAAAGGCTGCAAGTCACTTACGGAAAGTAATATAGAATACATCTATAATTACGGTATATTCTGTCAGCTTAATTATGCCGTCTCTTTGATCAAAAGGGCCCTCTGTCACTGGTGGTGTCTTCTGCAACTGTCCGTCGCATGCCTGCTGTGATCAAACTTGCCGCCAGCTGGTGAGTCACATGACCATTAAGGTGTTGGTCGTTGGTCATAAATCGTCATAGTATTCATACATCGTTTGTTGTGGAATCTAAATATTCACATCAACATTATGTGCTATTAAATGCATATCCACACCCCATATGGTGTACAGCGTGGCATATCTTCTTCACCTTACACAACATACAATGCATATTTACGTCACATATCGTGTGCAATGCGTGAGCAGGCCATCGCAAAAAATGTGTTCGTTACGGGTAACTGACCAACCCTCCAAAAAAGGGGCCTTACTCTAAGGTCTTTATTGAGCTTTCGATAGAATTTCATCAGAACCCTTGTTAAATTTAATTAGCAAGAATATAAAAAAATATTTCCCAACCCACCTTATTTTTTAAATACAGTTGTGCTACCTGCAACAAAGATTTTTTTCAGGATGGCCTCATATGATATTCATATCACATGGCGTACAATGGACATCATCATTACACTGTACAGTGTACTATCCACATCACATCACATCACATGGTGTACAATGTACATGTACACTCACATGACCAACATCTGATTTCACCAATGAAAAATACGTGACATCTACATGTATGTATATGTCTGGTTTAAACTCAAATATGAAAACTGCACTAGAGTCAGGGCACTGTAATACCTCCCAATACACAACCTTTCACCTTTTTTAATTTGTCAAAGAAACAAACTGTTTATATAATATTAGCATAAAAGTTAAAATGTTTTTTTTACAAAGATTACATGTATCGGTTTCACAATTTGCACCAGCCTGAAAACAGGCAAATATAATACTCCCCCATTGGTATCACTTTCAGCGAGAAGCCTTCACGTCTCACTTTGTCTTCTATCAGCATGTTACCCCTGTGTGAGAAAACTGCTGACGTAGGCTTGTCTGGCAGGGTGGTCTTCAGCAGGCCGATTGATCGGTGTCCACACCGGCTCCCCCACAAAAAATCGAAACACCTTGATGTAATTCTGCAAAGGGAGTTTGACTTAGTAGTGGAAGGGAGACAACTCTGAATGCCTAGTCACAGCATGTTGGAAACTCAAGGTACAAAATCACATGTGTTTGAGTAGAGACACATGCAGAGACAACAAGTTTTGACAAAATTACTGTATATGGTAAAACCATTCACCCACAAAAACTGGATTTTTATTTAAGTCAAAACAAAAGGTCATAAAAGGCCAAGAGGACAAATAAATACAAACATAAATCTCAGAACATTCTTATTCTGATCACTGAACCAATCAGAATGAGGCAAAATTACTGATATGGATAAATTTACATGTCCATGGGTCCACATGCAACCAATTTGTGAACAGTCACCTAGAAGTCTTGTCTTTCAGAATACACCGAAAAAACAAGGACTACAATGTTTGTATATAAATATGATTGTGTTCTACCTCAAACCGAACTATTTTGCAGTCATACGACAATGAGGAATCCTTATTACATGTATGTATACTTTCTGGGTCTTCTTGTGGCAGGGTGAGTCAATGCCACTAAAACGCTGCCGCCACTGGGACGCCACGCCGACGACACCAGACGTTCTGGACCATACTGAGCAGGCTAAAGCACTTAGACGTCACAGATTATTTTTTGCTGCTTAGCGGCATAACCGTTATATTTCCACATTAAATCCAAACACGGGTGCTGCATTACATCTATATATTCGCGTAGAATGTAGATACAGTATATAACTATCAGAAGATCTTTAGCAGCTAAAAAGACTCTGTGTTGTCACTGTGCTTCAGCCTGTTTGACATGGTCCAAAAAGTCCACCGTAGTACCTCAATCTTTATTTCCATTTTAAAGAGACTATACTGGATAATTGTTGCAAATTTTCGCTTCAATCAATTCAAGATGAGCCTTTTCGATTTTTCCTCCAATAGCCGACTTATGCACTTTCAGAGAATGTAATGCTCAGTATCTCACAATTTTCTGTTTTCAAGCAATAGTTTATTTTTCAAAACTGTCCATTAGTTCCTGAACTACGAAATTTAATGTATGCACAAAAAGTAATGAGTATTACCATATATGAATGTAGAGAGTCTCTCTTCAAAGTTTGTGCTTAACAGACGCTTACAATTCTTTCCTTTCTCAGCAACAGCAATTGTATCGTTGTGATGTCACAGAAAGACTGAACGTATGTAACCGATTTTTATGTCATCCGATTGACGATTTGGAACAATACTGACATCATGTGCATGTTGTTGAGTGACAGTTTTGAAAATGGCCCGCCCTACAGTTGAATATTCATTGGTTTATGCCTATGACACAAAAGTTCAGAAAAACGCGATTTTCCAACCCAATCTGTCTTTTTTTACATGCACTACAAGTCTACAGCATGCTAAGCTACTTTATCAATTTAAGACATATAAAAGTCACAACACAAAAATTCTTCCGTATAGTCTTATAATCACTGGAAATTATGCCAAAAAATAATAAAGACCATATTTAGAATCAGCACAGAATGGCCTTTTACATGACTAGTACTTTGTTTAAATGTGGTCTACTGTTTTCACAAAGTTTATTATTATTCTGATGCCCACACCACTTCCCACCACACTCACAATACCTCATAACAATAACAGCTAATTTGCTGTGGGATGATTTACTTTATTCATATTTACTACAGTTATTAAAACTTTTTTTTATACATTTACGTCATGTTTAAAGCCTAATAAATACTGCTACCTTTTGATCGAGGGTGAAGCGGTGATAGATTCCCGCAGGTAAGATCAGCAGATCACCAGGGGACAACTCAATTCTGATCCACCGGTCATTTTTGTCACGTACGTCAAAGTAGCCACTTCCTTCTAGACAATAGCGGATTTCCTCATCAGAGTGAATGTGTTCTGTGAAGAAATTCTTCAGCTGAAATTAGAAAAATGTTACAGAACAAACGATGTCTTAATGTTTGCAGGTTTTCCTTCTTGTTTCGGCCTTTTTTTTTACTACACCATGCAAAGAACGGATTCTCACTGGGTGAGTTGAAATATGTCTAAATTTGTCATGATACATGTACAATGTTAAAACACATCTCTGAAGTAATTTTAATCTTCATTAACCTGCCTCGGGAAACTTTCCACTGGTCCTCAAGGTGTTGTATCTTACATTTTTCTGAACCTAACTTTCACTTTACATTTGGTTGATATCAACATTTTTCACCGTCTGGAAACTCGTTTCAAGTATGCCAAGGGTTTTCCAAGCCCTATGCCCAAAACCCCTTCATTCTTCAAGCCCTATATGAAAACTTCAATTACGAAGCTTTTCAAGGCCCCATGAAAAGTGGGGTACACACAAAGTTTGAAATCAGTCCACTGACCGTAAATTCACCATGTACATGTACACTGTATCTGCATGAATTTATTTAAAACTTTATTCATTTATGACAAAAAACTAAACTCAAGTTTACCTGAAACACAGTAATTCCATTCATAGTGAATCTTGTAGCACCTCTACCTGGTTCAGTAATTTAGCGAAGGTATCACACATACAGTCCGTGGTATGTGTCCTTCAAACGTACAAGCAGGAGCCAGACATTTTTGAAACCATCCCCTTTGACGAAGTGGTATGAGCATGTTGTCCTTGTCACATATTACTGGACAAAGTTCTCTTGGGTCATTCCACTTTCACCAAATGGGTGTTTCAAAAAATGTCAGGCACCTATTTGCAGACTTAGTCCTACCTTTTCATCATAGTTCGGCAGTGTCTCTCGCCGAATGTCGCACAAGTCCTGGTAAGTGTAGCCTCGCTCAGCCTTTACCATTTCCAGCTTTTTTTCGTAGTTGTCTGGGTCAAGCTATAAAGATACAAATCATCACAGATGTTCATGTATGTACATACGTGTTACATGTGTGTTAGGTTTATAGTTCAATGTCTTTAAGACATGATGACATGCATCCTATGATGATAAATATATCTTGAAATTATCTCGACAGAGATAGGGAAAATGGGGGAGGGGGGAATGCAAATGAGACCCCTGATTTCAGAGTTTGGGGCCATGCTTTAAAAAGTGTTTGTTGGATGTACCCTGACAGAATGAGAACAAATAAATGGCTTTTCTTCATTTTCTGCATTCTGGCTCTTGTAAAAGATGGGGATTTTAAAAGAAATTGACATGGAGAGCAAAGAAAAACAAACAAATAAAAATTCCATCAAAATACTAATAAAAACTTGTGAGTAGGCCCTTTTTTGAAGGATTGGTCGGGTTATGCCAAAGGAACATATATTTAAGGATGGCCTGGCCAATACAACATGTAGATGTGTTGTTGAGCATGCACATTTGCCAGCAGGGGTGTATTCTGAATGAGTAGCACAACATTATATTCAGCAGGGCAGCTGACATTTCTCGTGTGCATGACCAGGATTTCTTGGCTTCAGGACAAACCAACCCGCCTGGCTATACATTGGATTTATTTATCTATTTATTATTCTTTGTCTAAGAATATTTCAATTTTACAATGACAGCCACCATGATGGTTGGAGAAAACCCGACCTTCCCACGTACGGCCGGAGAGGAAGCCAGCATGAGGCTACAATGTATGTACATTAAAGCTCTGTAACACTGTCACAGGCTTGGACATGGTTTCAAGTCAAAAAGGCAGAAAAATGCACATAAAACAATGAATCCTGCACTGTCGCCAAGGTGTTAGATGTTGCAGGATACGCATTAGAGACCCTGTCTAGTCTTGACATGCACTGACGTACTACACAGTCAAAAGATGAGGAAAGACAAACACACATGATTTGCTGGAATTAGTGATCGCACATTCTGGCTAAATAAGTCAAAGTTTAGCGCAAGGTTGTATTTTTCCTGGAACTAATATACCAGATACACTGGTCTCTGATTAAAAACATCTAATACTCTTTGCATCTTATAACTAGGAAATCTAAAACAGGGTCATGCACAATGAATGCTTTTTTGTGTCGATTTAGGAACTGTACTAATAAGCTGTTGGCAAATGTTCAATTCCAACTGCTATGGTCCCAAAATAAGATATAATCATAATTCCAATTCGGACTTTAGTAAAGAATCGGCTTGGTGCAAACTGGCCCCATGGCAGGTGGTTATTGATTAGCCTATTAAGACAAACTGTACTGGGCCATAAAATATAATTTTAGCCATAGAGGTTTTTCTAGTTACTGGTAATTTCTTTTCATAAACTCAATCTGAACAAATCAGAAAACTCAACATTTTTTCCTCCCCTGTGTATCAAAAACTCAGTTTATTTCATAAAAAGTTGATACAAAATTTGTCTAAAACTCAATTTTCTGATATTTCTCTTTATGGTTAGTGGGCAAAAAAAAAAAGAAAAAAAACCAGTAGCCCATCAAGTTACATTTCCCAGTCAAATATCACTTCCCACCCCTGGACAAACATTACACCACCTTTCAAAGATCAACAGAACTGTGAGAATCAAAGGGAAAAACGTGCAGATTCTTCACGGGCAAAATTTTAAGGCATTTATTGTGATCAATTCTATCAGGCTAAGTGTTAAGTGTCATGTGTTCTACATGTAGGTGGTGGTGGTGCTTTTTTTTGGTTTTTGTTTTTTTTGGCCTACATATGTATGTTCATATGCATGCAGCTGTGTTTGAAACCTAACACCGGCTAAAACTGAACGCCTAGACCCTGGATAATCAGGCTATGTTACACTTGTATGTGTACACTTATGTAACTTAATGAAAACTAGTGATAGCATGGGAGTAGGTTGGTGCTGGGCTGAAGCGCACCGTATCTTCAGAAGTTCTCTTGGCTTTTTTCAGTGTTGAAGCTCAATCAACCCAGTTCCTGGTAAACCAAGTTATCCAATGAAATCCCTTGGCACATACACATATCTTCAGCCACATGATCAAAAGATGATGCCTTAAGACGGACACTCTGATTGAATCAATCCAGTTCCTGGTAAACCAAGTTATCCAATGAAATCCCTTGGCACATACACATATCTTCAGCCACATGATCAAAAGATGATGCCTTAAGACGGACACTCTGATTGGTCAAAACACTGCCATCCATCTGCAATCCATCCATCCATCTCATAAGTTAACATAGTATGTGCTAGGTGCATTTCAACTGATCTTGAATTACTGACCAAAGATGCCACTACCAACCCAGACGATACATGCGTGCAGGGATATGGCTCCTCGGATAGTTAGAATGAGTACAGATATGGCTCCTCGAATAGTTAGAATGAGTAGAGAGTGGCTACATCTACCCCTCTCTTTATAGTGGGGCTGTCAGGGTACCACAGCCGCAGCAGCATGCTAAGGCACACCTTACATCGTTTCAAAAAGACATCGAGTTTTACAAGTCTTTCCTGAACGCTGTTTGCAGCCCAAAACAGGTGTCAGGTGTATTTAATTTTCTGCTTGCATGAACTAAAATTTCAATCACATACATGCAAACAATTAGCTGTTAAGTTTGAGCCCTGTAGACAGGCATGAACTGTCTGATCCCCTCATGTTTTCCAAAATTAACTACCTCTTTTTAGAAAGAAATCTGAAAAGAAATCACCAACAGCAGTTTGTCATTCACCCAAGGTGGGCCTTTTGCATCAAAATGAACGTAACCTGAACGAATGTTCATGCCAAAAATTCTATCCTGCCCACCCATTCCACGCCATTGTGGCAGGTGAGTCCTGCTAGGCCAAGTGACAGACAATTTTATCTATTTATTTGACTGGAAAGCATGTTGGCTTCAGCTGTATTTGAACTCAAAGCGAGTACATTCTTAACAGGTTCCTGGGTCATTGTACTGCACTAGCTGGCTAACAACTAGGCCATGGATGCCTTTGGAGGCCAGTACGTCACTTCCAGTAGCAGGTCATAATTTAAAGTATGCTGATTTGGTGTAACATGACCAACCTTTTGAAAACGACCGCACTAAGTTTTTATTGGCATTTTGATAACAGTTTTTAAAAATTTTTCTCACTATGTTAATTTCTTTAAAATCCCTATCATTTTCAAGAACCAGAATAATAAATGATAAAAAAAAAACGACTCTATTTTTTCCTATAGGGTCGGGTCTATGCCCAATTAACAGTTTTTTAAGGACGCCAAAACATTCATTTTGCTACACAAAGTTGTTCCTTGACACATCTCACTGTGTTTGGCATTCAGCATGTTTGCACCTTACCAGACCCGGGTCAGCTTTAATATTAACTAGACAGCTTACAGTGTTAAAACTGTGCATAACCTGAAAAGTTTTATTTTACAGTAATACTGAAAAGTTTCCTTTAATAGATTTCTGTGAACATAGCACATGGTTTCACCAATACAAACTTTAGACCTAGCCACCAAAAAATCTATTTATTTTATTTATTTATTTGATTGGTGTTTTACGCCGTACTCAAGAATATTTCATTTATATGACGGCAGTCAGCACTATGGTGGGAGGAACCCCCCAAAAATCTAAAATGAAATCGAACTTCAGAACTGTAAGAGTTACAATATAACATGGACGTCAACATGACAGGCAGCAGGAGCCTCCGTGGCTCAGTTGGTAAGCGTGATATCGCAGCACAATGACCCGAAGCCTCCCACCAATGCGGTTGCTGTGAGTTCAAATCCAGCTTATACTGGCTTCCTCTCCGGCCAAAAGTGGGAAGGTCTGCCAGCAACCTGCGGATGGTCATGGGTTTCCCCCAAGCTCTGCACGGTGTCCTCCCACCATAATGCTGGCCGCTGTTGTATATGTGAAATATGCGGCATAAAACAGCAATCAAATAAATAAATAAAATGACAGGCCGTAAGTCGGGTTACCATGGCAACACCTTTATCTCATAATTCAGCGAGCTAAATGATCTCCCTCCTCATTTAACATTCTGACATTTACCTTGACAGCTGACATTTACCTTTCTACCTTGACAGCTGACATTTACCTTGACAGCTGACATTTACCTTGACAACTGACATTTACCTTGACAGCTGACATTTACCTTTCTACCTTGACAGCTGACATTTACCTTGACAGCTGACATTTACCTTGACAACTGACATTTACCTTGACAGCTGACATTTACCTTGACAGCTGACATTTACCATGACAGCTGATATTTAGCTAGCCTCCAATCCTTTTGCATGCGTCCTAATCCCAGGACGCTGGCGTGACAAAAATCAGAAATAACCAGGGAGCGGACGAGCTATTATATGACGACAGTGGTGAAGGTATACCTTGTCATGACATTTATGCATGATGTAAAGTTACTGCAGAATAATATTATTGCACAAAGACAATAGCAATGATGGCTTTCCGAGACGTTCTCTTACTGAACAAAGCTTTACACTGTTACTTCCCTTTCATTATTCTTTAGCTTGTAACTCCGGCTTTCGTATACTATAGCTTACTTTTCGAAATTTATATTTCATTTCACAGGGAAGTCATCCTGGAAAACGATGCCAAAGTGTGTCAAAATCTGGATATTTATGAACATTTCTGGCTGACAGGATGTGGGTTATACATCAGAGATGGTAGAAGGTTGATTCGAGTGACAGAGGTACATGTATAGGCTTTATCAGCCAAAACGTTTTGCATACTGTACAGGAAAGCATGTGGCCCCCAATAAATGTCTGCCGACCATATGAATGTCACACATATAAAACAATGGTGGTAGCACATTTATAGTTGAATTACACCTTACCAGTACATTAATTTATTTGATTGTTGTTTAAACGAGCTGAAAATTTTTTTCACACCTGGGGCACCAATGTTGTCTGCTGCTTATTATCAGCTGAGTCAGGATTTTAGTCAGGAGTCAGGAGTCTTGCGAGTTCACGCAGGTTGAGACGAAGCCAGAGTGTTACTCTTTTAAACTGCACTGCGAATTAGATGTAGTATGCCATGGAAACAACGTCTAATTCAATAGGCTAGCGTTTAACACTATTTATCCGTGTTGGTTTGCCAGAGCCCCTCTATCCTTGTCTCGCCTCAATCCGCGAGACTCACGAAATGCCGCCTGAACTTATTACCCTGAACAGTGAGTGACACCTGGAAAACCCACAAATTCCCTGATCACAGTCGGGATTGAACCTGTGCCATGTATGTGTGCTACATAACTACTTGTATAAGGGTCAAAAAATTTTTTAAAAACTGAACATGAGGGAAGACATGTTTAGTTTGCTGTCATTTAGAGGTACTACCGTGTTACTTACGTAAATGTGCTCGCAGCCGGTGTTGGCTTTGAGCTGCTTCAAATCCAAAAACTGTGGAGGATCTGTCATGCGCGGCAAACGCTGGTCCTCATCAGAATCGTTCATCACCCAAGAGCGAACCATCTTGTCGTTGTTGCTGTTCAACAGGGACTTCAACTTTAAGACGGGTCGAGGAGAGTCACGGAAGTCACGGAAAATGAACGTCTTCTTTACACCTGTCTCATGCACATAAACACGCGAACACTGTGTTCACTGTAGGTGAAGTAGGGATTGTATAACCTAATAAAAACTTGTGCGTAGAAAAGCTACATGTACCTACAGCTGTTAGGTGCTCACCACCCCAGTATGGGTTTGTAAATGTAGGGCGAGCCTACGTCAGAAGCAGGCCTTGGGCGCTGGGCAGTCTAGTGCGCAGCTGCTGTCAGTATGACCTCTCGATGTGACTTCATTACCTTAGCCAGGCACTCAGATTTTCGCTTGTTACTCTATGAAGCATGTCTTTTGGCATAAATACTAAGTCATAGTGTCGCACTGCCCCCCTGCGAAAAGGACAGGGTTATGTTTCCCATTGAACCATGTTGGCCCCATATTTATACCCACTGTACTAGTTCTGAAACCGGTTAATTAGCCACGTTTCCAGCTGAGCTTATGCACACAGTTATATCCCTATTTCTGAAAGCTAAGCCGAGAAGAATAAAACGGATCTCAAATCTAGGTACTTATATGTATGTACATGTGGGGGCCTATACATGTAGGCCTGTAGACATGTAGGCCTGCATATAGTCTAGAAAGAACGGAGGTCTGATTGTGAATGTTTGCAGTCGTCCTGCATGGGTGATTCTACTGAATGTGACCCATCACGTCTTCCGGCACTACCTCAAATCGAGTTTGTTGGAAATGACCCAAACTTTTTTGACAACCGAATGGACCTTCAAAGGTCACATTTACGGTGATGAACAGCGTTCATGTCTTCTTTTTTGCATTGTTTCGACCAATTTGCGGACATGCCCACGGTGAATTTGTCTTCACCGTCACGCTAAATTAATTGCAGGAAAAAGTTCAAATGAATGTAATTTCTACACAAAAAAATATCTGAATTACCTATGTTTACTAGTGCTTCACATATACATGTGTTTAAAATTGACAGACTCTGACCACGGATGCACACTTGCTGCCAACAAAAATAGCCGTGGCCTTACGATACCTAAGTAAGGGAGCTCTAGATATGATTTAAGGACAGCTGAATATGTTTAATCAGCGAATTTTACGTCTATCAGGGAACAAAGTAAATTTCATTTGCAACCACAGGTGTAATGCTGAATTCTGTGTGTATGCATAGCTTGCCAAGCACAATTTTTACCCGCGATGGTAAAGATAATCAGGTTAGAGTAAAGACATCGCGTGACAGTAAAGATCATTTTTGTCAACAGGATGAGCTGTGGTGCAATTTCATGTCATGAAAAATGCCAGATACAAAAACACAAAAATACAGAAACATAATGTGGAATAATTTATTCATTCTGTAAAATATTAAAGCATGAATAATTCTAGAAATGTGTACGGTATTTGCAACCGTTTTAAAATGAATGGATCAAATTACTTCAAATACGGCTCTGCCTCGGAAGCCAGTCGGGTCATACCAATTCAGAGTTTAAAATTGTATTTAATGCTGTCTCTCTTGACGCTAAGATAGGTTAGAGCGAGGAAACAGGACTGGCTGGCCCGGTATCAGTATGCATATATAATATGACTGGTTAAGGGGTGAAGTCTGGCGTCTTCGGCATGATGTTCCTGTGACGGCAACAATTTGGCGGCATGGACTGGTCATGGCACTAGAAGACACACACACACACACACACATACACACACACACACACACACACACACACACACACACACACATATATATATATATATATATATATATATATATATATATATATATATATATATATATATTCTAAGGACTCCTCCTCGTCACATGGATGGAGTACGATGTAAAACCCATTTATACATACATACATACACACATACATACAGACAAGTACATACAACGTTGATTTCTCCCCTTGATCTGGGCCGAAGGGGCAATATTCAAGTAAAGAATGCGCTATCTTCAACATATATACAAGACGTGATAAAAAATGTAGTGAAGTGTTTCAGTAATATTTGGATAACGACAGAGACCTCTATATTCAGTAACTGGGTAACCTTTTCCCATACACTTCTGCCAACCATTTGGTGCCGATCAGTGACCTTCTGTGTGAGAGACATCAACGTGAGAAGCCTATTGCTTGTATACCACACAATATCACCCCGCACTGACTAGAAAAAGCGATTGTTGCCAAGGCGATGCATGACTTTCACTTCAACTTCACCATCTACATTCTGAATGACCCCTGGTTAAGGTGAGCCGTCATATTCCACCATACACCACTGTCTAACCAGGTCTTCATTGACGTCTATGGCTGTATGTGAAGTGTCGTGGCTTTCCGGGGGTAGGTCCTCTGGAGTGACGTCAGGACCCTGTTGCACTACCATCACGACCTTTGCCGCGTCATAACAGTCACAGGGTGCATTTCTGCCGCAAAAACAGTTCACGTTATCTCCCCGTAAGACTTGGGTAGCACCTGAAAAAGTCATCAGATGACACGTTTGTGTTCATGTATGGTTTGTTTATAGAACTTGAACTACCGGTATTGTTTGTGTCCGTTATATATATTTCAACAATACAGTGCTACGAACAACAATCCTCATACATGTCCAGGTGCCATATACAACATGGTCACCGCCAGCGAACCGATGAAGAAACCCCAAATCCATATGCAAGAACAAATGAACAAGCTTGTATAACTAAAAATAAATAAATGAAAAAGAATAAAAGCATAAGAAAGGAACATCATATTGCCGCATTGATGAAAAAAGGGGAAAATGTGCAACTCACAAGTGTAAGACCTGATGAATACGCATAGTTCCAGATACAGCAGGGATGATTTCCGGGATGATATTCTGGGCACTCACTGGCACTGATATCGTCTTCAAAAATCCACCACAGCTTGACATTGAGTAGGAGCATGGATAACGCATCATACACTGACCATGCAATGGGGAGGTCCGCTCTGCCCTTGGCTACTAGTCTGTTTGTGGCCCTTTCTATGACTGAGCCTATTCCGTCAGATGGCCCCTTTTCATGCCCGGCTTCAAGGAAGTTCCGAGTACCAGTTAAACAGTATTTATACAATGTCGAGCAGAATAAAAAAAGGTTTTTGTTCTACATCTGTACTGAGTTGTTGGTGCGTCACTTACAAAATGTAGAACTTCAAGGTCTTTATTTAATTCCTGAAGATGGCGAATACCTTGGTCTAGGTGAGCCCATATGGCGGGTGGATCATGTCTTGTAGAGCTGGAGAAGGTGCAAAAGCTGACAATACCGCAGGGTAAGTAGGCTACGCTGGTGTGCAGGCTTGTCTGTTGGCGGGATTCCCCGAAGTGAGCATTCTGTATCTCTGCACTGTATTTGCATGAGTAATTTTCAGAGAAGTCGATATGAAGCACAGCCGCATTACTGGCAAGGTTCTCTCTCATTCATCGAAGCTACTTGTACTGGTGTCGAATATTGATGATGTGTTCACTCAGTTTCTCTATCTTATCTTAAAAGTCATCTCTCTGCTGTTCTAATGTCCCAAGTTCCTGTTCCTTCACAATCATCTTATATGATTTACCTTCTCCCTTTGTGACTTCGCTAAATTTTGATTTCCACTGATACCAATTGATTTGTAGTCCTGGGTCATACGCCAAAGAAGGGAACTTTCTTATTCTTACAAACAGAGCAATTTCCGTATATGTATTCCATGTTTTCGGGGTCACAATGCGTTGCCTCCACCATTTTTTCCAGATCATTACAGGGTAGAACACCATGATGGAACAGTTTGTCTGCCCAAAACTGTAACTTGGCATGGATCGTGCACAAACAGGTTTCTCTGTCATTAATGTTTGGAGGCAACACCCAAACCGGTCTCAATCTGCAGAAGAGAGAGTAGTTTACTGAAATATGTGGATTGCGGGAAAGAAAAAGCAGGTGAAGATTCTTCAATGAATCACAAAGGAGGCGCTTTTGTTTCTTAAGTTTGTGACATGTGATTGTCTCTTTTTTGCCAGCCTTGATTCCGCTCTCTTCGTCTTGGTCAAAAAACTCCACAATCTTACCTTTCAGTTTTGAGAATTTCGTCCGTGTTGCCTTTCTGTCATAATCTAGTATATGTATGTTATCGCGGTGTCTCAGGACCTTTCGAGAGATCCCAACTGATTGTTCTGCTGCGCTAAGAACCCTGTACTTTCTCAAGATTTTGCCTTTTATGGCATTAAGAACTGTTTGCTTGGCCCTGTACTTCTTTGCCGGTTTGTAAGATTTCTTTAGGTTTTGAGACAGAACATTGTGTAGTAAAAGCGCCCGCTTTACATCTGGACGAACAGCCTGTCCAGTCACCATTATTCCGGTTTTTGTTCGTGGACTGTTTTTGTCTTGTTTACTTTCTTTCGTCCTGTAATACTGTCGCCTGTACTTTTTCTCTAGTTTGTCTTCTAGCTGAATGATTTTCCTGTAAGTCATGTCCCTGTCCCGCCGCACCCTACGAGTACCTGCATGCGACCTTGATGAGAGTGCTACAAGAGCCAAGGCAGCTTGTGAATCCTCTGGGGTGGAGTCTGCAGGGAGCCAAACCTATCTGCTATAGGTAACCGGTTGTTTCTTTTCCGTCGTCCTGTCTTTTCTTTCTTCCAACGTCTTCTCATTTTTCGCTTCTCCCTTTCAGTTATGATAGAATCAATGATTGTTATTTTTCCAGCTTGTTTCTACCTTCATATGTTGTTTTTTTTTTCATTTTGCAGGTCGTTTTTATACCTTTCGGGATCAGACTTTATTTTCTGTCTGTATTTACGTGCCCTTTCAGCAGCTGTGAGAGGCATTCTTTAAATAAACAACGTTTAGATTTATTCCTCCTGTTAAGGAGTTATTCAGCTTGAAGCTAAATTTAAGAATAAAAGATCATTTTATCTGCGTTTTACCCCAAATAAAACAGTGTGATATCATTATTAAGCATATGTTTGTCTTTACCGTCACATGTGGTCTTTACCATAATGAAGAAAATGTGACGGTAAAGACTGTGACGGCAAAGACAAATATGGAAATAAATCTCTCTACAGCTTTATATGCGCTTTGAAGACAGGTTAAAAATAACGGGCTTGATACATGTACGTCACCCGTTAGATAATCAGAAAAGATGAGCTTATTATTATGACAACTTAATTACCAGGGTGGTGAAGGGTAAAGACAAATTAATCATGTACTCAATGGACAAGAATACTTACATGAAAATTTCCAGAGCAGATAAATAATTAGTGCTGTTATAATGCTCCACATGTATCGCGAAGTATGTCGTCTGCTTGCAGACCAGTCTGAAGAGTGGCGCCCTCTATATTTAATAGGCAGTCGTAGTTGCCGTGAAGGTAAAGACGGGATATGAGTGACATCTGGGCAATTTCAAATTCAAACGACTTGTAAAAAGTTTGTTATTTTATTCAAACACGAATGTGTACCTTTCCAATTCGCAAATTCAGAGGTACCAGAAATTTACAACATGCACGATTTGAATTTCTTCTGTCTGTTGTTTAATTGTGACGGTATACTATTGTGACCCAAAGAAAAGTACGTAGGACAAAACTTCAAAATTGCCCAAAATAAAATTTAACCTGGTTTTTGTAATAATAAAAATGCAAGAAACTCTTTTAATCGTCATACATTAAGATTATACTAAAATTGGTGTGAAATGTGTCGATTTAGATCGAAAAATTTAATATATAAGGCGCGTGACGGTAATGGAATCGCTTTTCGTAGAATCACCAGCATGTGTTAATCGCATGAAGAACGTGTGCTACAACATATAACTAGAACACAAAAAACAAGCCGGGGTGTCATCTTTGTATTAAATTATAATTCTGATTTATTTGCTTGTTACCACCGGTAGCCTAGGCTCTACTGAAAGTTATCCCGTCAGGCAGGCAAATCTGGCCTTTCATATGGAGGTGTTTCTGACAGCGTACGATACATTTCACGAAATTTGTAGGCCTCCGATGGCGCAGCCAGCATAATGGTGAGAGGTAAAGCAAGCAGAGCCCGGGAGAAACCCACGACTATCTGCAGGTAGATAGCAGACCTTAAAGGATGCATGAAAAGGTTTGGTTTTATATCTTAGTAAGCAGCTACGGATGTGTAATAACATTTACAAGTAAAAAAAATCTCAACCTTCTTTTTGGGGGGTAAAAATGGCTTTAACATACATTTTTCTAAAGTCCTCAGAGGTCAGTGCGAAAATGAAGTAGATTGCAGTGGTGACGTCAGCGGTGAAGTCAAGCTGTTAAAACCTCTCTTTGAGAGAGGGGAACTGACCAAATAGGGGGAGGCGCTGGCCCCGGGATGTCATGCAGAGCATGAACGCATGTCACCTTGCCTGCACTGCTGCTTCTTTAACGTCGACCCCTCTGGCTGGCTGTTCATTTTCCTTGTTACTTATAACCCAGGTACTCTCGCCATGGGCCTCCATGGAAAAACTGTTGGAACAGCATCGGATTGCAGTCGGCTTACGGATCGGTGATATCCAAACCGGGCCATTTCAGTCTAAGTTCGCTTGAAGCAAGCGGGAGTGAAGAGATCGGAGCAAACTCTGCTGTGGTCACTAGAGGAAAAGTTGGTTGGCTTCGTTTTCCTCATCCATACATGTCTAAATGTCACATCATGAGGAAATCGGAAAATGCTAACGCACGAATCCTTTCCACTCTTGCTGAAACAACCAAAATGGCACAGCAAACGCTCGGGTTCGTCACCATAGCTACCAGGGCTAGGGGCCCTGAAAATTCATCGATGGCATCATTTACGAAAAAATCCGACCATTGACGGAGAATATGCATAAAATTGGAGTGTAATTGACAGCTACAAAATATACCACAAAAATGAAAATTAAAAAACTTTTTGTTTTGACATAATTTTCTTCATTTTGCTTATAAATACAATCTTTGGTTTAGAGGTCCTTTTCACGTATCCTTTACCTCTCACGTGCACTTGAGCCGGATCTGAACTCTCGTACAGTAGCAGCTGCAGTGGGGAGAGGCACATGAGTCATGGTGCAACTACGCAAAGTCTGAAAAAAAATCTCTCTCACGTAATTTAATTAACACCAGTCTCTCACATACAACCACATATAGTCTGTAAGCCACTGTAAACAGTGCAAATATCGCAATGTCTATATACGCATGGATATGCCACAGAACAGGCCTTTATTCTTCGGGCTGCTGTCCAGAGTATATATAGGTACGAGAGAAATTGTTTTTTAAAATAAAACGTATACTTGTAAACCCTAGGTTGATTGTTGAGATGTATATGTGGGCCTATGCAGATGTCTGCAGTGTGAGAAGTTCATGTAAAATCCTAGGCATCGGCATTTTGAAAATGGGAGACCACTCAAAAGTGACGTTAATTGTGGTGAATGAAACGCGCATAAAAACTTACATCTGAAAATAACTTCACTGATTTTATTGCATATTTTTTTCCCAACCAAATTAAACACAGTGAAATGTTTTCATTGTGTGGTGGACTTATTACTCCCAGAGTCAACTGGCTGGACCCCCCCCCCCCAAAAAACCCCCCCCCCAAAACCCCGGCGATTTCAGGTATAGAGCTAGTTCGACAACCCAGAAAACTAAGGGAATTCGATAAGCATTACCAGATCGACACACGCATCAGATCGCTTTGTTGACTTACGTAAGTGTCATTTAAGTGTCATTAAGTGGAGTCTTCAGGTACTATGTCGATATGGTCATCTGAGTCCTATTTTTAGATCAGTTATAGCTCTACTGGAAAATTCAGATTTTCAAATCGGTTGACTCAAAACTTCCCTCGGTATTTTATGATGGTTTGAAAAATGCATGTTAAATCACCGCGTCCTGCGCACGCAGCCCTACCCACCTCCCCATGCAATCACTGCAGCTTTCATATAGCAAAGTAGGCCTACATAACAAGAAAAGCTGAACCCGGATGATGCATATAGCAGCTATGTGATAAGATCTGGATTACTTTTTTAATTGTCAGACACCTTTTGATTTCTTTCATGCAGAAGTCAGATTTTTTTAAACCAGTGCATGTAGATGTATAGACGTGGCGAATGGCGATATAAATGCTTGTGTTTTTCAACCGGGATGGAGAGGTGTGGGGGAGTGGGTGGGTGAGGTGGAGGTGGTGTCGGCTCACGCGAGGTACGGGTTCAATCTCGGTCTTGAACAGTTCATAATTTGTAGATTCCATAGCTCTCACTTTTCACCTTGGAGCCTTCACGGCAAAATGCACTATAGCTGGAAACGCTCCTGTGAACGTTTGCGCATGCAGTCTAACGTTCATTGAGGAGCACTTGTCTGCTAGCGGTGTTGTGTGTATACAGATGGGTGCATCACACGTGGGAAAGTTTGTCAATGACTCACCAAATGTCGGTGGTTTATGCCACACGCCCTGGTTTCACCACCCATAAAACTGCCCTACATCGTATAAGTTAAGTATTCTTTAATCTGGCTCTAAACAACAATGAAATCAATAAAGATACGTGTATATGTATAGGCCATTACAAGTATACGTACTGTCCTGTATAAGCCAGATAGCTGTTTCGACTGCGCATGACCGGAATTCCTTCACTGGTGGATAAACAGTTCCTCGTGGCTATGTCAGAATCATTGTAACCGTGGGCAGTCACATACAATTCAGCCCATTTCGTGCCTTTTATGTATCTTTTTGACATTTGAAACTATCCATGGGCTCTAGGACTGTTTCATGCCGAAAACTCATTGAAACACACAGAAAAAAAGTTCCTGAACAGATCTCTATACTGGGCTGTCGTCGAAGTCTCAGTGTAATGTTAAAAGGATGGCACGAATATCTGCCTTATATACCAAAGCGTGTTGGTTGCAATGATTATTACTTTGTGTTACGATTCTACTGACGTTGATTTACATGGTGATAACCTAAGTATTGTATCTTTTAACACACCTGCAACCTCACCTTCACTTGCACGTCCATTATCCTGGCATATACCCCATGCATTTATTGCACTGATGAAACCATTCATAACCACCCATGCATTGTGTGTCTGTCACATTATATCTCTATCAGATTACTGGACATATGTAATTTATAATTTGCGAATTTACATGTATAACGTTACTTTACAACGTTGGTTACTGGTCTAATTATATCATCATATCTTTTGATGGCATTTATGCCTGCAGAGTTGATACCTTCGTTACATGTATGTTCCACCTTTCAGCAACATTGGTGTATAAATAAAACAATGTGCATCCTTCAGGGGGAGGTAACGATGCGACCCTTGTCTTTTAACTGTAGTTATTTCCCCTGAACTATGCATGAGTTGAACTGTATACAAAAAATACCTCCTCACTCTATTCGATTTCATTTGGCTGATGCTTAACTTGCCGAAAATATCTGTTCTCACCATGTTTTGAAAAAAATCTTCAGTTAAATGTGCTATTTGAAACATGGCCGACTGCCTTTCCACTGGTCTAACGGAAAAGTCGGTTCTTCATTACAAGTTAAGTGGTACGAATTCTTCGTTACCAGAAACGGATTAATCCGTTAGATTAACGGAAAGGCAAGCCGCCATCCTTCACTATCTGAAACGTGGCAACGATCATCAGTAAGTTGCGGAAGGATGGATACTTATTATAACCTGGGCACCCAATTTCGAAAAACGGGTACACGAACTTCAACATCTACACTTTTGTATACCAGAGATACAGTAGACAGCCGTGTGTACCACCTATACACATTTTCTCTCTGCGTACGCAATCTCTATACATGTACCGCTAGAACACAAAAATTGCAGGTATTCAGTTTTGTTACACAGCATAAAACACGAATCAAATCAATTTTGCTACACCTATGCACATTTTCTCAATCTGTATATATGTACCTCTAGAACACAAAAGTTGTTGATTTTCAGTTTTGTTACTCGGCGCAAAACACCAATCAAATCAATTTTGTTACAGTTTATGTACCTGTGGTACATAATCGTTTTTGTTCAGCAGTTTCTTGTACCCATAAAAACTTCATAAAAACATAAAAAAAACCTTTACAGCATCCATTTGAGGACAACCTGGTAAAGCTTCCGACTTTGTTGTTTAATAATAATTTAATAAATATTATAAATCTATATATTGCACCTATACCGAATGGCAAATGAAATAGTATATAGTCACCTTGTTACATAAGGTAAGGTTGGCAGCATACATGGGTTATGTCTATAGGTTTTAAAATGTATTGGTTATAGACACATGTGTAGGCAACATATATTAACAATGCTTGTGCTGGCACACCACGCGCAACGTGCAAATCGTAGGACCGATTTCATCAAATGACCAATTATCATCATCAACAGCAGCATCGTCGTAATCATCATTCTTTTATGCACTGTCATCATTACCACCCTGTTAAGCACGGCACGAGTTACCACTGCCCGTATGTACTTGGCATCATAACAATTTGCAGTGATATATACGTGATACTGGAGTCGGTCAGACGGCCATCCTATTTCCCCAGTAGTTTCATAGTCCTCTGGATGCTTCCCAGCGTGGCCCCCGGTCCTCTCCGAGGGCTGACCTGAATGGGGTAAACAATACAGGGGCAATAAGTGGCTGTATAGGATACACGTAAAAATGTGAAACATATAATTAGTGGGAAAATTAAACGAGGGAAGGAAACATATACGTTTATTTGTCTAATTTTAAGTTGCAGACACCCGATTATCAAGCTTGTCAAGTGGAAGGGAATCTGAAGGCAAATACTTTAAAGGAAACATATCAAAATCCAGCATTTCACAAGTGTTATACTCGGTTGAAAATAGGAACAACCATACATCAAAAAACAATAAATGGAATTATTTTCTTGCCAGTAATTAATGGTCTTTCAAATATACCACAAGCACACTTTATTTTAGTGCATCTTAAAGGAAAAACATTCATGCGTAGCGGTGAAAAAAGCTGGTAAGTATTCATATTCCTTTCCTTATATACCATCTTGCTAATAATCCAAAACAGTTTTGGGTTGAAACAACATTTATGTGTCTACTGACACTAAGCATATATTGTAAGGCTTTTGTTTTCGGCTGCTTTCAGAGATCAAAAGCGTATCTGTCCATATCTTTGAGCCTGTGGCATCTCATGACTTTGTTCTATGGTGTCACTTGTACTGGTATCTTAGATAATTCGGAACATTGTGTCTGCAAATGTTATATTACCTTCAGAGAGTTGTTGTTATTTTTGTGGTTAGCCTCTTCGTATCCCCCTAGGCTCATTGCAGGCTTACCTTCACGTTCCTCTAAAACCTGCAATGACAATGTGACAGTCAGTTATTTTTTCTTTCATGACGCCTAATAGGCGCTTAGATTTCTTATTTATTTATTCATTTATTTTTATTTATAATGATTGATGTTTGTCGCCGTACTCAACAAATTTTCACTTATTTATGATTGCGGTATTACATTTTTATGAATGGAGGAAACCACAATGCCCTGAGTAAACAACCGTCCTCTACCAGATACATGGCAAACATACTGACTTAAAGCCATAGCCAGCTGTTCGATTCGGATTTGCAACTGGGTCTTGTTTGAGTTTAGAATTAATTTACGAATGTCAGACATATATGGACATATATATTTGAGCTTGTAGATTCGTCTTACCTGCACTCTGGGGGACACCTGTTTGTACGGAGAATCCGGGCGTTGGGCAGGAAAACCCGAACTAGCCGCAGCCACGGGCTTTTCCACAGAAGCTACGGGAGACGCGGGCTTGAGGGGTTGTAACGCTGGCCTCTTTATATCTCTGGGCGCAGACACAAGTTTAGGGCTACCCGCTTTCTGCTCCGGAACCGCTTGTGGTGCTGGTTTTCCAGCTTGGGCAGTATCTTTCTGCATAGCTGGCACCGTCGCTGCTATGAGTGGTGGTTGAACTAAACTTTCAACAGACGATGAGTCTTGCTCCGAGTGCAGAGAGACTCCTATGTCAATCGGATTGGAGTTTTGGAATGGTGTAGTTTTCGAGTGGGCACTTGGAACTGGTGAGGCGGGCTCTCTTGTGTCCCCTATCTTTTCTCTGTCACCTCCTTCCACCACTTCCGATCTCGAACTGTCACTGTTTCGCCCGGTTGGTGACTGAGGAGTTTTTGGAACCTCTGGTTGTCCTGCTACTTTTATCCCGAACCCTGTAGATGACGTGGCCGACTTCGGTGAATGATTTTTACTGCGACTCTCCGGCTTTGCGGGAGATTTTGGTTTCTCCATCGGTGCAGGAACAGGGGAGTCTTTTTGTGGGCCCAATGCTGTGTCATTGGCATGCGTTGGACTGCTCTGGGCAATAGATATAGGCTCCACTGGAACAGGTGGTGTAGCCATGTGATATTCGCTACCGCTACTTTCCGTCTGTGCGGGGGGCGTTGGTTTCACCTCTGCTGGAGGAACAGAAGGGTCAAATTTTTGTGGTGGCACGACTGTGTCAGTGGTATTCATTGGAATGCCCCCCGTAACAGGTGTGGGCTGCGCTGTGAGAGCCGCAGGTGGTGTAGCCAAGTGATATTCACTACCGCGACTATCCGTCTTTGCGGGGGATGGTGGTTTCTCCTCTGCTGGCGGAACAGAAGAGTCAAGTTTTTGTGGTGGCACGACTGTGGTATTCGTTGGAATGTCCCGGGCAACAGGTATGGGCTGCGCCGTGAGAGTCACTGGAACCGGTGGAGTAGCTGGATGATACTCCGTACCGTGACTTTCTGCTTTTGTGGGAGATGGTGGTTTGGCCTCTGCTGAAGGAGGAGGAGAGTGAGGTTTTTGTGGTGGTACGACTGTGTCAGTGGTATTCATTGGAACGCCCCCGGTAACAGGTATGGGCTGCGCTGTGAGAGCCACTGGAACCGGTGGAGTAGCTGGATGATACTCCGTACCGTGACTTTCTGCTTTTGTGGGAGATGGTGGTTTGGCCTCTGCTGAAGGAGGAGGAGAGTGAGGTTTTTGTGGTGGCACGACTGTGTCAGTGGTATTCATTGGAACGCCCCCGGTAACAGGTATGGGCTGTGCTCTGAGAGCCGCAGGTGGTGTAGCCAAGAGATATTCACTACCGCGACTATCCGTCTTTGCGGGGGATGGTGGTTTCTCCTCTGCTGGAGGAACAGAAGAGTCAAGTTTTTGTGGCGGCACGACTGTGTCAGTGGTATTCGTTGGAATGTCCCTGGTAACAGGTATGGGCTGCGCTGTGAGAGCCACTGGAACCGGTGGAGTACCTGGATGATAATCCTTACCGTGTCTGTCTGTTTTTGTGGTTGATGGTGGTTTCCCCTCTGCTGGAGGAAGAGGAGAGTCATGTTTTTGTGGCGGTACGGCTTTGTCAGTGGTATGTTTTGTACTGCTCTGGGCAACAGGCACTGGCTCTGAAAATGGTTTTGAAATTGGCGCTGCGGATAACGATGGTGCCTCCTCCACAGGATTTTGTGGCAGTGCCGGTGTGTCAGTAGTATGTGTTGAACTGCTTTGGGCAAGAGGTACTGTTTCCGAAATCGGCCTTTCTGCAGCAGTCGCTGGAACAGGTGAGGTGGGCGATTTCATAATGTCCAGAGTGGCGATTTCTCGACTACGTTCGGAAGTATCAGGGAACCTCGGGTTGATGACTGAAGATTCCGAAGCCGGCTCAGACGTGGGTCGCTCTTTTTCCTCTTTGGATAACGTTTCAGCAACCGACGGTGTTCTGGGAGCAGCACCCTCATGTGACTGTGGTTGCCATGCTTCTTTGACGGCTTGCGGGGACCGAGTTCGTCCCGGGGGCTGCGTAGGGTACACTGAGGCAGCCACAGCCGGTTCACTGGTCACACGGGGGAAATGCTCCTCTACTGGCTGCTGTGGAGCGATCTGCTCTCTCATGACGGGCTTTGGTGTCGCCTTAAGCGGAAATTTGTGAGCCGATGCCGGACTTACTACCCTGGATTCTTCCTTATACTCTTCGCGTGGCGTCTCACCAACACCCGCATCAGCTGCCGTTGGTTCACCCTTTAGGCCTTCTGCTGGTTCACGGTCCTGTGGTACAATCTGTGCTTGTTGCACTGGCGTTGGCGTCGTCTGCGGAGGGTCCCTTTGAGCTGACGGTGGACTAAAAGCACGGCTTTCTTCCGTACACTTTTCAGGAGATATCTCATTTCCACTGGCTGCCACGGGTGGCTCGCTTTGAATCACTGGATCTGAATCTCTAATTGATATCTGCGGGGCGATCCCTGCTTTTTGCAAGGGTGTACGCGTGACGGGTGGAGGCGTTCTCTGAGATGCTCTTGGGCTGAAAGCTTTGGTTTCCGGCACGTACGTTTCTGTCGACTCCTTAAAAGGATTCTTCCCTATTATGGGTTTGAAATCTTCCTTTTTGATAACTTGATCAGAAAGCCATGCCTCGTCAGCAGTTGTGGGTTCAGTCATGTCATATTCCTCCGTGTGCCTTGGATTTTCTTGTGGTTCCTTTTTGGAAGTGATTGGGGCAACCTCTTGTCTATTGTCATTGGTTTCCATCTCAATATCCTTTTCATCTGGTGGTTTCACTCGTCTTTCAAGGAGCTCTAAAGTTTTCTCTTCTTCAGTATATGTTGGAACAGAAAACTTCTCTTCTAAAGGCAAACTCACAAAGTTTTCATTCGGGTCAAATATTTTTGTTTCCTCTTGATACAGTGGTATGTCCTCGTTTTCATTCCGTGGAGGCAGGATTTGTCTTTCTTCGGAGTTCAGTATTTTTTCTTCTGGCTCATAATTCAAAATTGCCTCTGTTCGAGCAGTTACCGGCTGAGCGAAGACGTGTTGCTGGACGACTTCCGGTACTATTTCTTCAATGGTTGGTTCCATGGCCGCCGTCTGAGGTCTCAGCTTCTTTTCTTGCACATCCATAGTCTTCTCTTCCTCGATGTACTCTTTAGGCGTTACACCTTTTGACGGAGGATCATTATTTCGCGATTCTCTCCGTGGAATAATATCATTTTGTGGAGGATCATAATCCTTTGTTTCGTGGACATATTCTCTTGTCGCCGTGAACTGTCCTGCGGGTGGATCGTAGTCTTTACTTTCTTCCTTGTACTTTTGTGGTGCCACAACATATCTTTGTGGTGGATCGTAAGTCTTGAAATCTTCATCGTACTCCTTCGGAGACACTGTGACATGTTGCGTGACCACAGGAATGATTTCAATGGGAACAGCCTCAACAGCTGTGGCTGGCAGAACAAAAACTTTCTCTGGTGGCTGAAACACCTTTGTTTCCTCAATGTAGCCTGGCTCCTCAGGTGCCATGACAACAACACATCTTTCTGGCGGGTCAAAGACTTTCTCGTCTTCGGTGATAACGGGTGCCTCCCTGACGGTGACTGTGTCAACTTCCGGTTGTATGGCCATCTCTGGAGGATCGTAAACCGTGGTGGATGGCTGACTGATATGCCTCACCGGGGGATCGAAATACTTCTCTCCGTCTTCGGGAGGAAAAACAGTCCGAGACGGAGGGTCAAATGTTTTAAATTTTCTCCAAGGAATCGGTCCTTTGCTGCCGAGTGGACGCCAGATGCCAATGAAGTCGTAATGGGTGCTTAGAAGAACCTGTCTGCCTTTGTATTCCCTATAACCCGTGTATTCTTTGTAACCGGAATAGTCTCTGTATTTGTATTCTTTCACCTTCTCGTACGGTCGGTATTTAAATTCACTGTATGGATAAAACAAGCTGTGTGCGCTTAGAATTCCAATCTTCTTGGGCGGTTTTTTCGGTCTCCCGACCGGCTTGGGTTTCTTGGGAACCGGCTTTGGAACATTCTCCTTGTAGCCTCCCAACCAGAATGTGTTCCATGGCATAAGCTTGTACTCTCTGTATTTGTTGTATTCCTTGTATTTGTAATCCTTGTATTTGGGAATATCTGTATTTTTGGCTTTATAATCACGGTACTTGTATTCTCTGTATTTCGGTGGAGGACCAGAGAAGTATTTGTAAGAATGAGTCAGTGGCCTCGGTTTGCTGTCAAGAGGAGCATGTGGTGTATAGTAGTGGACTTTCGATTGTGGCACCTCTTTAGGGTATGTACTATTTTCAGGTTTCTTTTGGATTTCGTTTGAATTGTTGTCCAATAGGACTGTTTCCGAACCTGGCAGAGGCATATCGGGCGTCTTCGGTCTGACACGTATGCTCACGACAGAAGACGTAGTCGAGTTACTGCCCTTGGATGAGGTGGAGGCGCTGTCATCGCTGTTAACGTTGTCAGCGATCGTTGTTATGGAAGTATGGCGCTTGTGTGACTTTGGCTTTGGATTGTTAAACTGTGGTGCTTCGTCCATGTTTGACACCAATCAGTGGATGGGCACTGAATGATCTCCTACAACGCGTGTATTTACTGTTTACAGACTCTTGTATGACTTGTGCTGTCTGCACGAAATGTAGATGTGCTGACCTGAAATTCCTCCTCGTAAGCTTAGATGTTTAAGAATTCATCTTTGACAAGTGGTACACCGAAATTGCACAGAATCTTCCTCTTTGTTAACCAAAACTGTTTCTCTTTTCTCAGACACGGAGAAGTCGTCAGCGGTAAATGACAAGCCCTTGTACAAGAGCTGGAGGACTAATAGGTTAACACAGATCGCAACTGCAAGAATCTGGTGACATCTATCATAGCCTGAAAAGACAAAAAGAGTTTTGTAACATATATGTATGTCACATATTCTGTTAGCTATATGTCCTGCTTATATCCTTCACATATTTGGTCTGGTTATCCACTAGGTGGCCTACTGGCTATAAACAACCGTGCTTTGTGTTCTGTGGTCATGACCATAAATACCTCGGGAGTGTGTGCATGTATGTAATTAAAATGTTTGGTGTTTGAGCATATTCCACATTTAAAATATTTTAGCCTCTCCCTACATACAGTTTTCATTAACTGAGCGTGGTCGACTGCTTGTTTAAGGCAATCTCGTTGAATTTGCTTTGCCAAAATGAAAAATAGAACAAATAGAAAAATAAGCATGTTTGGTATGTATGTGTGCTTTGCTTCTACACCGTACATAGCTATTTTTCAGTAATGTTACGGAGAGCAGCCTACAGTATATATATATGCCGTGTCTTCTTGTGACAGGGCGAGTCCATGTCACCAAAGTACTGCTGCCACTGGAAGACCATGCTGATGACACTCCAACCAGTCACATAATACAGCAGGCCGACCAGTCCTGTTTCCTTTCTGTAACCTCTCAGTGGGCAGCAACATGTACCATTTTTAAAGTATTTGATATTACCCGACCCGGGCATGAACCCGAATCTTCTGACCTCGCGGCAGGCGCACTAACCACAAGGCCATGCACAGAGGCAATGTAAATTAGTTTGTTAGCACGTTTGTATTCGATAACCATTACATTATTGTCGTAAGACAAGTATTTCTGAACAAATAAATATTACGATGAGTCTTTGTGTTGGCAGCTATACCCTGAGAGTAGGGTACGCATGCAGGCTGGGCCTTGGGAAATGCAAAAGTTCCATTTACAAGGGTATTTGATATAAATATTTATTATATTCTCAACCATAATTGATAGGTTTTTGATAATCTTGATTGATAATTTTTTATGATTGTTATGTATGAAATGTAAACTATTATACATATATAATATATAATACACTATTGTCAACAACGACCACGGGGCACAGACCTTCATATCTATATTATCCCAGTATTTTTCTCTACCGACACATCCTGAAAGCGCAAACCTTAATTGATGAAATTGGTATATAATCCAGGCAAAAACACACACACACATACACACAAAAGGAAAAACTAACAAAATCAAAAACCAAAACAAAACAACATATTGTTCATACTCTTCTGTGTTTTCCTTCCATAATAAACACCTTTCACTTCAGCTGGCTCTCTGTACATTTTGAGCTTTCAAGTGTTTCAGTATAAACTGGGTACTTCGATAGTTCAGAAGAATAGAGCGCTTGCTCTTAACCGATGAGGTGATATGTTCGAATTCAGTTACTGTCGCTTCTGATGCGGCTTTAAGTCAAGGAATTTGCAAGGTACCTGGCAAGTGGCAGTGATGAGGTGACAATCGTGACATAAATGAGAAATTCTTGGGCACGCTTTTAAGCACCAGTTCATATGCATTCATGGGTGTAAAAAAAATGCATACTTGAGAAAAACACAAAGAAGCATGAAAGAATGTGTGTTAGTGGTACACACGGTTGTGTACTTCTAGTACACAAAAGTGCAGATGTTCAAGTTTGTTACAATTTGTGTATCTGTGGTGCACATTCACTTTTTAGTGAGAATTCAACAAAGAAAAATAGAGTACTTTTGATTTAGGCTTTTCCGATATCTTTTTTCTCAAGCACTTGAAGGCTATGTCAGCTATCGAGAAACCATTACACTCTAAAAACTAATGTGTGAAATTTATATTGGTAGTGTTTTCTGGTTGATCGCAGAATATATTATGTTAATGCATCATAATAGTACGTTATAGATAACGCAATAACCCTGTACACCACGAGAATACTTCTGTTGGTGTAACAGAATAAGTCGCTTATATATACATAACATAATATCGTTTGTAGCGATAACATAATCTCTCCTGCCATCACTCAGAGTGTATCTAGAGGTACATTTAATTACTCTTAATTACATAGCCACCTTTGTCCTTAGCTCCAACAAATAATACAAATATTACGGAATGGTTCTGTCATGCTTCTATGCTTCCCTGATTTTAAAATCTATATTAGAAAAAAGCCACTTTTTTAAAAGCTAAATCCACAAATATATCACACACAGGGCTGTGCGCAAGCCAACAATCACAGTCTGGAAGGGGTTGTAAACGATTGAACTTATATATGGCCTTATATGAAGTTAAACGCGACAAAACAGCACGGAATACTGGCTTGAACAATGTGATCGTCTAAAAGATGCATAACCCTTACCTTACTGTTAAATCTAACAGGTATATAACGATAAATCCAGCAGGTAATAGCCCAGGTCCTTCACCACAACCGTTTAACATGTACCGTTGTGTTATAGCAAAATCACTCTCCAAATCTGACCCCTTTATTTAATATTCGGATTAAACTATCATACTAGTAACCCACATGGTACATTCTGACGTAGTTTTCGTAGTAATGGGGTCAATTGGCACTGTTCGAAGCCCTTAAAAACGTTTACCACTCAAAGGCCTCGAGGCCTACTACACAAAAGCGTTGGGCATACTGTATGACTGACTTCGCATGATCTTTTCAATCGCAGGACAAAGCGTGCCCTGGTGACTTTCAAATATGTGTGATCAGCCCATGCTATAGGCCTGTGGTATGACTAATAGTTCAATATATATACAAGTTATCAGTTAGCCTCTTCAGTATAGCTAACTACTTTATAAACATTGTATGCATCTGACGTCAACTGTAAATTGAGTCTGATGACAGGTGGTCATTCCCCAAGCGAAAGCAAATTGGGGAGTTTCGAGCTCGAACTCTTATTTCGCTAAAGGTAAGAAAAGCCCTGCTTTACCATGTGACCGTCAGATATGTTAGGCAACTATTTCTGATTACATTTACTATAACATAGAAAAGTTTCAAAAAAATTATTTAGACTAGACGTACGATAGGGAAAATTAAGGACCCGGAAGGTTTTTACTTTAAGATGCTGCTGACTGAAGTAGAGGTCGTTTGTGCCTCCCTAACACGGCGAGACAGGTGATCAGTAAATTGAAGGGAACAAAATTGCCTGACATTTTTGAATTCACATGACACTCTTTTTTTGAACTCTTTTTTTACCTTCTACGACAAAAGAGTTCGAACTCGAAACACTCCTCTTGCGAAAACTGACTTATTTAACGCCATACCACGGTCATGAACATCCCTGAAATTGCACAGTGGATAGGTTTTGCAGTTGAAATCCATATTTTTACGCGATGTTTATGGACATTTCACTTATACGACGTCACCAGCATTGTTAGGTGAGGAAATCAGACAAAATCCCTGCGGAAACCCATGATCATCCACAGGCTGTTGGCAGGCCTTCCCGTATAGGACCGGGGAGGAAGCCAACATTAGCTCTTCATGAAATCACAGCTTTCACAGGTGAAAGACTTCTGACTCATGGTAGTGCACTAGCATGCTAAATACTCGGCCTTGGAGGCCACTGAAATCCGACTGTAATCTGGAGCAAACCACCTCATTGCACTTGAGAAACTCGCACGCGAAAGCTTGTGTCTATGATGTCGTTAGATTCGAACAGGAGGGTTCATTGATCAATCAGGCCTATGAGCGCCAATGACCAGAAAACACAGAAAATGGGTCCTATTTCACCGGAGACCACCAGAAAACCCTCTTATGTGATTTGAAAGGCCAGAGCTTCCTGACCCTCTGGAGCTTATTGGGCTGCCCGTTGGGCAGGAAGGGTAGCTCAGCTGCCTCAGCCAGCACAGCCAACGCTATGAATATCAACGATTAAGACAAATAAAGAGAGGCCTGTTATAATATGTAGTTTATTATGACTTCTTATCACAATATTTGTAAACAGAAGACGCCTACAACGTATCGGCTTTCTGAAATGCCACGGCTTCTGGACCTGGCATTACTGAACCGTGCTAGACTCAAATCAAACTCAATCTTCACAACAAAACAGGTTACTGTGCTAACATTGTAAGATCACCTTAAAACTTTCTATTCCAGTACGCAGGGTTGTCCTAGATCTTTATGACAGAAATGAAAAATATCATTTAAGTTCAAACTGAACGCCAGAATTTATACCCCAACTGAGATAAGACTAAGTCTGGTTCAAATCCAAGACAGCTTCTTCATCCCGGGGCCACGACCTTCCCGTCAACACCACTACGGTGGCTTCGTGCTGCTCAGCGCCTAGGGACTAGGCGGTCCGTGGTCCTTTCCCATTAGGTCGCGATAGCAGTTTTGCTTCAACCATATACTAAATTACGCATGCAGCCGATAAAAATGTGATTTTATGTGGAGCCCATTTAAACGACGACAAATGAACAACTCGAATAACGGCTCACTTTCTTGCTGAGAAGTGACAACAAAGCCTGTTCAGCCATCTGCAATCTCGTAGCTTCGGGACCTAGTCCGCCTCAAGACTTGTGCCTAACAGCCTAGGATTGCTCACGCTCTCTGCAACAATCCTGCCGACACCTCTGAAAGTCCATCTTCAAAGCCAAAAATGAAACACCACCTATTGACCGTTTCGAGTATTCGCTTATGAAATGTTCACGTGGAAATGATCTCCTTGGTCTGACAGGATTCATCACTTTTGTGGCCTTAAATTTGCTCTCTGTGATACAGAGTCAGCCTTGAAATGAGAAATGTAAGATGATATAGGGTAATTAGCCAATTATGGCGCTTTCGAGTACGCATGACATATCCGGGATTTTGGGAAGACCCCAGTGACCCGTATGTCAAAATCATGCAGCGTAACTATCAGCCTGGATTAAGTGGATTGTCACACAAAATTCAATTTTGTGAATCTACGTGACACCTAAAATTTTACATGGGTTTGAGGATAGTTTCAAGTTGAAAAAAAACAAACAGACAAATACTCACAAAACTTAGGAATGTGCAAAAATCTTGGGCTCTCGTCAAAGTCTGAAACGTTGCAGAATATGCTTAAATCGCCACGGGCTTCTGAGTGCATAAAATACAACCTGTTTTGGGCATGCGTAACGATGCGCACTCAAACAGTTATCGTTTCATCGTCTTTGAAAACGTCACTCCTTAGTTCCACTTTAATTGCATGACGACTTAGAAACATGTGTCTAGGCACATAATTTGTGCCTACTTTTAACATAATTTGTATGCGCTATGTTACCACCACAGAGATACTAGTACCAATACGGTAGTAAAGCCAGGAGGGAGGATGAGGGTGTGTAAAAAACAAGAATTATGTAAAACAACTGCTAAAGAGAGGCCAAAAGCTCCAAGCTATGCCGCAAATATGGCGACAAGAGTGACAAGGATAAAGAATCTCATCCGGCCAACTCGAACCCCGCCACAGGTTTGCGACGGGGGGGAATTTCGTATGGTTTGGGGCAAGGCCACCAGGTTGTTGTTTATCTGAAATTAAGTTTAAAAAGGAAAAGAAATCAAATAAGGATCAGAATATATAATCCGAAACGGAAAGTGTCTCTAGTAGTCGATCTGACTCAAAACACCAAAAAAATATATTTAATATATAATAGTTATAATATAACTACTTATGTCTACTGACTTGCGATTAACAACATTGCACTTTTTAAAATTATTCTGCTTCTAAGCTTGGTAGTGCTTGGCGTGAGTATGTTGCTAGAATTTAAGCATTTACATGGACAGTTTGAAGAAAACCACAAGTGCCGTAAATGGACAAGAGGTCGTATTTCACCGGTTACGTCGACTATTTCACTCTCTCTCCTCGGGGTGTTTCTTTTTCTCTCTCCGGAGAGTCCGGATGTCTCCTATCCAATTCTTTTAGCCGGAAGTACTACATTGTGGAGAGTGCGGAGATCTTCAACCTCTCCGTTCTATCCAGGTGGCGTGTTTGTGGCGTGTCACGTGACATGCCTAGCAGCTGGAAGTACTTATTTTATGAAATATCTTTACAGAGAATTTCTCTTTTTAATTTCTTCTTTTTATTTGTAAATGATTTAATTCGAGGAGATTTGTGTCTTTACCTGTATGCCAATTTACCTCGCTGATGAATGTGAAACAAAATTCTAAATACTCAATGTATCCCTGTTCGTCCGTTTCGAATCTACAGGCATTGCGGCATTTGATTTATATACATTCCCACTTCAAGCAATATCTGATGAAATTTGTAGTTCTTCTCTAGTCTTTTACTTCCAATCCAGAGTTCGGTGAGGGAAAAAGAATCAACCCCTGTCTTTTATATCGAGAATATTTCACCCATTTGATCGCTGGGAGTTTTATAAACCGGTTTCCTGTCAACCGGTGCCTAACAAACCGCACTTTTTAAAGTCACAGTCGAGAAAGCCAAAGATGGATTCGGTCTAGTTGGCGATTGACCAGCGAGCTAGCGGCTCAACCCATGCGAGTCATCACGGTTCACGATGTTAGAACGAGAACTGCATGGAGCATACAGCCCCAAAAGGTTCCCTAATTTACACCACGTGACTGGTTCAGCTTACCGGATATTTACGGTGCGACGCGGAACATTCCACTCTAAAGCCATCAACGCCATCCTGAATCACGTGCTTCTGGAAAGCATCACGTACTGTCTTATTGGCCCAATCCACGTCATTATGCATGACATCATAGAGATTTCTGCCGGCATACTTAAGCGGGGACGTTATATTTGCGCTGGAAAGAAATCGATTTATGCCAATGTAATCTTTGGTGGTATGGTGTTGATAGGAAGGGAGAGGAAGGCGGAAGAACGTCCACACTAATAGGCAGAGGGTCGTACGGACGTAGAGCCGATGAACAGAGGATGGACTACATACAGTGGGCAAACAGACACTTACACACACATGGGAAGAGCAGCGGGTGAACTGGAGCTGACGTACACATAAGTGGATAGAGGAGAGCTGACGTATACACAAATGGAGAGACTGACGGACACACCTGTGGAGAGATGTGCGAATGGACTGAGGAACACACAGATGGAGAGAGTGGGACGGACGGACTTACGTACACACAGATAATGAGAGGAGCGGATGGACTGGCGTACACACGAATGGAGAGAAGGGCGGATGGGCTAACGTACACAGGGATGAAGCGACGGGAGGAAGGATTGGCGAACACACTGGTTTATATAGGGGTGTGGATCGAGTGGATGGATGGATGTTATACAAAATGACAGAACAGATGCTGTAACGATGTTGGCCTGGCCTACAGCTTACAGACAGGCAGGAAGGGAGCGAGGCTACACTGTGTAAGCATCATTTTAAAATTGCGTGTTTTCAGGGTTCTTTTCTTGTTTTTTTTCCTTCGGTCATCCACAACAATTATAATACCTCTGGACTGCTCAGAAAGTTCGATTACCACCATAAAATAAGAACGTGACGCTGCCGGATTTCACCGAGGGCGTAAAGTCTACTCATTGGATTGACTTACCGGGACACTTTGGCGCCGATAAAAGAGGCTAGATACTGCGGAGAAGGTGTGGTTCGACACCTGCCGAGCTCGATCCGGGGATAGTAGAAGAAGAATCCCAGGCACATCTCGCTGGTTGTTGGTTGGCCACCCTGCAGAGCAAAAGAAAAGAATACTGGTGCAGTACTCTGCTATTCCGTCCTATCTGTCCATAGAAAAAGGATCCCTTTAAAAAATATCCAGCAACCGAATGACGATTCCAATCATCACCAAAATTTCCTCGACTGTCTTGTCTCTCCATAGGTCTGTAGAATCTTCTCTAGAACATTCTCTTTGCATTGGATTAGTTGTGTAGAGTGAAGGATCGTAAGGTTTGTATAAATCTGTATGCGAAGCACTCGGTGTCATAAAGAGAGCGCATAACTATCCTCAGTGCCGGTACAATTCCATGCCCCAGTCAGACAGGTATAGCCTCAGACTTGCCAGACGTGGAAAAACTACACATGCATCACCCCCACCACGCACGGCAAAGGGAGATAACCTTCTTTCCGGAAAGGTCTATGAATTTGCGGAGCCATTATTGCGACACCGGTGATCTCCCCAACGTTTACTACTTACGAAAGTAACTTCATTTCGGTCGGTGCTCTTGTAGTCACACTCACTGGCTAGATGGTCTCCCTGTAGAGGAAAATCACAAATAAGACAGGAAAAATCAGAGATAAGATATGAAAATCTGAAATAAGATTGGTAAGCCTGCTTTTGCGCATATGCATTCGCCCATGCAGGGTGCCTTTCGCCAAACATAGCACAGGGGGAGGTATAGGAGTAGAATGGTAAGTAACATGGGAATATTTTCTTTAAGTGTAAGAAGATCTACAAAACTTTGGTTCCGTGAGCAACTGATGAAGCGGTCATACGGCACGTCCTGTCTTGAAATTACCACAGCTCACATTTCAGGCTTATGGTGTGTTACCGAAACTTCATCCATAAAAGTGACGCTATGGCATATGGTTACAAAGGCGAAACTGGTGTAACAGTAAGACATCGTGAGGCTTGGAATATAAAAACGAAGTAAGTGATCAATGCATGGGACAAACGGGTGCATGGCCTTTGTGATATGTTTAAAGTGAAAGGAGACTCAAAAATGAAGTTGTGGCGAGTAAAAATGCATCAAAAATGTATCTCAAAATACATTCACTGATTTGTTTTTTTATATATATAGATTTTTTCCACCTTATCAAACGCGGACAAATGTTTTGAGATTGTTTAGCAGCCAAAAGGGATGTGTGACGTCAATGTTACTCCGTGTGTTCAAATGAGTCAATTAAGTCCACTTTACAACTGAAACATTTGACTGCGTTGAATTTGGTGGAAAAGAATTTTAAAAAATTCAGTGAAAGTATTTCCAGATACATTTTTACGCTCTTTTCTCTCACTACAACTTCATTTATGAGCGGTCTTTCATTTTACATTCAGGTTTATTTTCGTAACTTTCCTCGAGAACGAACTAACTTAGCCTGCGAATGTTCTTTACTATCTTGACGAGAAAAAGTCTAGATCAAGGAATTGGTTGTCCAGAATATCTATATACTCACGGGTAAGATTTTGACTTCTTTCCTCAACATCCTGGTATCTTGATAGTTAAAGTCGTAGTTGTTGTCTTCCGACAGCAATGGCAGTTCCACGCCCTTCCGGAAGTGGCGCACCCGCAAGGCACGGCCAAGCAAATGTGAGTGCAGCATGGTAGCGAACACATTGATACTTTGCGTCTTGTTCCCCATCGCCTATAGTAAATAAGGTGTGGATGGATTTGATTGATTACTGGCTAACCACATGGGCATTATGTCAGGCCTATATTTCACTTCTACTATCGATGGCGGTCAGATTACCTGGTGGAGGAAACCGCACTGTCCCGGGAAAACCACTGAACTTTGGCAATCACTGACAATCTTTTCCACTTACGACTTACAGCTTTACATGCTGTATTGAGAGAAGGCAGGCGGTTTTCAGCGAACGTAGGATTGTGTAAAGTATCCCACAAGTGCTTCTTTTCATTAAACACCCCTTAACACTGTGATATATGTAGTTGTGAATGTATGTATGTAAATGAATGTATTGTCTGCACACACTACATATTTGGAAAGAATGCATCATCAGAAAGGCAGTTTCGTGCTGATTCCAAATATGGTCATCATTATTGAAGCACAGTGACGTCAGAGATCCTTTATAGCTGCAAAACCTTCTTCTGACTGCTATATATGGCTACGTTCTACGTAAATATATATGTGCTTTTATCTATATTTAATGTGGAAACATAACAGTTACTGCTTGTTTTGCGGCAAAAAGAACCTGTGACGTCACTGTGCTTCAATATGGCTCAAAAAGTCGATGATATCACATCAGTCCAACTTGTGGACGGTCATGAGTTTCTGCCGGGCTCTACCCAGTTTCCTCCCACCAAAATGGCCGCAGTAATATAAGTGAAATATTCTTGAGTACAGCGTGAAACGCCAATCATATCAATAAACAAATAAATATTGTTACTGTTGTTGTCATTATTATTAATTATTATTATTGATGTTAAGTGATCTTTCAGATAAGGCGTATTTTTAATTTTAGGGACAACGACGCGATTCTGCGAGAGTTAAAGCGGAAAAAAACTGTAGTTAGACATGATCGTGTCTGTACTCACCTGTGAAAGGCATTCCGGATGACAATAACCAACTGTTTTGAAATTATCGGCAAAGGGTGGGATGATCTGCCCAGGTCCAATTGTCTCTCCTACTGTCAGGAGACCAGCGTCATATTTTCGGAGGTCAGGGGTCAAGGTTAAGCGAAATCCTGACGAATCCACAAGACCTGATGACGGATAAGCCAAACATGTGACGTTTGGGACTTCCAAGACGCATGTGCAAATCTAAGCATCAGATCTGATATTCGCATAGAACACATGTCCGAAAAAAGCTTGAGAATTAACAGTCAATTGAAAGACGCCGTGCTCAGGTGTACTTCACATACATGTAAGTCGGAGGGCTGATAATAGAAAGATGAAACTGAAGTGCCTACAGCGTAAGTTACCGCATTTCGCCAGGCACCTGGCAAAACTTGATTTAAAGCCGTAGCCAAAGCAGCAGTAGGTGGATTCGAACACTTCATTGGTCAGAAATTTGACTGTCACTATTGTGAGGCTTTGTAAATGGGTGTCTTGATCTTGACAAAATTGTAAACGGTATTTGCGATAACTCGTTCAATTCATTCCCCTGCCTACTAAGTAACTGATAAATTTAATTATTCTTTTATTTGATTAATGTTTTTCACGCCGTATTCAATGTTTCAAATATTCGACGCTGACCAGCATAATGGTGGGAGGGAACCAGGTAGTGCCGGGAAAACCTACCACCATCAGCAGGCTGCTTGCAGACCTTCCCATCCCATGGGCGGAGAGGAAGCCAGCGTGAACTGGCCTTGAACTCACAGCGACTGCATTCGTGAACGTCTACTAGGTCACTGCACTACGCTTATTGATAAATGCTACGATTTATATATGGAATAGATCAGCTTATGGTTTTGTCCCGTTGCAGAAACTCAGTCCTGGGGCGAATATAATAGCCTGAATGAAACTAGCAAAGAACAACAACAGAGCTACTGGCTCAAGCGGTGACCGATAACACAACTCACCTTGTTTTCCTTGTGGATTGTCGTAGTGAGTTTGCATCATCAGTAATGTGGCATCGCCCTCATAGCCGAACGGAAGTCCTGCGTGCTCTGGGAAAATCAAAGGCTGTTGGAAACAGCAGATACACAGAATTGAACAAATTGAAGGTTGAAAAGTGGCTTATAAAGTATAAGCTGAGGAATTTCGCCAAAGGAAAGCTCAACTCATATCTAAGATCTGTTTAATTATCCCCATCCTACCTGTTGTAACTTTGTACGCATTCATTAATATGACATTCGAGATATTTTTGAGTGTGCTATCTTCGACATGACAAAGTTTTAGACTTTCAAGACGTGTTCCTTTAAATCCTGAAGTAACTCTCACTTCCTGTCATCTACTTATTCGTGAAAACAAACACCACTACGCCACAATTAAAACAAAGTTAAGTAGCGTATCAACAGCAGCAACGATTCACCCAGCCCATCACTATTTTTAATCATGTGGACTGCACTCAATCGCTTGATTGATAAATTAATTAATCAATTTATGTGATTATTGTTTTACGCCGTACTCAAGACTATTTGACTTATACGACAGCGAGTAACATTATTGGGTGGGGGACAGAGTTTCTAGAAAACCCACAACCATTCGCAGGTCGCTGTCAGACCCTCCAGGAAGATGGAGAGGAAAACCAGCATGAGTAGGACTTCAGAGTGGAATGAATAACTGCCCAGGTAAGACAAGATATTATGTGTGGATTTACTCACGCCACCCCCGACTGCCCAGGCAGCAAGCATTTGCGTGCACTCCCACAGTTCCGGTGGCATGGTTTTAGTGTAACACTCATAGCCCTGGCCGATGGAATCCATGCTGACGTTGTGATAACATCCGTATAGGACAATGTGATGGAGCTCGGACTCTAGGCCGGGCTGTATGACAGGATCAATCTGGGGAAGTAAGCAAGGAAAGTCATTTGATAGCTCAACCTGCAGAAGGAAGCAAAGAGACTCTTCTGACAGGCTCAACCTGGAGAAGTAAGCAAAGGGAGCCATCTGATAGGCTCAACCTGGAGAAGTAAGCAGAGAGAGTCATCTGACAGGCTCAACCTAGTGAAATAAGCGGGGAAGTCATCAAAACTTGCAAGTAAGTAAAGTATGTCATCTAGTGAGCTTGGACTGTGAAAGTAAGCAAAGAGAGTCAAACAAATAGGTCATTCTGTGGAAATATTTAAGCAGAGAGAGCCACATGATAGGTTCAACCTGTAGAAGTAAAAAGTAACAACATGTCTTCTGAGAGACTAAATATATTAGGTTCAACCTTGGAAAATAAACAAAGCTAGTTTTCTGATGGGCTCATTATGTATGACTGGCTCAACGCGGAAAAATAAACAAAGCCAGTCAACTGATAGACTCGTTACGTATGATAGGCTCAAAGTGGAGAAATAGACAAAACGAGTCAACTGAGAGGCTCGTTATGTGTGATAGGCTCAATGTGGAGAAATAAACAAATCGAGTCATCTGAGAGGCTCGTTATGCGTGATATAAACTCAATGCGGAGAAATAAACGAAGCGTCCTATTCCACTGAAATGGACATGGTCACCCATATGGTAGGTATCTTTGCGTTATTACAGAATGATGTGAGTATTAGGTATTTTTCTCCAGAAGTAAAAGTTATAAGCTTTCTGTTAATCTCACCACCAGCAGAGTATGTTAAGTGATTGTTTAGAAATAGGGGGAAAAAAGTGAAGACACAAAAGTCTGCCAGAATGTTTAAATGAGGCCTGACAATTCAGCGGAAATGGAGCATGCGCAGAGAGCTCGCGAAACGTCATATGTAAACAAACGTGGCTGATGACACGCGTAAAAGAAGGACTTAAGGCTCTCTTGTAACAGGATCGGCCAAAACGAGGCGTTAAGGACGGCTCAGCATGTTGACAAGCCTAGAGTTGTAATTGCTGGCCAGCTGTCGCAAAACTACTGCTTGATAGGTGGGTTGCTGTTGTTGTGACGGGTGTTAAATGTTGAACAGACACACGTTTCTGACTCATAGTTTAATGAGAAGATTATTGGTAACCTTTTTTTCAATGCTGTTTAAGCTGCTATACCCTGCATGTATCTATGTATATGAAAATTCGAAATTATCCGAATTCGTGTCGCCAATATCGACTGATCCCGAACGCCGGCGGACACATGTATGCTTTGGGTCATTTCTGTTGAATATTGATGACGCAGAATGGGCCGCCCTCTTTGTGTTGAATTTGAATGACGCAGGACTTCTCCGGGCTCCTACAAGCTACCTACTCAAGGAATACTTTTAATTTAAACGTGAATGATTTAGTTTACGGACAAACTTCAAAACTTCGTTAAGACGTCGCAATCAGAATTTGTTCAAAAGTCCAAATTTTGGGCGACCATGTCTCTTTAAGGACGAAATAGAAAAGAATTTTAAATGCTATACATACTTACAAGTAACTTTTCACAACTTTAATGGCATATGGAGTTTGCAAGACTTTGACGTTTTCTCCGTTTTTGAATATCCAGCTCAACCTTAATAACACCAAAAAAAAATTGCCCAGCGACGTAAATTTCGAAATAATAATAATAGCAGTAATAATGACAATACAATAAACGCCTCCTTACCTTAATGGCGTGATGTTTCTTGTCTAGCCTTGGAACAGCGAATACCTGACACCAATAAGTGGTATGCTTTGTGGGAATGGTCACCTGTTAGATATGGATATAACGTAGAATATGTTTTAAAGAAAATGCAACAAATAGTTTAACTTAAGTTATTTCAGAAGAGGGGTGAAAACAGACCTGGGCCCACTTTCATGAAGCCCTCTTGACGTTACCAACAGGTAAATACCTTGACAACCATATCTGTATGCATGACGTAGTTACAAATGGGTCCCGAACAACCAAAGGAAATTTTATCACTTGCTTGGTAACTACATAATTAAACTTTTAATCAGGAATTCTTGTGAGGTTATGGGATGTGTTATGTCTGACAACCCGGAAACCCGATGTCACGCCGCTCGTACCCACTGAACAAGACCAAAAAGCAAAACAGGGCTCACGTGACGTCAGCTAAAACAGTTGTGTTCTCGGGTTATAGAAATAACTCGCACCAGACTGGTTAAAGCTGAAAACATCGCCGTGCTTTTCGATTTCTCAACGTGCGCGCTTTGGTTTTACTTTGAAACGTTACGGTGTCAGCGAAATATTTCAGAATGTATTTTATATATACACACGACATGAAATGCATGCACTCACGTTGCTCCAGGTAGCTCAGAAGCACGTGCACACATGACGTTTAAAGCATCCAGCTACAGATGCTGACACATCAAAATCCTGTGGTAAGTCCAGAGTTCTTGGGCGCTGCCTCCTCGATATAAATACCGGTAGAGGGCATGTAACGGTAGTTCAGATCCACAGCAACTAGAAAACTGCAAACGCAGATGGCCTTTCCTTCGTCCTTTATCTTCCAGTCTGCTTCAAAATCCTAGCGGTAAACTGTTATCTCGCAGAATCCCTTGCCTCTCACCAGGTTATCGTGAAATGGCTGTCACCTTTATGGATTATCGGCAGAAATCAGTAGAGACTAATGAGCTTACCTGGGGGTTTAGGAATTCCTCGTAAAACACGTTGGCAGTTGAGGACGGCTCTGGAGGCATAGCGTTCAGCAGGTATGTGTTTTTGTTCCCTCTGTTTTTACCATGATACTGGATAGAGCCGTCCTCTGCGGGATCGCTGTTGCCATACGCCCAGATTAGACGTACTGTTTCATCCTGGAGAAAGACGAAATATCATCCGACTTCCAGCAAGTAACATTAGTGATGAAACTTTTAAGACGTAAGCCACAAAAGACAGCGTTTTTTCGCAGGTCACAGCTTGAAGCCTTCTACCTTTCTTATCATAACTTCAAGGTAATGGGATTGTCCTGATGGCAATATATTTTACCAGAGCAAGGAGCTTCGTGCCCAATAACCTATACATGTCCATCCAATTTAACATATACACACTAAAACTCAAGGCGTTCAAGTATTCATTCAATAAACAACATGTGTAGTAATTAAACATATGTGTTTAACATTCCAGTAAACATGTGATATTTTCAATCGTGAAGGCTTCTACAAATTTTAATATTTCACTAAACAGTTTCATTGAAGTTCTAGAGACTGTTTAAAATATTCCACAAATTATTTATTTTGCAACCATGTTTCCTATATTAAAAACACATCACTTTAAAATGCTAATCCACCTCTTTCATAGTGTTTATCAATAAACACCAGGTTGCGTTTATTTTAAGCCTGGCAGTTTGTCTCATGTTCTCATTCATAAACAAAATAATTATTAGTTTGTGTAATATCTTTTGCTTCTCGCGTTATAGTTATTCATTTTGCTGGTTTTCCAAGACATATAGCCCATAATATTTCATTTCCATTGAGGACCGCTGGATTGAACAACAAAGGAAGCCTTCTGATTTCAGAAACAATCTGTGACCTTTACGCCCCGTGAGTAGCGGCGTTATGAACCGTTTTAAATATCTGATTCTGACTAAAGCCCTCACCTTGAGAAAGTGGTCTTGGTCGCCACACAGTTGCAGTTGACGGCTGATGTGTAGAATGGTGTGGGTGTCGTTCTGCTGACTGTAATGGAGAGTGTAGTCCTGACTGGAGTCTACCAGAGGCTCAGAGTCACCAACGGCGTGACGATCCTGGAAAATAAATAATTGGGCGACAAATTCATTCTTTGTTTAAGCGTTTAACACCTTGATCTTCAGCCAGATACTGATGTCAAATCCCGAGAATGCACAGAATCAATTTTTGACGTAACAATCCCTCCAGGCGCTGCTTCACACTAGCGCCACTTCACGGGATTAAAAAAATATGCATCCTTCCCATTGGCCTAAAATTTTCGCTGGACTGTGTTTCCAAATTCATCGCCCGCTGGTTCTGAAATGATCATATAATGAATGTCCTTTCCTCATTTTCTCCTTTGAAAAGAATTTTATGAAGCCTTATCTAACCTAAACCAATGCAAATCCTCTCCTCCTATTTTCTCCTGTATGAAGCATGTATGAAGCCTGCATTTGTCATACGTGTAAACTCATTAACAACCTTTCGTCAGTTTCTGTTTTACGAAGCCTGTGCGCAAAAACAAGTAACCAATGCCCTCTTCTTGAATTTTTCTCCATGAAGCTTTCAAAAAGCTTAATGTAAATTTCTGAAGTCTTCATGAATCCTTTAAGTACATGTATATACTCACAGACAGGTACCCCTGACCAGTGGCGTCGTCCACCCAGCCGATGACAATGTCAGACCCCTTCATACCGCCGTTAGGGGAGAATCCCAGGCCGATGTAGCCACGAGTCTCCACCGTGAGTTTAAACCTGATATACCGGTCATCGTAGTCCCATGCCAAGTGGTATTTGTTGTCCGGGTCGACGATGGCTGTGTGGGGCAGAGGCGAGTGTAGGTGGGCGTGATTGTGCCCGAGGGTCAGGCTGACGAGACAGAGCAACAATACGCAGGCTGTACCGACCGCCGTCATCATGTTCTCTGGAAGGGTGAAAAGCACAGGTTAATCTTTCATATTCTGTGATTGTAAAGGCCGTGTTTGATACGGTACCAAGAAGTAATGCAAATCTTGAATTTTTATCTTTAAAAGTCCTGTTTTGTTCAAAAGTGGATAATTAATTTAACACGCTTAATACGTCATTGTCAGCCAGGTTACAGTAATTTAGAATACCGGTAAGCATGAGTATGCTGCGGAATCTCCTTCAGCCCTGACATCAGATCAGAACTGAACATTCGATATGTACGTTGGTGACATAATTAATATTTCTCGCATTTTTTAATTTTGCGTTTCTTACTTTGGAGAGTACATTTCTAACTTACAAGCTCCCCACTTCTGTCTGCCTGCGTGTCTGCTTGTGTGTATGTTTTTGTGTCTGTTTGTGTGTCTGCCAGGAATAATAAAAGGAAACATGATGCAGATATTTTGATGACATTGTGTGCACAGGTAGAACGTGCGTTAAGAATCAGTCAATGCCGTGATGCAGAGTACTGTCACTTCATCTGTAGCACGGTAAAAGTTCAGCAGTGAGTAGAGGAGGGGCAGTCTACAAATAGATAAATATGTCCAAACAATGTTCATTAAACTTCACCCCTGTTCCCCACCCCAGCCCCCGGCGAGTAGAATTAGGTAAAAGAAACGCAGCGAAGTCAGTGGCAATTCACTGGACATCACTGGTCTAGAATTACTGTATCTATGGAGATAAAATTGGAGGCACAAATCGTGCCCTTCACAGTGTTCAATGTATGATACCAAGACAACAGAACTCAACCTTTGTTTTAAAAGCTGATTAGCGATATCTCGCCTTTGTTAGATAATCGCGCATGCCCTCTCGAGATAAGTAGCTTTGAAACCTGTGGTGAAAGGTACTCAGCCCCCTCAACGTGGCTCGCTCAACTAGAGGGCCATTATTTTATTGGTAGGATTTGCGCGCACGCGCTTATATGCAGACGGGCCGTGCTTTTGGAGAAACATACGAGTGAAGTGTGGACAAAAATCAAATTTGCCACCAAACGGCGTACAGTATCCATAATTGTGGCTCGTGTGCATTCCGTTAAGTATTTACACTACTTTATTGGTAACGCATTGTAAGTTGACCGGAAATGTGATTTTATAGAATTCAAACGTGACCAGTTTTGAAGGCCATGTATCTTAAATGGACAATTTTCTCAATTTTCAATCGTCATTAAAAAAAAATAACTGACACTAACTAACGCTACCTGAAAAACATAATTTTATCGTACTTTGTTGACCGGAAAATAGTGAAAACAAGAAAGTGTCCGCGATAGCTGAATATTTTAGTCTTTAAAAAATGTCCTATCAATATCATTTAAATGCCCCTATGTTCTCATATATGTGAACTTACTAAACATGTGTTGTGCGCAGAATTTGCTGTTAACTTATTTGACCGAAAGTAAGTGCACATGATGGGTTCTTAGAGAGCCAGATCACGCCACGGAATGGTCGTGCACTCGCCCTGACGCGCGGTATCGTACATTGTACATCAATGGAGGTTGCAATCAGAGTACAAAGGCACAGTGGGCGAGTCTGGGCGTCTCCCGGTGCTGATGGGGCGAGTAGTGTCTCCTTCTGTTTTACCTTTATGCTCTATCTAAATAGTGTAAAGGCTCACTTGGCGTGCAACAAAATGCTCGAACAAATCTCCCAGTACAAGCAAAAAGTTAGTACTCTGTATTTTTGTCCATTCTTGACCCCCTCCCTCCCAAAATGTAATGCACTGATGATTGTGTCAAGGCCCAGCTTTAAATTTTTCACAGCTGTGAATGTTCGTCAGTTATTTGTTAAAGGTGGGTTGTTTACGTCGTGCAGCGCGGTCTATTACACGATAAAACTGAGTGCTATCGTATACATGTAAGTCAAGTCTTCGTGAGTACGGCGTTAAATAAAGTTCAAATAAGTACCTAAATGGGCTAAATAAATAAATCAATACTGCTCTATAGCCGCAATTAATTTAGTACAAATCAGTATATAATCAAACTAAAACATTTGAATACATACATTTTAACTTACTTAGTTGCAATCAGGCTGTCACATCCAAGGCGTACACGTACCTAATATAACCTCCTATCTCATCGTATGTCTATAAGCTATATTCTGTCCGGAGATACAAGTCACGATCAGCTATCCGGAACTGTGGCCCTTGAACCAGTATTAAAGCAATTTTGAGAAAGGTCGTGTCCTGCAGAGTTTTAACTGAACTAATGGTAAAGTGGTCATGGTTGGCTGGCTGTGATATCTGCCCTGGGACAGTTGAGAAAGTAAACTTGCTGCCACACCTATATTCAACAGACACAGTAGTATCATAATAGGGTAGCGGGCACTGACCGAGGTCTGAAGACGCTTGCCGTACAGTTGGCAGGAGAGACACACAGCAGATGCTTTTCCGGCTGAATTTGTAAAACACTGTGAGTTATTTGTGGGATCTGAACACGAGGTGTGTGGATACACCCCTTTTCACTGATCGTGGGGCATCGGTGACAATAAGCAGTCGTATGACGGTTTAATATATGTGCCTGTACATGTAGTTTCACGGTCGTTAAAAACCATTTGTTTTCCACGAAAATGACAGGCATATCTGTATGTCACGCGTGGAAAACGTCGCCAGTAACTTGCCAAATGTCAGTGGTTTACCCAGGGCATTCCAGTTCCCTACATGCGTAAATTTAACGGTCAAAAGAGGAACATTACTTTATAGTTCGACGTAAAGTATTGGATATTCTTGAGTACTGACTGAGAACACAAATTAAATTAATGAATGTATCATACAGTCACAATAATAAATCTAAATCTTGTCACACCCCTATACAATATGTCGAACAATTTCGTCAGTTTCCAATAAACTAGTCTAATCATAACAAAGTGTTAATTCATGCGTTGAACAGAAAGTCTTCTCTGAGAAAGCACATTACTTGTGGCTGACAAAGTCCTCCAATAGGGGAGTTTCGAGTTCGAACTCTTTTATCACTACAGGTAAGAAAAGTGCTACTGTACCACGAGATTTTACAGAAATGTTAGTCAACTATTTCTGATTACATTTGCAATAACGCGAGCGTCTAAAAAGTGTCACAAAAAGCTGTTTAGACTTGAACGAACTATGGTGAAAATTGAGGAGCTGAAGGTTTGAGAAGTTAGTGAAGAAAAGAAGCGTCATTTGTGCTTCCTCAACACGGTGAGAAGGGTGATCAGTAAAGTCAAGTCAACAAACGTTGCCCAACATTTTTGACAAATCATATGATACAGTAGGACTGTTTTTACCTTTAGCGACAAAAGAGTTCGAACTCGAAACTTCCCTATTTATAAGCTGCGATGGTTTCAATGTGGATCATAACATCGGCTTCAAACCATCTCCATCATCCAGTCGAGGAGTGAGTCTTCTATAAGTGATGTGCCTTCTGAGTTCCTTACGTCACCTGGCAAATGCCTCTAAAAGAAACTGTTCCACGACACCGGTGGACGTCCTATATAAGCCAGAATCTTTATGTCTATACGCGTATTCTAGCAGGGTATATAGTTCATCTATAAATGTTTTTACAAACGCTTCGTCTATTTTAAGGGCAAGGACAGTTGCTGTTTTTCTCCCACGTGGATTTTCTTTGTTCTCCTAAGCATACATGACTCTTTCAGTGAACGCTGTTGGCCTTTTCTGAATGTTGTCCTACAAGAAGATGTATATAGGGCCAGTAATAAAAATAATTTTAAATAATACGCGAAAAACAGGGGGGAAAAGTAGTTTAGATATTTATAAACCAAATCAAAAACCACTGGCAGCTGAAAAGACACGAAAGGCGGAAGTAATTTGCCCTGAGTGCTCTTGAAGAAGCCACAGGTAGTGTAACTGTAGTTACGGCACACGCGCAATGTACTTGGACACCTACATAGGGTGCACTAAAAGTAACGGATGGGTGGATTTTCACTTCATCAGGAGGATTTATATCATGCACTGTCATTTCGAGCCAATTTACACAATGAGAAAGTCGGAATAACAAAATAAGCAACAGAAAGTCGTTCAGCTGTGAGAGCGTCTGATCTTATAACCTGACACTTTTGGGGAGGGGGACGGGATATATTTACTAACCAGCCGAGCCACGAAGGCCCCAATCAAGAGCATAGCATCGGATAGGAAAGAATGCCCCTTCAAAGGATTACTACCTGCGCATTAACTATCCAGTTGCACTTTTGCCGTGCTTTTTCCTGCGCGGGAGTTTTTTTTTTTTTTTTGCTTCGTTTCAAAGAGAAAGTGATAAAGTACTTTAACATAACAATCATGCAAAGAACCGCTTGTAATTAGATGGGAAATCAGCCCATGGTGGTGGATAAGAGAGATGTGTTTCTTTTCTTGCGGAAAAAAAGCTCACTGGTAAAACGAAAAGTTATTTGATTCTCAAGTACAATTACTATACAACAGATCTACGAACAACTTGGAAGATATGATTCATATTTTTTGTTTCATCAGAAGGCAAAAGTTGGGTGAAAAACAGATTTCTCATTTGAACACCTTTTCCTGGAGGAAATCCCATCATAATAAAACTATGATATGGGGAACAAAAGTTATCAATGTACACTGTATATATGTTTGATATAAAAAGTTGGAGAGCTGTAAGTTATTCCAAAACATCATGTTGGTTCACGCATTTTTATAAACCAAAGATAAAGGAAAACGGAAAAGAAAAAGTAAATATTTTCTACAATTATCACGGCCAGCATTCCAATCAATTTAGAGCTTGAGTTAATGGGCTCGATTCCTACCATTGCACATTGATTTTTGGTGATTAACATGAGTTACGAAGAAAACAGCTACACCACACAAAAAACAAGTCGTATACCTGGTTGTATTTTGCTAAGATATATATTAGATGATTTTCCAAATATAACAGACGTACATCGATGTGTCTATTGGAGACGTGGCAAATGTTAGGCGTCAGTTTATCGTAAAATTACATGTGGGGACAGGCACCAAGTATAGAGCAGTTCACCTTCTAAATTAATGTTCCACAAAGGCTCTGCCGCATATATTCACGATATAATCCGTAAGACAGAATTTATGTCAAAAACCAACATCTAGTAGATCAGATGTGAAGAGGTGTTAGCCCGTATAAATAAAAACAGGCATACTAGGCCCATGTCTTGCACCAGGCGCTTTTAGCTCACTTATTATTAAAGATCAAGGGTAGACCTATTAAATAACAAGATGACGATGTCATTTCTGGACAGCCCTCATGTCGATTACTGAGCAGCTAGGTATTTCCCGCGAGAACTCCTACACACGAGACTTAGACAGCACTCGCACGGGCAGCTGCCAATGATAAAAATTCATAATCCTGGCTTCAAAGCATCGTTAGAATTGCACTTGGAACAAAAATGACGATGCATCAGAGAAGGAAAGCGAATATGATTTACATGACATAGCCCCAACATGGCCATATGCAACTATGAGGGACATTTTATTATCCCTTTCTGCCGCGAGGGGTCGATTTACATTAACTCTTCTGTAAAACACATGTTGACCACTCAGTCTGGGTTACGTCCCTTCTACGTACCCTTCTACAGGTAGGGTGTCCGGATATAGTCCAGAACAGCTTGTGGGAGGGTAGAGCTATCCTATACAGCATACACATATCGGGCCTTCCCGACTGTGTGTTAACTCCAAGCAGTGTTAAACAGTCATAATTGAATGACTGCCAGGTAATTTTGCAGGTATAAACAATTAAAAATAATGGCTGAAAAAAAAGTCTTTTACTTGAGGCTACTATTAAACACAGTGAAACATTATTCAATGAGCAAGTATATATATATATATATATATATATATATATATATATATATATATATACATGTATATGCATGTGTATTGTCTTTAACAGCTTTACATTAAGTCGCAGCCACTCCAGCTTTGTAAGAGAGGCCCCTGGCCTTGTCTCGCTACTAACGGCCATTTCAGCCAGGACTTTTTGAGATTTGATTGATATCATCCCATGTTTACGGTCTCAGAGATCTATCTAAATCCGTTCAAAGACCTCCAAAATTTGGAGAGCACAATCGCCATCAATCGCGGCAAACAAGTTAGTTGTCTATCAAGTAGCTGAGTGAAGCCTCAAATGTTGTAAAAGAGTTAATGACATACAAGTAACTCAGGGTTGATAGGGATTATGGGGTCTAATTTTAAATTTGAAATGGAACTAACTATAACCCACTGAAGGGAACTGGTTTTTTGATATGTTTCTTATCAAGGTTCGTTCTGTATATTCCCATTGCAGCACTTGACCTGTTGTGAGGCGTACAACTGAGGAAAGCTATTTTTGTTCCATTCTCATGTTAATTCAATGGGCAACTTATGCGACTCAGTGGCTATTCGGCACGCATGCGTATTAATTTGCTCCCGCGATAGTTGCATATGCGGGGCTCAGTGTCAAAACGACAACATATCTAATCGTTACTTGATTCTATAAATGACATGATGCTTGAACGTGATCGAGTGACCTTACAGCTGGATCTGCGAAAGAAATCCGACGAAAAAAATGGCTCGACGTAGGCGAAGAAAGTAGGATTAATTCTATTTTAGAATGCCACTTGGACAGCGGCCTTGACGTTTTTAAACCTATCATAGATTGGAGTTCAATAATGGTCAAGAACACCGCCTCGAGGCTTGTCAAATACCTCAGCAAATCATCGTCGACAACCAACAGAGTTGTTGTTGCATTGTTTGTCTCCATATTTGGGCCAAAATCTACTTGTCACTTTATTCACTCAGGATATGACGGATTAGTACAAGTTTAAACCTATTGTTTGCTTTCTTTGGCCTAGGCGCTGTCGAAAATTTGTCCTTAAGAATCAGGAGATAAAAGGTCAGCTAAAAAGAAAATGAAACAATAGAGAAAAGAATGTAAAAGCGCAAAACAAATGAAATCAATTTGCCAGCTGTCAAAACTGACCAAGTATAACCTGTTTTTGCTCCTTGGTAAAAAATTGCTCCACTTTGCAGTGTATCAAAAGCTTTAATGGGAATTCTGTTAAATCGCGATATTAAACCATTAATTTTCTAATGGCGGCCACTGGACAGCATCTATTTTCGAGGACAATGTTTATTATAGGTGTATATACCGTGTCGTGAAACGAGCACTGAAAGACAAAAGAATTACTTAGATGAAATACAAATTCATATTGTTCTCTGCTCTGGTTTTACTCTCTCGCCTCTCTATGCCGTAATCCTATTTAGCGAGCTTTTGGATTGCCCATTCCTACTTCATGTACTGACATTTCCTTAGAAGTATAAAATGTATACTTTTGCTCAAGAACAGTACGTAGTCCTGGCATGAGTGCCCAAGATTTCAGGCGAGGACATTTGTCACACTTGAAGAAGGTTGTTTTTAGCGGAGCACACAGCCGGCTTTTCTTTGCACTTACGACCTCTAGGCACGTTCATATATCATACATCATATAAAAGGGAGACTTTTTATTTATCTATTTGACTGGTTGTTTACGCCGTACTCAAGCATATTTCACTTATACGTCGGCCACCAGCATTATGCGGGGCGGAATCCGAGCAGAACCCGAAGGAAGCCCATCTGTGGCAGATCTTACTACGTAGGTCGGAAAAGAAGCCAGCATGAGCTGGACTTGAACTCACAGTTACCGCATGGTGATAAGCCCCTGGGTCATTACTCTGTGCTGGAGCGCTAACCATCACGGCCACGGAGGCCCCGAGACTTTCAGAGGCAGACCGACCTCTGAGCGTGATGGTTCAGGCATCAGAGCATTCAAAATTAGCCCTGTTTCGGTGTTTCACGTTCTTCAGTATAGAAGTAAGCATTTTTACTTCATACACTGTGTTACATTTTCGCAATTTCCTGCCCAGGGAAAACTTGTTGGTTTATTTTTCCTGCGTGCATAAAAAAAAAAAGTGATGGCCAGCCTATATGTGAAAACTGCGGCGGAGGGGGTTAGCTCGCCAGCGCGGCGTTATGACCCCGTGCATTTCGCCATTGCGGACGTTGTGAGTTCAAATCCATCTCATGTTGGTTTTCTCTTTGGCCGTATCTGGGAAGGTCTGCCAGCAACCTGCGGATGATCGTGGGTTTCCCCCGGGTTCTGCGTGGTTTCTTTCCGCCATAACGCTATCCGAAGTCATATAAGTGAAATATTCTTGAGGACGGCGTAAAACACAGATGAAATAAATAGACAAATAAATAAATAAATAGATAAATAAATAAATAAAAAGAATTTCACATGACTTCTTATTTTAGCAGTATTTTCCATTGCTCAGCCACGAAAGAAAAGCGCATCGGCTATATACTGCTCAGATTGCGCCATCCACAAGCAAAATACTAAGTCTCAAGTTGCAGTTATGAAATTATTATGTATCTTTGAATGAACGATAAAAAACAACGTCGTTTTGACATACGGGGAAATTTTACCGCTTGTATGGACGTAACGGAACATCAACAACAACAACGATAATATGTTGTGGTCGCTTTGTTATGTGTATTAACATGGTAAATAACATATATACATCTGATACACAATAATCTGACAAGAGAGACATATTGCAAGAAACACGTCGGAAAGGTGTTATATAAAAGTAAAAGGTTTCCATTTAAAACTGTTCTTTCGGCTTGTTGGAAAACAATATTAAGCTGCACCAAAGTAAGGAAGCGTGGATTTGGGAAGAGAAAAAGAGAATGAGTGCTAAAGCGGGGACAGGGACGTAAAACGGTGGATTGAGGATGTATACGGAGGAAATAGGGGAGGAGGTGAGTCGAAGGAGGGAGTTGGCTGGGGATGGGAGAAGAAGTGAGTAGATGAGTAAGCAAGTGAAACGGTGAAAGAGGATGTAAAGTGGTAAGCGGAGAAATAACAGGGTGAGTGAGGAGTAATATGGTTATTAAGGAAGTAAGGCGGGAAGTGAGGAAGTAAACCTCGGAGTTAGGTAGTAAAAATGTGAAAGTAAACTGTTGAATGAGGGAGAACAGTGTTAAGTCAAAATAATAAACGTGAGTAAGAAAGTAAAAGGTTTTAGTGATGCCGCTAAGCGAGAACGAGAAGGTGAAACGCTGAAAAATGCCACCCCCCCAAAAAAAAAACAACAACCAAAAAAAGCAAAACCAAAAAAAAACCAGTATGGATTTAGGAAGTTGAACGAGGAAGTGAATATAAAGTAAAGACGAAAACCACGATTGAGTGCGTAAAACGGTGAGTGAGAAAGTAACATAAGAACGTTCTGATGATGGATAAGCGTGGACCAGGCAAAAGGTATAACGGCGAGGAAAGCAAGGAAACTGTGAGCGAGAAAGTGGAAACGTCATCGAGAAAGCAAGAAAACTGTAAGTGAGAAAATGGAAACGTCATCGAGAGAGGAAAATGTCGAGCGATGCAGTAATTAAAATAATAGGTAAAGAGGAAAATTGTGAGTAAGGTACACGTAGTAAAAAGGTGAGTCAACAAGTCAAACGGTGAGCGGAAAAGTAAAACACTGAGCGTGGGAAAAGCGGTGAGTAAAGAATTAAAACTTGTGGACGAGACAGACATATTGGGAGCCGGATGAGCGAGAACAGCCACAGGAGTGACGTAATAGCAATAAGAATGTTATATTAAGTTTGGATGTAAAGTGGAACTGGGAAACATGTGAAAACGAAGAAAGGATGGTGTGGGAGGGGGGCACTTGTGGTCAATAAGGGGAAAAATAGGGCGAAGTATAGGATCTCACTATTCGAGAGACTAATGGCGGTGTAGAAAGGTGATAGAGCGAGCATGAGTACAACAAGAGAACATGTGATAAAGTCAGTATGAGTTCAACAAGAGAACATGTGATAAAGTCAGTATGAGTACAACAAGAGAACATGTGATAGAGTGTGTATGAGTACAAGGGAACATGTGATAGAGGGTGTATTAGTACAGCAAGGGAACATGTGATAGAGTGAGTATGAGTACAACAAGGGAACGTGGTACAGTGTGTATGAGTAGACAAAAGAGACAAAAAATGCAATAAAGTGACGATGTGAACAAAACAGGGAACAAAGGATGCAACAAAGTGAGGATGGGTACAAAAAGGGGACAAAAAATGTAATTAAAAAATATTCGGTTGTATAAAACGGTCTGTCAAGCGTGAAAATTGACGGAAAATAGGAGAATCACGATGCCGCTGGCCAGGCTGGCTCCGTCACCACTGGCACAAGTTTGTACTGTCCAGAGAATAGAGGCTCTCTTGGGAAGGGACATCAGGTTGTTATGAATCTGAAATACGAAAACAAAGAAAGCGTATACCTGAATGAAGTATTTATCAAGGGAAATACCACCTAAAACTATCCTGGGAAAACAGATCGATTTTGTTTAAATGGAATTTTTCCAAACGGGTAAACTGCCGTTAAACCACAGGAGTCTACAGTGATTACTAGTAGCTTGCACCAACTGCTGTTATCAACGACGTCACATGTGTTGTGTTCTTTTTAAATAATTTGTTTCTTGATGCAACCGACGAAGCCATATGTGCATACCTTTGCATTTGTACCCCGAAAGCTCAGAAATACAGAGGCTGAAAATGAAAAAAATGAACACTATTACTAGTACCGTCCCTGTGAGTTCGAGTCTAGTTCATGCTGGCTTCCTCTCCAGCCGTACGTGGGCATGTCCGCCAGAAACCTGCGGATGGTCGTGAGTTTATCCAGGGCTCTGTCTGGATTCCCCCTACCATAATGCGGACTTAAGTCCTATCAGTGAAATACAGTATGGCGTAAAACATTGTTCAACCAAATAAATTGGTAAAACAGGAGAAACGTGGTCACCCAAACCATCGTGTTCAATTCGGGCAATACCAATTATTCTTGGTACAATACTTACATAAGTTATTAGGTCCGGTCGATGCTTCTGTTGTCCCATTGTACCGTGATGTGATCACTCTGCACGCAGATAAATATGGGAGAACGAAAGTAGAAGTAAATGCATTATGAGTACGCCTCTCTTGTTAGTAAATACGGACGTAGTGTTCAGAATCTCTGCTTTATAATTGTGTCTAATTCCGCTTAACCTGGGGCTAGGAGCCGTATGTTTTTCCTCTTGAGTGTGATCGCCACGTTGGATATATGAACAGTTGCAATCAAAGCTCAACTCAGATACATAGTTTATTATCGACACCATATATATTAAAATAGTACACGCTAGGGTCAATCAAATCTAGCCAGCCACTACAATACGCAGAATTCCTGCGTTAAAAATTTAACCCGGACAGACTCTCATATGAATTTTGTTCAAGCGCCTTTGACTAGTCGAGTACCTCATCGAAAACGCCGTAACAAAAGCGGCTGTACCCGACAGGGCTGCCATTTCAAACCAGACGGATTTCATGCCCATCGCTCCGTTGTGGGATATATACCAACTATGCTGGCAGTGTAAATTTGACGTAAACCAAAATTTGGTCATGTAACCCTTAGCAAACATCACCGGATTTCTCGGATTAGGAAACATGTTTCCAGGTTTTTACCTTGGATTTTTCCCAAACACAGCAACGACAGTCCTTCTAACTCGTAAAAATATTTATCTTCAAGGAAATATCAGACCTTATACCCACGCAACACGCTGGTATAACGAATACCGGTACTTCGGCCAACATCGGCTTCGTTTTTACGGACGCCTTGACTCTCTGTAGCCCAGGCCGATGTCAGGGATCACACGATGAGAAGAACACTACAGATTTCGCTCGGGGTACTGATAGCGCAGACAAAATAGACTGGCCTCTAGTGGACTGCTAGATAGTCATTTTTAATTCAGTTTGCAAGGGTTTGCGATTTAACTTCTCAAATAGATGTTATGAAAAACTTTTGTACACCTTGTTGTTGTTAGCTGATGAATCAGCAAAACCCTTTGGAATATAAGGGCAAGAAAAGGTACTGACATGTATGTTGCCAACAAACGTTGCTGACGATGCGTGTATATCCTTGATTCCGTAGATGTGAAGAACAGCTATACAACGAGAATTTTCTCTGCATTGTGATAAATGGTCACACTTATCAATTTACCTCAGCTGGCGTTTTATTCTATAACTGTTTCTGGAAGTGTTTAAGAAGCAAAAACGTACAAGCGCTCTGTTCCTATGGCTTAAGCATAATTAGGTAAAAAAATTACAGTGATATTAAATGCAATTTATTAGACGTCACTGATCTAGAATTACTCAAAATGCTTTGTTGTCATCATACCCATTACATGTACTCATGGTCAAGCCACTGGCTTGCTTATGCCAAAAGCCTACCGCAGTAAAGTAAGAAGCAGAGACAGGCAAACAGACAGAGTAGATGGTATAATATAGTAGTTGAAACGTTTCTACTCTCCTGGGAGAGACATTCCGGGTAGCAATGGCCATAATTTATTTATTTATTTGATTGGTGTTTTACGCCGTACCGAATATTTCACTTATACGACGGCGACCAGCATTATGGTGGGTGGAAACCGGGCAGAGCCCGGGGAAAACCCACGACCATCCGCAGGTTGCTGGCAGACCTTACCACGTACAGCCGGAGAGGAAGCAAGCATGAGCTGGACCCACCGCGACCGCATTGGTGGGAAGGTTGGGGGTCATTGCGCTGCGCCAGCGAGTTAACCGATGACAATGACCAGAAGTCGTGAATACTTCAGAAAAGGGCGGAATAAGTTGGTTGCGTCATAATTTCGGAAGGTAGAAGCCAGTGTTATCCTAAAATTCGACGAGACCTGGCAAGAACAACTGGCAAAGTGGAAGGGAAGGTTCTATAGTATTACTATGATATTTGAGACGACATGAACTAAAGATTTGGTTTTCAGAAAGCGATTTTGGACTAAGCCCAAAACTCTAATCTGTTCTAGAAAACAAAATATTTTATGCTGTATGCTCAAACTTGACTGAAATCGCTCTATGACAGCATGGAATCAGCAATCAAAATTTGACCAATGTGATTTATGTATTTCCCAGTTTAATTTGGATAGCAAGTTTAGACTAAAGCCCAACATCGCTTTGTGAAACAAGTCCCTAGAGTTTCGCCGAAGCCTATAATGTTGTATCATAGGCATTAAAGACCACGTGCATTTGTTTGCCCCACGTATTACCAGTTCTGCGCATGACCACCTAAATACACCTCGAAATAGACTTGAGGACAACTTTATAACATGTATGACAACATAGAGTCATGACAAACATGTATTTTTCCTTGACAGTGGCCTCTGATCTCAGTTGCAATCTTTACCTTGAGATATTTGGCAACCGTAAACATCCTTTAGGTTGTAAAGATTTTGATTCGACGCCTAGGCCGACCGTATTATTGTGCTGAATGTGTTTTTGTTTTGAAAGGGAAATCGTAAGGATCTGTGAAAATTGTTGGTACTCTACATGTACATTTATTAGCAATCTATTTTTCAAACGTAAATCTTTAGGACAATTGGCCAGCTTACCTTCAGAAAATGCTCTTGGTCGTTCGGCTAACGGTAATGAAGGCTGTAGCCCTGGAGGCTATGAAAGGCTTGGATTCACGTAGGGCGTGGCGATCCAGGAAATAAACTGCCTTTTTTGACGGGTTTTCTCAACGGATTCATTTATTGCTTCTTTTTAGCTTTACTTTATCATTCCCTTGGAAAGAAAAAGGCATATCCGATAACTACGAGGAAGTCTTGCCTCAAAGATGTTGCAGTATATACAGTACACTCTAAAATTTTAATTCAAGCTGGAATTCTTTTAGGTGTTATAATACATTGTAGAAGAGGAGACTAGGCCAACCAGTTTTGTTTCTTGTTATGATATACATCACTATTACAGCACTCATTATTAGGTATGATGTAAAACCGAAGCATACATGCATACATATTTTTATGGATCTGCCATGTCATTATATTTGAAAAGAAAAGCTAAATTTGCGTTTTCTCTTTCTTCTCGTATTTGAAGTCTTATTTTACTTAACATGCTGGGAAATGTGAAAATAAATTGAGTTTTCTGACCAATAGAGACTTTATTTGTTAATATTTATTTGCTGTTTGAACGACGGGCTCAAGAACTTTTCACTTCCTGAGGTGTATAGGTGAGATCTATGTTTGCATGATATTGGAATGCCTGGTATTCCTGACGTGTATGGGGGAGACCTATGTGAGCACTATACCGGATAGCCCGGTATATGCCAACAACCATCTCCAGTCACTTGAGAGCCTTATTACTTAAGGCCGCAGCGTGACCTGGATTCGAACACGTGACTCATTGGCCACGGTTCTAATATTTCAAGCGCTTTAACCATCTGAGCCTCCGAGAACCCGTAATATCGAAGTTAACGGTTTAGCGCTACGGTTGACCGTACTCACAGACAGGTGTCCCTGACCAGTTGCGTCATCCACCCAGCCGATGCTAATGTCATCTGCCGATGTATCTACCAGTTTTCACGGTGAGTCTTAACCTGATATACTGGCTATCGTATTCCCACGTCGCGTGATAATTGTTGTCCGGGTCAAGGATAGCCTTGTGGGGGAAAGGTGAGTGTGTCGCTGTCTTGATGTCTCCGAGGGCCACCCCGAAGCAGAGCGCCAAGAAATACGTCACCCTGACGTCGCCATAATTTACTGACCAGTTTTATGCAATCTGAGTAAGATTCAGTCTGCACGGAAGGAAATCATCTTATGCATGGGTATATATGCAAGTAAATAGGGTAGTTTTTCCCCGCGCACTGGAGATTCGTGTCTGAGCTGAACTGACCGTGGTCTTCTGGAATTGCAAAGTGCCACTGAATGAGCAATGACTACACAGCTGGTGCCCCAGTTGTTTTTCGATACCAGGGTAGAGACCGGAGCAAACCCACGACCATTGGCAGGTTGCTGACGGATCTTCCCACGTGCTACCGGAGGGGAAACCAGCATGAGCTGGGCTTCAACGACCGCATTGGCGAGAGGCACCTGAATCATCACTCCTTGGCCACGGAGGTTAAAGTGAGCTTCATGTCGTGTGCGTTAATATTGGCCCGGTCACAACTGCACTAAGACTACTTACCACCTCTGATTCGATTTAGTCCGAATGAAACCGACGAAAGTGCTTTTTTTTTTCACAACTACTGCCTTTATACTGACCCACCTACTCTTGCAGGAGTCCATTTCACCCACAATAGCCAGCTGACTACTTGAAATCACAAGTATAGACCCTTTGATACAAATGTTCATATACGATTCCCTGAGATCGTTTGTGATTGTCGTAAAATTGCTCACACCACAAAGGAATCGCAGCTGATTTTCACGCTGATCCTGGCTTCTGTGGCTTCCTGGGTTCGTGCATGGGAACGTCTGCCAGAAACCGGCGCATGGTCGTGGGTTTACTCCGGGCTCTGCCAGGTTTCCTCCCATCATAATGCTAGCCGCCGTCTTATAATTGCAATATTATTGAGTAGGATGTAAAACTGGAATCGAGTATGCAGATAAATAAATAAATGACGTAACTACATCTTAACCTGCTTATTTCAATTACATCTAATCCGAGTAAATCGTGAACCACTTGAAGATACAACGTTATCAGCGGCTCTTGATGTTGACAGATATGCATGACAAAATGAAACTATTTGAAGTCTTTATTCTCAAGGTTATTCTTAAATTGACTTAAGCACATAAATGTACATGTTCATCAATCAAACCGGTCACGTTAATTGTCAATTCATAGAAATGTAGGCGTAAAGTGATGGTCAACGACTTGGTTCACCTTTACCTACAACACCCACGAACTGGACATGTGCATATGTATTTTAACGTGAAATGTCTCTGACGCGAAATAATACGTCTTACTTAACAGGCAGTCTTCTAATTATCTTCATCTCGAGGCCCTATTGGTATTTTAGGTAAACATTGTATTAGATCTAAATCCTTTCGACGTACACAGAAAACAAAATGTAGTTCGTTCTTTTATCAACAATCTTCAAAGGTTGATGGCCCCGTGCCAGTGTACAAGTGTACACCCTGGACGTAGAATGCTGGAAAATCGCCCTATTATGACGCAGGAGCTCGGTGATTAATTATTGCAGATCATTTTGTACTATATACTGAAAGTATAATGGGTGCTTGGTTGAAAATGGTGGTTATTACTCTTGGTGAACCTGTCCAAGCGATGTCGGTCATCAACGTTATGTGTCTGCAGTTATTTGAGTTCACATGTAGTTTGCTTCTTACTGATAGTGACACATTAACAGAGTCGTGAAACAATTCTCTGTCTGATACCGACCCATTCTAAAACAGATATGCACCTTCGGCCTACGTTGATCTTACATCTCTAACATCCTTAGGTAACATGTTGCTAAATGGAACTTGTACACAATTCAGGCAATATTTCGAACAATTTACAACTGGGAATGTTCGTTTGCCTGCAGTTACCTTTTCCGTTGTTGGTATACCATTTGACATCTGTGAACTGTTACAAAATTTCTCCAAAAATATACCCACCTTCAAAAAAGGTGCGACTATGCACGGAGCCACAACTCGTTTGTCTTCATCAGGGACCTTACATGGTGACAGTAAGCGGTCAACACAGTCTAACGATTGTTGAAGAGCCCATGTCTTTCACCAATATTATGTGCATATATGTAACTTACATCGCACGTTGGAGGGTATAAAAGCTCATCAGTAACTTGCCAAATGTCCCTGGTTTACCCTGGGAAGGTTTGTTGAAGACCCCATGTCTTCCACCAGTATTATGTGCATATATGTAACTTACAGCGCACGTTGTAGGAGATAAAATCTCGTCAGTAACTTGCCTAATGTCCCTGGTTTACCCTGGGAAGGCGAAAGGCTAGTTGCTCACCGAGGGCAATCCAGTTACCTGCATGTGATGGCCATGTTATAAGAGAAAAGCTCTTCAGTATGGCGTTAAACACCAGTGGTACAGAATCGTAGTTGACATCTTATCTTAGCACTATTACCCATTATTATGTATCTTTGAACAAACTGGGACAGATAGATGTATGTATGTATGTATGAGTGGGTTTAACGTCGTACTCAACAATTTTTCAGTCATATGACAAAGGCGGGGACTGAAATAGTAGCAAATGGGAAATGATCTGTATAATAGCACCTTTTAGATTACAATAAATGAAGTTACCTTACACAAAAGAGAAAAATATGTTGATGTTATCACAAAGAGTAGGAAATGAGTTGCTGTTTTCAAAGGGAAGAAAGAGAAATGTCAGTCTCGCTTGTGGGTCAGAGCTTGTGTGCGCAATGAGGGTTACAAGGTAAAACCCACAGTTAATTTAATATTCCTATATTAAATAAGCACTCTATGCCACATTATTCTTATTTAGTATAAAAAATCTGACACACTTCAATTTATATTATGAGACAATGCTAAATTAAATTTGCCCTAGGCGTGTAAACATAAGTTTAAAAATTTAATATACCTACTCCAGGTGGATTGAAGTATTAAATTGTTAATAAACCACAAATAATAGGGACTGCGTCCTGGTCTCAAACGTATAACTCACATAAAATGTTTTCACACTTTCATTCACCCTTGACAGACCAGAAGAAACTATTTAATACGTACGTATTTATTTCTGATTGCCCTTGCTTCATGGCATGGTCCACTTATAAGAATTAAAGACCATATATATATATATATATATATATATATATATATATATAGGATAATCATAACGGGTTGGAATACAGTCTACGTAGGCTGAAACTTGACAGAAGTTTGATGTTTGGCTGACGTGTGGCTGGCATTTAACTGGCGGTTGACTGACCTTTGACTGCTGTTTGGCTGACGTTTTGGCTGGCGTTGGAGTTACGTTTGAATGACCTTTACCTCGTATTTTGCTGGCATTTGACCAACGTTTGGCTGACGTTTGGCAGGCCTTTGACTGACATTTGAATGATGTTTGGCCGACGTTTTGCCTGGCGTTTGACCGACGTTTGACTGACTCTTACGTGCTGTTTTCCTGGCATTTGACCGACGTTTGGCACACGTCTGAGTGGCGTTTAGCAGATCTTTGACTGATTTCTGACTGGCCTTAGACCTCATAAAACCCAAACTGAGTTAAACTGAAAAGTGACAGTATTTCACCGGTTAGGTGTCACATTTAACAACTACCACACTATCGTCGCTGCCCTTGCCTTTCTCTCTATGCTGTGGCCCTTTTGTGCTGCAATCAGAATGACTTTTGTCAACACGGCGTTTGACGCCACCTTATGAACATGCCACTTGTATATAAAACCAGAAATGTTCGTAGATGTCAGAATTATGAATGAAAACTATGAAAATAACCACACCTTGGATATCGGGCGTACGAAGTAAAGTAAACTCCAAGAGAAGGAACTATCTTCAGTATTTGTAGCATCCAGATGTCTCAGGATACATATCAACGTATATATATATGACTTATAGTTTGAATCGCCACATGGATATGCATTGGGAAATATCAACGTTCTATATCTCTTCGTTCTGGTACTGAAGGAAACTATAATTCATTCTTTCAGATCGGAAAAGTTGATGGATGTTGCCTTTGTCTGTCGGTGACCACCTGCTCCGATGTTTCTTATAAAAACAGACTCTTCAAAGAATCGTTAAAAAGTCTTCGCCGATTTGACAAAAACAGCAACCCCAAGTGTAAAAATCATCAATGTTTTGCTCCCCTACAGACGGAATGAAAACGGCATTAGATCGGTTATTTGCTATTGCTCGAAATTCAGCATCACTTTCCACATTAGTGTGGTCGCCTTAATATCAAGATATTCAGGTAGCCGACCGGCATCAATATACAGACATATTCAGTGCTGTCTCACGGCTATATGGTATGTATGCTTGGGTTTTAAGTCAACAATTTTTCAGTGATATAACGACGAGGATTACTGTGACATGACTCCCCACAGGGTCACATTATACTGACACCGAGCCGACCAGTCGTGTTTCCTTGCTCTGACCCCTCAGCCCTGAGCGCCAAGCGAGGCAGCAACACGTATCACTTTTGTACCTATTGCTGCAACCGGATTCGGGTTTCTCCGAGGTCTCCCGACCTCAACGGTTATACGGTGACCATCCCACTCGTACAGCGCAGAAGTCTGACATATTTGTTTTTTTTCTGATGCCACGGCCAAGCTAGGTAGTTCATAAGATTGTACAATTTAATGCGGCATATTCTATGGCCCATTGTTATTAATACCCATTATTTATCTACAGGGGGGCTTCGGGGCGAAGTGGTGCGACTGGCCAAGGAGCATCTTCCTCCCATCTCATGCCGGCTACCTTCGTGCAAGTTAAATATTCTTGAGGGTGGGGTAAAAACAACCTAAACACCAAATAACAGAATAAATAAGGAAATGTTTATGGAGTATTCTTTCATTTGGTATAGGGTCAGGTTTATTACGGGAGGAAACTTGAATGACCTGTGTAAGACAACCCTCTTCGCCGGGTACCTGACATTCCTGCTAAACTAAAGCCTCACTTTAAACACCGAGAACTGGATTCGAACACTCGAACTCATTAGTGAAAGACCTGACAGTTGCAGAGAACTTGAGCGAAGCCCTCTTAACTTTATTAAAGAGGGACCCAGCTTGTTTCAGCTTAGGATATGTGTTAAATGCACTTACAGACAAGTACCCCTGACGGGTTGCGTCGTCCACCGATCCGATGAAAATATCAGAACCCATCATAGCGCCACTGGGGGAGAATCCCAGGCCGATGTAGCCCTGAGTTTCCACGGTGAGTCTGAACATGATACACTGGTCATCGAAGCCCCATGCCACGTGATATTTGTTGACCGGGTCGAGGATGGCCGTGTGATGGAGAGGTGTGTGTCTCGCTTTCATGATCTTCCCAAGAGCTAGTCCTAGGCAAAGGCCCAGGATACCTGTCACTCTCATCGCCATTTTGTATTGCACAGTCTGTCTGGATTGGAATAAACTAAAAGCTGCCAGGAAAGCAAACATCTCAATTATGATTAAGCCTATATATACGAGTATTATGAATGGGTTTAGATGATTAGCACGCTAGTGCAGCGTAATGATTCCTGCTATGAGTTCAAGCCCAGCTCACGTTGGCTTCCTCTCCGGTCTTACGTGGGAAAGTCTGATAGCAACCTGCGGATGGTCGTGGGTTTCCCTCGGGCTCTGCCCTGTTTACTCTCACCATAATGCTGACTGCCTTCGTGTAACTGAAATATTCTCGAGTACGGCGTGAAACACGAATCATAAATAAATGGTTTGCATGTACATTTTCACTACGCAACGGTAAGTCGAGTCTGTGATGAATTGAGCTTTCTGCTCTCTTACAATTCACTAGTAATAAGTTACCAGTTTGCCCACACATCGCACTTGTAAAGGCAGGAATGAGCAATCAGCACAACCCGGAGCTTAAGTCTGAATTGCTTTAAGGGTCTCTCAAACAGAGCCGAATTCGGCCGATTTTAGTGCCGAGTGCGTCACGTGTTGAATTCGTGAAATCTCGGCGAAACTCGGTAGTGGAGTTGTTACGACTTTGTCCTGGCAAGGTCTTGCTGATCTGGCCCAGTCCTGGTGAGTCGCGTTTTTTTTTGAACACTTTGAAAATTTTGAGTATTTGGGCTAAACCGTAAATATATAGTGGTGTAGTCGTAGAGCAGTCGTTGTACTCTGGACCCTGTCGTACAAGTCGTGCTGCAGTCCTACTGTTGTCGGAGTACCGTCGTATTGTCGAAATCATTTCTCGATCGCGGGAAGCTCGTGTTAGACTCGCACGACAGTCCTAGAACAGTCGTGACATTGTCGTAGTAAAGTCGTACCACTCCTGTATACTCGTTAAACACTCTTGGATTAGTCGTATTGTTGTTGTCTTCATGTCCTACTGTTGTAGAACAATACTCGTGTGTCTGTCGTAGAATCTCATTATCACGTGATCAGACATTTGCCTTTAAAAGGGGAGTAAATTTATCATTCAGTTTTAAGGATGCCTCCAAGAAGGAAGTTGAAGTTTCTCGAGATTACAAAATAATCTGTTCGTAGAAAGGTCGGGGTTAGTCGGGAACGAGTCGTGGCGGTATCTACCTGTAGTCCGACTACAGTCCTATTTTGCTCGTACCCAGGTCCTTTTTCATCCCCAACCTACCAAGACTAACCCCCGATTAAACAGGACTGCAGTAGGACTATACACGACAACAGCAGGGGTTATCCCGATTTTTGTCACAACTAAGTCGGCCTCTAGTCCTGATATAAACAGGCCTCATGGGAGAGCCACTTTAGACGGGAAAGATTCCCCATTACAATAGCTGTATGAGCTGAACAGGCTTCTGCGATCGCATGCCTGCTGGACCAGGTTCAGTTGCTGAATGCCCTAATCAATTCCCCACCACAAGGTAACCAGGTAAAATATGCATAAAAATGCGATTAGTCCCCAGCAGGACTGATCATTTATATTCAACTAGTTACAGGGAGCTGTTGCCAAAAGGCATGGGATGATACTTTCCAGCAATGCCATTAACAACCAGAGGCTCTGTGTTTGTGCGATAAATTCAACCATAGAAATGAGTGTATATGGAGCCGAATGTGGTATAGATTTCTTCCTTTGTTTATTGCTTATTGGACATCAAATTCAACTTGATCACCTATAGACAAGAGAAATAAAATGACATTAAGCAAATAAACAATCGAATTAAGAGCTTAAACAATAAGAATACAAAACTGATATAGTTGGTTATGCTTAGTTACCTTGCTGTAGTAAAATATTTCATATATACCTTATTTCAACATACGTGACTTACTTATTTATTTCGACGGGCTTTTCTATTCCAGAAAATTTTACTGATTTGAGTGGTGTTTTACGTGGTACTCAAAAATATTTTATTTATACGACAACAGCCAGCATTATGGTGGGAGGAAACCTGGTAGAGCCCGAGGAAAACCCACGACCATCCGCAGGTTTCTGGCAGATTTTCCAACATACATATGAACATAAATGTAATGCTTAAAAAACAGATCGCATTTAAACAAAGTATGTATCATCTAAAAGGCCATATCTTGCTGATTACAAATATGGTCTTCATTGTGGGGCATTTCTTTTAGAGTGATTAAAATGGAAATTGATGTGCTATGGTGGACTTTTTGTACCATATTGAACATGTTGCAGCTCGGACAATGTCCGAACGTGGTGTAGCCACAAGTATGTGATTTTCTTTATCTGGTTAAAATACAAATACGCTATTAGAGACCAACTGATGACCAATTACTGTCTTTTACATGAATCGCCTGACGCACTTTCGAATGTTGTGTAAACCAATTGCTTACAACGAAATTTTTTTTCTCACCTGGTCCAAACTACATTGTATAAAGTTTTATAACACTGCATTATCTGACTAAAGCACGAAATGTAACTCTACAATAGGTGGTGTTGTCTTTCAACACATTTGAAATGTGCTATATAACCTGTACATTGTTTTACACCAGGGTCTAAATTGCCAGGGAATTGTCATAAAAAGCATTGCATACATAAGCAGTCTTACTTTAGTTCGTAGAGCTCGGTGGTTATGTGTTGTTTAGGTGTAGAATCGTTCTCGTGTACACGTGCGTTTCATGCGTGTTGGCCCTTTCTGTATCTATATGTGACTTATGTAATTGTAGTTTCTCGCCATACTCGAAACATATCGCGAACAAGATGGCGGAGGAAATCGCGGTACTAGCCGGGTAAACCACCGATCTGTGTCAACGTATGAAACGTACAGGTATGCTGGCGAATCTGCTTATGTTGTTTTATTTTCAGAGCAATGAAACAAAATTAATCAGTGGATTTCCAGGTTTTGTGAGAGAATTTGATGTGGGAGGAAAGCGTGGAAGATACTGGAATGACAATGTAGTCCTCGAACACCATATGGGTTATTTACGTATATGAAAGTTTTGGCCCTTCAAGATCGATGAAAAATGGGAGAGATAGGCCGGAGAGACTCTGTAGAAGTGTGTAAGATTACATGCACCTATATTTCTAAAGAAGTCCAAACATTTTACTCAGGTTATTTTTTCATTTACACGTTGGCCATTACAGTATATTATTAATGGAGTATACCAGAGTGTAGGCCGCATAAACTGCCGACCTCTGGCAAGTCACTGATGAGCTTTACCATGTGTGTCGTTTAGATAGACTCGTGATCTCGAGTGGCGGCGACTTCGCGTAAACATTCCTCATTTGACGGACGCCACATGTCTGAACGTAGTAATGCGACTTCAAGATGATATACACGGATATGCTTTAGCCGTGATCTCATCAGTAAGCTGTGTCGACACTGACTGAAAAGTTGAAATGCAAAATTTCCAAGTGCACCCAAACAGATTACGTGCAGGTCACATACCTTAGCTATTCACATTTATGCAATCGAACTATAAGAGAAATATCAGGACAAAGTGGAATATAAGTTACCCTTGGTAATGGTATGTAATATGAAAATAGATCCGAATTTAATGTACATACATATATATTTTCCGCTTATTGGCGCCGCTTTGCCTCAGTGGCCGAGGGGGGTAAGCGAAATGATCCAGGTGTCTCGCACCAATGCGGAGTCTGTGCTGCAGGCATGAGTTTCCCCCGGGCTCTTCCCGATTTCCTCCCACCATAATGCTGGTCGCCGAGGTAAATCAATAGATATAAAAGTATAAGCCATACAGCGGTTTCGACTTGCGCTTAATGGCGCATGGGCAGAACGCGTCATACGGCAGACAAACAAAAGCACATGGTCATTTGTGTTTACATCTTAATATAACAGACTATGGCAACAGCCCAGTGTAGAGCTCAGTTCTAAATTTTATCCGTGTTTTTCTCAGAGTTTTCCACTTGAGACAGTCCTAGAGCCCACGCACTGTTTCAAATGTCACACAGACACATAAATTGTGCAGAAATGGCTGAATTGTGTGTAACTGCCTACGGGTACAATGTCTTCAACACAGCCACGAGTGTCTGTTTATCCACCAGCGAAGGAAGTCTGGTCATGCGCAGTTGAAACAACTATCTGGCTTATTGTCGCCTCATGTTTGAATTTAGATGTAGTTGTTGTGTTTACATGTGTCACATGTGATGACAACACAGCGTCTAATAAATTGCATTTAACATCACTGTATTTTCTTTACCTAATTCTGCTTTAGGCAGGGTGCTAGGGGGCGTGTAGCTTGTTACTTCTTAAACAGTTAGATGAACAGTTGGAATAAAACCCTAGCTCAGGTAAGCTGACAAGAGGAGGGATTTCACCGGTAACTTGCGACCGTTGCCAACTATCACACTGTGGTCGCTGCTCTGGATTTAGTCTCTGTGCTCCAGTCTTTTACATTGTGGCCTTTTATATTAAACATTCTGCAATCGGCAGACTGAGGCATCGGACAGATTATATTATATTGTTAGACGGGAATAACAATGTCTTCCGTGACCAACTTCACTACCATCCCTACCATTCCAGAAGACAATGTCGGGGATATTCTATCAAATGATTGGGACCTGCGCACTTATCGCTCTTTGTCGACCTGATCGACATTATTCATTCGTCGCTATTCTGGTTCTTTTCCTCTCTAGGGTACAGATTTTTGTATTTCACAAAGTATCGCAGTATTTTTTGTAAGAGAGTTTCACAAATTCCCCCGGAATCTTAGGGGTTTCACGGATTGTCACAACGACACCATTAACAAAGAATGTTGGGGATATTCAATCAAATGATTGTGACTTCCACAGTTATTGCTCTGCGACATAATTTATCAACGTTATGTGTTTGACAATATTGTTCTCATAATCTGATAATTGACTGCAAAGAATTGTAATCAACCCTGTGACAAGTAGTCTGTTATCATTTATTCACTTTTATGGGTGGGAAAAAAAGTGTTGCAAGGGGTAAACTACCAATTTTGGCAAATACCGGGCGAGCTTTCCCACATGTAACGTCACAGATATACACACCCACAAATCCCCACAAGCAGTGATAGCGATTTAACAACGTGTTATTGGGAACCAGTAGAAATTGCAGCCTGAACAGTGTAGTCTATTGTTCATTCCAGCATTTAAGGAGGACGTTTTGTGAGCAAACTGATGACGTATTACCATGAATACTCGCGCCGTGTACGAGAATCACAATTCAGTCGAATTGGGCCAGAATAGCCGTTGTTTTGGCAAAGGTACCCAGTCTGGATCAAGGCACTTTTTCGAACATGTATTTCCGTGTGCCCCAGCCAATGGAAGGCAAGCAACTTTAAAGAGACTACACCGGAGAATTATTCAATAATTTCGGTTTGATCAGTTCAAACTGAACCTTTTTTATATTCCCCCCAATAACCGACTTACGCACTTTCAGAAAATGTTACCCTCGGTATCTTGTTATGTTCTCTTTTTAATCAATAAACAATTTTCCAGGTGCTTCCTTTTAGACTCAAGCCACGAAAATTAATGTATGCACATGTTATCGGCAAACTTCGTATAATCTGCATGCTTAAATCTCATTTCATTCCCAGCAAAAGTAATTGTGGCGTCGTGACGTAAAAAAAGACTCTACATGTGTAACCAAAGTGTGCGTCATCTGGCTGATGTTTTGCAACAATACTGACGTCATACGCGTGTTCTTGAGTTCGGAAACAGGTCGCCCGAACGTTGAATATTTATGAGTTTATAAATATCGCAGAAAAACGCCATTTTCCAACCGAAGATGTCTTCATTTATTTATATTTAAGACTAAAGCATGCCAGTCTACTTTATTAATTCTTTAGAAATTCTCCGACGTAGTCGCTTTAACCGCTAGATCATGTACCTGAATGGCTTTTCTCTCTCTGAATTAAATGCATAAAAAACCAATAACCCAGTTCGGGCTCCGTACGAACTTCTTAAGCATCTCTATGTTCACTGTCCACGAATCCGACCCGCTCCCCTAAATACAAAAACGCCTCACCCTGTCTGTGTACACTGCCAATTATTTTTATTAATTACATCTTCAGTCTACTCTATAATGACCCGTCAGATTGGCAATTTTGAAGAAGCCCAATCTTCTCTCTCCTTTTCTTTAGTCATGGTTATCTATACATGCCTGTATATGACACCTTTCTTTAGAGGTAGAAAAGTTTTCTGCTTGTGAATTTTCTTGACGAAAACCCAGTTATACTGTGAAGGTTTCGTCAGAAGAGCTTAGGGCTCTCTTTACGTCTGCATTGTTGTTCATTATATGGCATATCAAAATTTTCAATGGTTTCCGCCCACCATAATGCTAGCCGCTGTCGTATAAGTGAAATATTCTTGACTACGGCGTAAAACAGCAGTCAAACAAATAAAATTTTCAACTGCCTGGAATAGAAAAGACCGGAGTATGGCAATTTTCATTTTTTTGTACGTTTTTACGATATAATATAATTTATGTGCTTTCAACTGGTGAATAAAAAAATAAAAGAAACATAAGAAAGGCTCTGTCACACAATGAAGGAATACAGAAAAGACGTCACAATTTTCTGACTTCTAAAGAGACCCTAAAGCAGGAGCGGGTCTGAGAGTTTCAGAGGATCATAGTCCATCTGAGTTAAACAGAGCATCAAGTTTGAACTTTCCAGTTCAAACATGAAGAAATGTACGTGTGTATGCTTGGATTTAACGCCATAGTGAACAAGTTTTCCATAGAAGTATCACAGAATGTTGTGATATGTAAAAAAAACAACAACAAATAAAACAACAACAGCAACAAAAAACAAACAAGCAAGAAAACAAAAAGAGTGACAAACTATTATCAGTTTGACATCCGAAGTTCATCTAATCGCGCAGCTGTCATAATCTTGGATTTATGCTGACATACTTCCGGATAAAATAGTAATGTCATTATTACAAACGCTTACCATTTTTGACTCAGGTATTACTTTAACTGAATGAAGGCGAAATATATTTTTACCACAATCAACTGAAGCCAGATTGAAGCCGGGTCTTAAACTATTGCTATGTCAAACATTGATTTTAGGCTTAAAGCCCAATGGTCATATGTTCAATCGTATGCAAGAAAACGAAAGAAAAAATGATATTTATTTTCCGGTGACATATGCCCTATGTATTTATTCCACGTGATATATTTTCCAGGCTAATTAAACAACACACAGATTGTAAAATTTCAACAAAAATATAGTCTTGTACACATTACATGAAGTTAACAATGATGGCATGTATACATACATAAATTAGTTTACATGGCGACTCCATTGCATGGAATGATTTGCGCCAATGCAGTAAGAAGGGTTTAAGGAATTCAGGCTGTTCTTAACGATAATGGCGTCCCGAACAAAGTTGTGCAAGCAAGGCAGTGAAACCAAGGGTCCAAAAGAGCTCAGGCGGGTGTGGGCGAAAACAGCCGCTCGTGCAGATGTTTCCTGTTTGCAGAGTAGATCTAGTCTTCGGAATTGACATGTATCTTCCATTAATCTGAAAATAAAACACAGCCGAGTTTTCAAGTGCTTCACAATACTTTGCTTTTATACACAAAGTTTCTTACCCCTACAATCAAGAGAGCACTATATGACACAGCTGTGGGTATGGTTGCTAACGGAGTCAAAAATTGCCAGTTTCGAAGTGCACACACACATGACGATGGACACTACTCTCTCAAAACTACTGTGTACTAGTGGTACACGTCATGTGGCAAAAATGAACATGCAAATAGTTTTCGTATACCAGTAGTACACAAATGGTGTGATTTGTGCGATATCTTAGCAGTGACGTGTAAGTGACACAATTTGTTCACTAATGATACACATTCACTGTGGATGTGCAAATTTGTACACAGTCGTTTTACAGACTATTGTCCAATCAACGCAATGTTTAAAGAGATTGTTGGTGTTGGACCAATCATATCCGTCTATACAAAAGTTTGCGGGACCCAAAGACCTCGTCAGTGATCCAGTCTGTGTTAATCTTTTTGCAGGTTCTGCATGTGTTCTGCATGCAGCGGATGCACACTGTAAAATGGCCAACGTTCAACCCGTTTAATGGGTGATTAAACTTCAAAAAAGCGTGTTTAATAAATATGCACATATATTTAAATATTAAACGTAAGTGTCCAAAACATGTATATAGTCTCATACTAAAATGCTATAATCTGCAAGTGTTTAATGCACCCAGGTGTTTATAAATTAAGCATCAAGTGTACAGGGTGATCGTTACGTAATGTGGACTAAACCCACTGCTCTGCAAGACAAATTTCAAAATGTTTCAATTGGATATTGTACTGATGCTGGAAAACTTTTGCCAGAATCTGATCAACGAAGTGTAGGTTCCAGGGTGAACCTGAACTGTCTAGAGTTCCGTGGGTCTCATCGTGCTGCGATAATAGTAATAATATTAATGTAAAAAAAAAAGCCCCCCCCCCCCAAAAAAAAAACAAACAGCAGGAACAGACAACGACAAAATGTAATAGCAACAACATCACCTGAATTAGACATTTTGCACTCTTTATTTATTTGATTGGTGTTTTACGCCTTGCTCAAGAATATTTCACTTATACGTTTGCGGTCAGCATTATGGTGGGAGGAAACCAGGCATAGCCCGGGGAAACTCATGCACTACCATGTGTATTTTGATGGCAGACCATCCCACATATGACCGGAGAGGAAGCCAAAGTGATCTCAGGTGTCATTGCACTCTCGCTAAAATAGGCTTAAATCCAGCTCTTGTTGGTTTCCTCTGGTTGGACATGCCAGCTATCTGAATGGTCGTAGGTTTCCCCTGTGGTTTTGCCTGGTTTCCTCCCACAATAAAATTGTTTGACAATATATAAGTGAAGTACTCTGGAGTACGACGTAAAACACGAACCAAATAAATAAACAAAGAAATTAATGAAAAAATATTTGTTCTAACAAATACTTTGTTGTATTTATTTATTTTATTTGGTTTTACGCCGTTCTCAAGAATATTTCACTCAAACGACGGCAGCCAGCATTATGATAGCAAGAGTCCGGCGGAACGCAACGACCATCCGCAGGCTGCTGGCGAACCTTACCACGTACAGTCGGAGAGCTGGAGGAGGCGCATGGGTCAATTCGCTGCTCTAGCGCGTTAAAACCCTCGGCCACGGAGAACCCTCTTCCATTTCCGAATAAAATAAAAAAAAATTACTGCTTTAATAATGGTAATTTACCGGATAATGGTAAAATCCATCAGAACATTGGGCGTGGAAGCCTTTTACACCATCTTTCTGGATCCACTGTTGGAAGGATTCACGTACTGTATTATTCCGCCAGTCGACGTTGTCACGGAAGAGATCAAAAGATCCTTACCCGCGTGCTCTGGAGGAGCCGTCACTTCGTAAGAAGAGCTAAAATTTCACAAAGAGCAAGAGAAAGAAGAAACAGGGATGGAAAATACGTTATCTTTTTGCTTTAATTACTGGTTGCGCTCAGGAGCGATGATAGCTGAACAAATAAGTGGGGTGTTCATCATACCTTTGAACATAGGCGTCGAAACCCACATTCGTATACCAGCGGTCAACCAAACTGGGCGTTTCGGGTCAATATTAAAACTTCAAGACCTGTTTCCAAAAACGACAAATAACGCAAACCACAAAGGACCAAGAACGTGTATAAAACATAAACAAATGAGGACGGATTCATGCAAAGAGAAGCAATCAACAGTTTTCAACGATTTCTTGGAAGACACAATCAATGTTTTAGGTAGATGAAAAAAATCAGTACTTTTGACCCACCCTCTCACGGTGCCCAAGAACATGAATATAAAGGTATAAAACGATGCTGGCGTTCTAAAGCAACAGGTGACTTCCAAACAAAATATTTGATCAAGCACGTTTTGACGCTTGAGATTCAGGCTTTGTAGAGAGAAAGCCAATTTTATCATTATTTGAACGAACCTTAAGGTGACGCCCAGGAACGAGGCTAAATGCTGTTGGATGGGAGTGCTCTGGCAGTCACCCAGTTTTATCTTGGGATAGTACATGAGAAACCCGAGACACATCTCCTCCTGTGTTGACAATCCGCCCTTGGGAAGAGAAAGAATAAGCAGAGATTGTTAAAGGAGAAGAAAACATGAAAAAAGATGCCAAAATAAGATGAAAAGTCCTGACAATTTAGTTGCAGATACAGTCTTTAAGATTTATTTTGATTTCCTCTTTCAGGTGAAAAAGAATATTTGAAAATATTTGTGTAAGGTTGATATTTCGGACCACACCTTGGTATGTATAATCTTCGCGTAATAATGTTTTCAATAAGGTGTCTTATAAATAAGACATGATGCATGTCTAATAAATGTACTTGAAGGTAAAGTAGTTGTTTACATTCAAACATATGCACTTAATCTGAATTATGATAATGTTTATGAATATATTAAGAAAACAAATATGATTAAAATCCAGGTGGAACAAAACTGTTACATGAAATGACCAAATTCGAACGCAAACATATTTATTAAACATTTATTTAACGTTGTCATTTATAACATTTTTATAAAAATGGTTGGCCTCAGAAAACCGATGGTGCCATGTTACTTTGCCATCATTTCCTCTAATTAATCAATGTCTTGAGTGTTTTACACGATTATATTTAAGAATTTTCCATTTTAGGACGTCTGTCAGTTTCGTTTCGGGATGAGGGGACTGATGGAGATTTATATCGGTATGCCCTGAAAGAATAACAGGCGTTTGGATGATATCTGCAATATAAATGAGATTGCGCATTCGGCCCTACGAGTAAAGTGGACCACTTTTAGTCAACAAGGCTAATACATGCAATGAGAACGGGGGTAATCTAGAAATTTGAATTAAACTAAAGTGATCAAATTATTTCCAAAGTAGGTGAATGAAAGGTACTTACAAAAGTGATTTCAGTGCGGTTAGTGCTTCTATAGTCACATTCCATGACGAAATGATCCCCCTTGGAAAAATAAAGAAACATTAAGTGTCTGTTTGTTTTCATTCCCATATAGCCAAGTGTATCATTCTAAACGCAAATAAATCTCCAGTGAGACAATTCATCCACTGATTGTAGGGAATTTTAATGTGTTATATAATTCAATGGTTTTATGATTAAACCAAATATCGAGGAAACTCACTAGGCGGATCAAAGTTTTAACCATTCAGTACACGTGGTTTCGTCACGTGGGTGCCATTCCCTTACCAGAGCCCGTTGGAGACTCGGGCGGGCAACACAGAAGGGTCCAGACGCATCGTTTTCTGCCGTGCTGCGGCAGTAGTAGTGTACTACCTAAGTGCATTCTGAGCATACACCCACCTAGAAGTGTGACGTAACCCAAGAAAGAACAAAGGAGCACACGGCTTTGGACCTCTATGTTCAAGGCGATAATGAGTTTTACGAGTTTCCCATTTAAATGTTTGTAACAGCATGTTTACATTCCAGAGAGTCACGCACTTGATTATTTAAGGCAAAACTCGTACCTCTGCTTAACACCTGGTAGTACCCAAGGCTGAATAGCGCCTACTGACTGCTGATCAATTGAAATGGCAGAGCCGCGCGCTCCTTTGTTCTTTCTTGGATTACGTCACACTTCTAGGTGCATCGGTGCTCGGAAAACACTTAGGTAGTACACAAACACTGAAGCATGCTGCCTTTGGGCCCTTCTGTGTAGCGTGTCCGAATCTCCCGTAGGGGACATTTAGGTGTCCTTTATTCAGGCTTGAGCTGTAGAGACCAGGCGTCGTGTCACCTGGTGCAATATTTGTCCATAGATTACAAAACATATCATGTATACTTTTCTAACACAGCATTTCGGGCGATCGGCGTCTAATTGATTTATATGAATATTCTTAATTATTTTTACCCAGACTTGTCCACAACAAAAAAATGCAGTCATATGATATATGGCCGCCAAATTAAAAGTTGCACATGAAACTTTTTCAATTGTATAAAGATTGCTTTTTTTCCTCGAAATGTACAGCTCCCGTAAAAAATTGCGAGAAACTCATTCCGTTGTTTTGAGACGAAGTCATTTTACATGTTTTAATGTTTTCACCAAATTCTGATATGATTGCAGTGTCACATGATTTACAGAAAAGAAATTTTGATATAACGATTCTTGACATGATTTGCATAGATATAAAGACACTTATATACACACTTTCTTGGATATCCCGAAGACTGAACAAGTTTAGCCCAGTGATTTTCCGGCAGCTGTAGCGGAACTCTGGTGATATATAATCCTGAAAATCACTGGGCTTCAATATTGTTCAAAAGGTGTACCGTAGCACGTCGGTCTTTATTTCCGTTTTAACCACTGAAACATAATGGCAAAAAATAATGAAGAACATATCTGGAATCAGTACGAAATTACCTTTCAGATGACGTGTGCTCTCTAAAAATATGGTCTGTTCTTTTAAGGCTATCATCCATAAGGCCAATCCTCAAATGAATGCATGGTTGAAAATGCTTTGCCTGATGAGATGAGCATTTATGTTTAGCGCAGATTTGGTCATCTTACCGACAGTACATCAATTTCCTTCCTCAACATCCTGGTGTACTGATAGTTAAAGTCGTAGTTGTTGTCATCCGCCACAACTGGCTGCTCAACGCCCCGCCGGAAGTGGCGTGCGCGCATGGCATGTCCCAGCAAATGCGAGTGTAGTAAGGCGCCGAACAGTTTGATCCCTTGGGGTCGTTCTTCTAGCGCCTACTAGGCCAAAAATTAAATAAATGGAAATACATTGCGAAAATTAAATATCAAAAGTTTTTTTTCAGTCAGTGATAATGACCTCTGATTGTACAGAATATATTAATGGCTTGTAGAAATCCAGTGCCTGTTAAATCGGTGGCGGCTTTGCCTCAGAATGCCTTTCAAGTGCTTTGAGTGTCGCGGTCCTGTGGTATTTTCTCAGTACACGCGCAACCTGCGGACAATCATGGGTTTCTCCCGGGATTTCTACGAGCATAATGTTGGTCGCCGTCACATAACAGAGTATTATTGAGTACGGCGTAAAACAGCAATCAATCAAATAAATAAATAAATTCTCAATGGACACACACTTGAGTGACACGACGTTAAAATATGAGGCCCGAATTATGCTCTGTGATCTTTGTGTTTTCTTTTAAATTATTAACCGTTTTAGCCACGGAAAACCAGTCCTGGAGAGAACTGCCTATTGCTCTGATTGTTTTGCGCTAAGCCAGTTAACTGTCTCGAAGCCTGCAACAGTACGATGTTTTAATTATATGTGTGTTTTTCAAAGGTTTTGATTATCGAGGCTGTGCAATATTTGAGATGTTTGTTTATTCACCATAAAGTGCATGACAAAAGTAACGGTTAATCTTTATAAAGATGTCACAAAAATACACACAAATTGCATGAAATTTGCTGAATTGTGTGTCACGTCCGATGGTGTCTAGGCTTAAGAATATTGGAACATTTCTTGTTGTTTATTCCCTCGAAAACCTGAATGAGTCATGTGCACTGGAAAAGCGGAATTTGGTTTATTGAAAATCAAGCAGTATATTTACCAACCTGTTCCAAGCATTCCGGAAAGCACAGGCTCACTGTCCGAAAGCTTTCTGAAAACGGGGGAATGATATGATTTGGTCCGACAACTTCACCCACCGCAAAAATCCCCGCGTCGTTTTCTCTGAGGTCAGGGGTCAAAGTGATTCTAAATCCGGAGGAATCCACAAGACCTGTTTTGACGAAATAAATCAACAATGTGGGCTTTCCGAATCAAGAATTTCCACCAACATAGTGACCTACCTTCAGTTCTAACCCTTGCAGGTGACACTGTATTCTTGAAGAAAAAAAAAACAAATTGCAAAAACTATATGCAAAAATAATTATCACACAGTTTCTTTTGAAGATATAGCCATATCTAGGCCATCGTTAACTGACAATGGTAATCTGAAAAAAATATATCATGTTTATAACTTTTTTTGTGGCATTCACTTACGAAAGAATGTTTTTATGACTACAGAAGTTATGTTGCAATAGTGAATAAAATATTCTGTGCATTAAACTTAGGTTGATAGTCCAAATAAAGATATATAGCTATGAAACCGCGTGTATCAATGGTAGCAGCTTTTCATTACTTATTCCAACAGGAGACTGAGGAATTTTCCCGAATTTGGTCTCGAATTTCTTATCAGAAGGTGTGAGTTCAAATTCGAGTGTGACCTATAAAACCAATGCACAGAAGATATCGTTCGATAGCGATTTGGTAACAAATTCACTGCACGAAAAATGAACATCGCTCGGTCGATCTAAACGTGAAGCTCAACATTCGCACACCATTCGTGAACCCTGAAGAGGTTAATATTCGCGAGACGCAAATCCAAAGAAACAATATGTGACATATGTATATATAAACAGTAAGTAAAGCTGTTAACTTGTAACAGGGAAGCAGTTATCAACTTTTCTTGATACATGGAAGACATTCTACAAGCGGTATTGTACCTAAACTATTCAGATTTAAAAATCGTATTCTGTTATTCAGTTTCACATGGAATACAAATTCATGGATATAGGTATTTCCGTCAAACATGAAATCAGCATAAATTAAGCAATCAGGGCATTCCTTTCAAATATAACGTTTCAGAAAATGGCTATAACGTTAAAGAAAATGTCTTTTTTATGGACAAACCTTGTCCTGTTTGATATATACTTTAAAGAACATATATATGAAGGCTCATACCATTATTTGCTTAAAGTGAACTATCCTAAGGTGCTGTGATGAAGCACCGGTTAGTAATTTATTATTCATTTGATCGGTGTTTTACGCCGTACTCAAAATATTTCATTAATAGGACGACCGACAGCATTATGGTGGGGGAAAACCGGGCAGAGCCCTGGGAAAATCCACGACCATCCGTAGGTTGCTAGCAGACCTTCCAGCGTATGGCCAGAGAGGAAGCCAGCATGAGCTGGACGGCTGATAATGCTCAGCACTGACGTGCATGTGGAACAGTCGAGTTAAGTCAGAATTGAGGCTTTGTTGTGCAACGGCGACTAATGACTCGTTTCAATGCTAACAAAGGAATGGAAACAAATGCAATTGGCAATAGCTACGACAAAAAATCTATGTCCTCTTGCACACTTCGTTTAACATAGTAAAGCACACAACTATCCTCTCCAATATTATTTATTTATTTATTTGATCGGTGTTTTACGCAGTATACTCAAGAGTATTTCTCCTATACACGACGGCCGCCTATATTATGGTGGGAGGAAAGCGGGGAAAATCCACAACCATCTGCAGATTGCTGGCAGACCCTCCCACTTCCTGTTGTAATGTGAGTCAAGTACACAACTGTTTACAACTGGTGCTGACCGCCATTTCTGAAGTACATCAAATCTTGAACATACTCGATTTAAAATCGGGCTTCTCTGAATAGACTCAATTGTCCCTCTTTTGCCGGACGAAAACAAACCTTTCTTGTGCTGTGGATTGTCGTAGTGTGTTTCCATAAGCAGCATTGTTGGGCCTTCTTCGTACCCGAAAGGTAAGCCAACGTGTTCCGGGAGATAGATATCCTTGGAAAAGGAGAAAACAGCATGATGAAAATTCTCCCTTGTAGTCATTTATGAATTTTATTTATGCTATAGACGGATTCCACACGGCCTATATTCCACCACTGCCTACCTGACAATTCATGTTGCTTTTCAATCCTTTCCCAGAGAAAAATGTTGTGACATCATGACATCGGGTTCAATACGAAAAATTACAGCATAGAGAATAAAACCAGAGCAGCGACGACAAGTGAGAATGTTTGCACATGTCACACGCTACTGGTAAAGTACTGCTTCTTGTCAATTTACCTCAGTTGGGGTTTTATTTTAACTGTTCATGTAAGCGTTTAAGAAATAACAACTTACATCCCCCCTTGAATCATGGCTTGAGCAGAATTAGGTAAAGAAAATTACAGTGATGTTAAATGCATTATATTAGACACCACTAGTCTACAATTACTCAAAAGGCTGTGTTGTCAGACCTACCTGCAAAAATATTTACAATAAATGGACAAATTCCTTAAAGTTGAGGTTCAATTTCACCGCTGATAAGTGAACATTTGCCAACAATATCACACTGAATTCGCTGATCTGGCGTTATACTGTATATGTCGTGCATGTATCAGTCCATATTAAACATGGTTAATAAACCCAAGAAGGTTATTTCCGCGTTATACAGGTACAACAAATGGCAGATAACTCTTACCCCTCTCCCAACTGCCCAAGCCAGTATGACGCTTGGACATCTCAGTCGGGCGGCATATTTCTGTGGTAACACTTGTGGGCTTGGCCGATGGCTTCTAGACTGACATTGTGGGTGCAGCCGTACAAAAGGATAACAGGTAACTCTTACCTCTCCCCCGACTGCCCAAGCCAGTATGACGCTTGAACATCCCCAGAAGTCGGGCGGCATATTTCTGTGGTAACACTCGTGGGCTTGGCCGATGGCTTCTTCACTGACATTGTGGTTGCAGCCGTAGAGAATAATGTGGTGTACCTCAGATTCATGGCCGGGCTGTATTATAGGCTCAACCTGAATGAATGAATGAATGAATGAATAAGTAAATGAATGAATGATTATGGCCTACAGCCAGATCCATAGTAAATGAATGAATGATTATGGCCTACCGCCAGATCCATAGTAAATGAATGAATGATTATGGCCTACCGCCAGATCCATAGTAAATGAATGAATGATTATGGCCTACCGCCAGATCCACAGTAAATGAATGAATGGTTATGGCCTACCGCCAGATCCATGGGATCTCAGCCGAGAACATGTTCCAACCAGGAAGCAGTTTTCGACGTGACATTGTGGAGAGACTCAATCTCAAATGGTCTGAACAGTATATAACTTGTATAGCAAAGATCATCCTTTTCGGGATTTACCTGACTGTCTTATTAGCAAATTCATGGAAAGAGTTATACATGGATTTGGATAAAATGTCCTTCCTATGTAGGCCTTTGGTTATTACCGATCCATTAAACCTTATGCATTTTTTGGAAGGACTCTCTTCACCATAAAGAGAGTGGAGGTGGAGGTCATTCTCACGTGTTAGGCAGCAGCACTTGTTTTTCAACCGCTTTGACACACCAGGTGCGGCGTTAGGGCCAGACTTTCAGAAGGGAATTGATACGTACTCTTGCCATCTTGTAGAGTTTTGGTGACAGCTTGTGGGTCAACGACCGTTTTACACAGTGTAATGATCGATGAAGATCACACCCGAGTGACCGTTTTGCACAGTGTAATGAACGGTGAAGATCACATCAGTGTGACCGTTTGGCACAGTCATATGATCGTTATGGACAGCCTAGTGATCGCTGAAGATCAAACCCGTGGGATCGTTTTGCACAGTCTATTGATCATTCAAGATCAAACCCCAGCGACTTTTTATCACAGCCTAGTAATCATTGAAGATCAAACAAGTGCGACCGTTTTGCACAGTCAAGTTATCGTTGAAGATCACACAAACCTGGATTTTATATCTGCACGTCTGACGTTCACCAGTAACATACCAAAGGTTGGTGGCTTACACAGGGCACTCCGGTATCCTCTACCCATAAATCTGACCGGCGTCTTGTTATTGAAAAATTCTTCAGTATTGCGTGAAACATCAAAAACATCAAATCAAATCAAACCTATCTGACATTGGTGTCAAACGCCTGAACGAGCCTGCGCCTCATGCACGTGTGCGGCTGTCGACGAAACACACCCACCTTGATAACGTGGTGTTTTCTGTCCAGTTTGGGTACTGGGAAAGCCTGGCACCAGTACGTCGTCGACTTGCTCGGGATAACAGTCTGAAATGAACAGAACAGTTTTCACGATTATAAACCTCGTATTGTTTGGAAAATTGGTCTCGCAAACTGGCAAGTTCCTTTTTTTGCACTGGCGGTCGCATGTATCATACTAGCACTGGGGGTTGCCATTCTTCTAATATATACATAAACTGTTAATTAGATGGTTACTGTGCGAAAGGATACGAAACTCTATCGGGTCTGTAAGCCTCAATATGGGACTTACTGACACAATATAGTTTCGTATCCTTTCACTCAGTAACCATGTAACGAATTCATCACGCCGAAGAAACGAAAAACTATACTGAAGATTTGTTTCTTGAAAAATAAAAAAAGCTTCAATAGTAATTTCATTCGCGTTGAGGACCTTTGAATTACCAAGCAGTGATCTTGGAATTATGACGTCATAACGTTATTGGCAATGTTAATTCAACATTTCTTTGTGACGTTGTGTCGTTGGTGTCATTGCTGCGTCACATTGTAATTGTTACGTCATGGCGTTCTCTCTCATGTTGTGTCTGCTGCAGGGCATAGAGTTATACCTGTTCATCACTTTGACATTACTGTCCAATCAAAAGCAGAGTTTTTTGTCTGATGCGGGATAAATAACAATACTTGAGATTGGAGGACACTCATAACAACACTAGATTTGGTAAGTATCGCGGGCTCGTCTTACTTCTGTGACACCTGTCATCTTGCCACCAGATTTTGAACAATAATTTTAGAGCTGATTGGAAAACACCTACACATTATCGAGTGAGGGCTAAAATGGTTCAATTAAGTACAGAGGTTAAAGACAAACAATATGTCAAAACATCAATGGCTTATGGTCTTACCGGTTGAAATTTTGAAAGACTTGTGTGAATATAACGCTATCCTCTATCGGGCCAAAGACGCGAAGATCAGGGCCCGGTTTCATGAATCACACTTAGTGGTAAGTAGCCCCCAGCAAATACACTTCCTATCTCTACAATATACGTTGCCATGGAAGTTCAGCGAATACTCAGGTAAGTGTACTTCATGGAACTGGGGCCTGAAACCACATTCCCTCAACCATCAACCAAAACAGGTCTTCCGGGTCAATAGTCGCAAGTCAAGTTTCCAAAAATAACATAAACCACCAAGGAACTAAGAAAGTATATAAATTAAACAAATTAGGAAGGGTTCGTGCAAAGAGTCAACAGCTTTTAATGATGACGAAAGACGCAATGAATATCCCAGGCGGATAGGATCAAATATGTGTCTCACTTCCGCTTTGATTGCAGCTCTTCATTTATCCAGCGTGGCGGTCATACTCAACAGGCCGAACCTTTCACCGACATTAAAATAATGTGCGTCAAATAACAGCTTCTTGGATGTCCTTTTTGGTCTTATTAGTACCTCGAACAGAGTCGTGATAGTTGTGTCAGAAAATACGGTTATGTCAGCTCATTGCCCTTACATGTGAACTTTTTTTGACACTCACGTCTAGTCTGATTTATGTCATCGAAAAGTATATTATTACACAAATGCTGACTATCAGCACGTGCAATGTTTATTTCATTCTTCCCCTCGTCGACGTTTGACTCTGTCGGCTGTGTGAACGAAAGACTGGGCTTTCTGTCTGAGAAATTGTACGTTGTAAATCATAAGCACACCTACATATACATCAAAGAAAGGCATTTTGCAAACGATATTAACATTCTAACATACTGATTTTTGAAGGATCGTGTTTTCATGCTTTCTGCTTAATTTTTGTGAGCCACTTAAGGGACGCCAAACATATCACAGGTAGAGGTACATGCACTTTGGGGCCGCCTGATTGGACCTTATGCTCTTCTGCGTGTAGATGTCATATTTTATCACATTCAATGCTCTCTTTAATCACCGCCATCTTTGTGTCTACTGCCACGTGTCGGCCACAAGAGGGCACTGTGTAACATTATATCTAGCATCTTTATGATAGGTAATCACATTACTTACCTTATTGTTCAAGAAGTCCTCAGTAATCACATTGCTAGGTAAGGGTGGAGCTTTACGCTGAGCGTTCAGCATGTACACGTTTTTGTTACCCCGTTTCTCGCCATGATACTGGATAGAGCCGTCTGCTGAGGGATCGACGGGATTGTACGCCCAGATCAGACGTACGGTCTCATCCTGGTAAATCACACAACCAGTACAAGAGAACAAATCAGAAAAAGTGGTAAAACCACGCAAACAGAACAAGAGAATTAATCTGGTAATTTGATAAATGACACAAATAGTACAGGAGAACCGATCAGGTAATCCTGTACCTGTAAACCTCAAAAGCAACTAAAGGAGAGAAATCAGATAGAGTGGTACACTTTAACACAACCATTGTATTGGAGAACAAATCTGGTACACTATACAACCAGTAACAGAAAACAAACCATATTAGTATATCCTGGGAAACGACTCCATCAGTCAAAGAGAACACGTTACATGACATGGTAAATAACGCAACAGTCAAACAGAACAGTTTGGATGATCTGCTAAACAACTGAACCAGTGAAAGAGAAGAAAGACAGAACCTTTGCTGGTTGGGACAAAAATTACCAGGGAATGAATTACAACGTAATGTATTTTGGTTCTTACATATATTCTACGATTACATTTATAGTTCGTTTTACTGAAATAAAACAGGGACGTAAGACACAGACAAACAGGCGACGTGAGATGAAAGTGCGAATTCATACTATGAATTATGTGTAACGATTAGTGCTCCAAGTTTAACGAAATCAGACAAAAACTGGAGAAGAAGCACTGTGAAACAATTATACCAGCAAGTGACCACGCAGAGAGTACAGAAACAGAAAATCAAAATTAAAAATCAGTATTACGAAACATATCTCTTAATGTAGTTTCAAATCGTGCCGAGTTTCACTGAAATCAGATTAAATCTCTTGGAGGTTTAGCACAATGAAACAATTGTTAACACGTGGTGGACAGACATAATGATGGATAAAAGACCATAGAAAATGACATACATAGGAATTATGAATCTTGCTGTTGTCAACAACTGTACATGTGTCAAGTATCTTGATGTTGTCAACATCTGTACATGTGTCAAGTATCCTTGAAACTGAACAAACAACTGTAAGATTGGAGAGTTAAGTCATTAGATATTCGATGCCTAGCTCGACGATATTATAATGGCAAATGCATTGTTGTCGTCAAGGAGAACTTCATTTTATTAGTTATTTATTTGATTGGTGTTTTACACCGCACTCACGGATATTTCACTTCTACAACGCGGCCAGCATTACGGTGGGAGGAAAACAGGCAGAGCCCGGGGAAAACCCACGGCCATCCGCAGGTTGCTGGCGGATCTTCCCAGGAACGATCAGAGAGGAAGCCAACATCAGCTGGACTTGAACTCACAGAGGCCGCATTAGTGAAAGGCAACTTGGTTATTAGGTCGCACGGGCGCTTTAACCCCTCATCGACAGAAGCCCCAGGAGAACTTTAAAAGAACAGACCAATTTTACGGAAAATACGCATCATCTAAGGCGCCATTTCGTTCTGATTCCAAAAGTTGCTCTCACTATTTTGGCAATATTTAAATAGTGATTAAACCGGATGTAAAAATAGAGGTACTACAGTGGACCTTTTGAACCATACTGAACAAGCTGAGGCACAGTCATTCGTTTTGGCCGTTATACATACAGTAACTGTTATATTTTCATATAAAACAGAGATACGGGTATTCTACTACGTATATATCCAGGTAGAACGTGCGGAGATATACCAATCATAGGATGTTTAGCAACTAAAGGAGTCTGTGAATTCACTGTGCTTCAGCTGGTTCAGTATGGTCCGAGCAACCCACGGTTGCACATCAATCTCTATTTCTGTCTAATTGACTGGGAAAAAAATGCCAAAAAATAATGAAGACGCTATTTGGAATCAGATCGAACTGTCCTTTTCGGCAATGGGTTCTCTATGCAAAGATGATCTGTTCTGTTATGTACACCTTTCGTTCTGTCAAGATATCTGTTGTATCGACGCCTTGTTCGGCATATGTTATGATGACAATCTCTTTTGTTGTGGAAGGATAATCGTACGCAGTCTTGGAAACCGTTTGCATTCCACATGTACACGTTTTGGCTGTCCATTTTCAAATGAAAATCCCTTGTCCAATTCGCTTCCTTACCCTCATAAAGTGGTCTTCGGCGCCGCACAGTTGTAGTTGACGGCTGATCTGAAGGATGGTGTGGGTGTCGTTCTGTTGACTGTAATGGAGAGTGTAGTCCTGACTTGAGTCTACCAGAGGCTCAGAATGACCTACGGCGTGACGATCCTGGAAAATACCAGTAATATGTAGAACATTGGAATGGTAAGACCAGTAGTTAAATTATAACTGCATAGTCTACGCATCAAGAGAAAGATAACTCAGTTCACAGTTAACTTACATGTGCATGGTCTACGTCAAAGCGGTCGCTGTGAGTTCAAGTCCAGCTCATGCTGGCTTCTTCTCCGGCCGTACGTGGGAGAGTCTGCCAGCAATCTGCGGATGGTCGTGGGTTTTCCCCTGGGCTGTGCACGCTTTCCTCCCACCATAATGCTGGCCGCCGTCGTATAAGTGAAATATCCTTAAGTACGGCGTAAAACAAAATCTAATCAAATAAATATATACAAACTACATATATATATATATGCTCTAAACCTGGAAATAAGAACATTAGAAAAATGAATCCCATAAAAAAATGTAATGTCATAATAACATATACTTTTCTACTTAGATTTCGTAAGTGCGGCAACCAAACTGAGCGGGTTAATCAGTTACTCACAGATAGATATCCCTGACCAGTTGCGTCGTCCACCCCACCAATGACAATATCAGAACCCTTCATACCACCGTTGGGGGAGAATCCTAAGCCGATATAACCGAGTGTTTTCACAGTGACTTCGAACCAGATGTACTTTTCGTTGAAATTCCAAGCCACATGGTAGGTGTTATCAGCGTCCAGTACCATGGAATGTGGCAGTGGTGCGGCATCTTTACCCCACGTGAATTCAGCAACAACCACCGTGGCGTAATACGCCAGGGCCACCAGGACCGCCTTAAACATGGATACTGTTGTGATACGATGCCGTCTGTGTGTGTCATGAAAGTCAACGTATAAGAGTATATGCATATATATATGTATAAAGCTATAGTCCACAACCGGACATCCGCAATCTCTCAACATTCACATTATTTGTTTTATAGGCCTACTGAGTTGGTCTTTAAATTAACTTTTAAATGCATTATGTATACAAACACGCAGACCATGCGTTGAATAATATCGCAATTGTTGCAAACATTCCCTTTCAAAAAGACGAAGAATCGTCCCTCAGCAGTGCAGTAGCGTTGTGTATTCTCCCCCCCCCCCTCCCCGGCTGAAAAACATAGGGAAATTACGTGAGTGAAGTCGGACTGCGGTTCGCTGTAGGCGGTTAGCTATTCAACGGTGACAAGTCATTATTTCTATAAATTATATATTAGGGTACATCTCCATTAATACTGCACCTACAGACATCATAAATGGAACATTAATGACACTTAATGCAGGCTATCACTTGATGCCAATAACTCCCGATTCTGACACCAGGGGTCGCTTCTGTGAACAGCAGTCTGAATAGCAGTCTGGCTCATATCTTCATTAATTCTGCACCTACAGACCTCACACTTGGTACATTAATGACACCTAATGTGGGCTATCACGTCATGCCGATAATTCCCAAATCTGACACCAGGGGGCGGCTCTGTGAATATCAATCTGAATAGCAGATTGGTCCATATCTCCAATAACACTGCATCATACTTTGTACATTAATGACACTTAATGGGGAGTATCAGGTATGCCAATAATTCCCTATTCTGACACCAGGTGGACGCTTCTGTGAATAACAGTCTGACCAGCAGTCTGTACATTGATGACATTTAATACAGGCTATTACGTTATGTCCAAAATTCCCGATTCTAACACCAGGGGCGATGAAGGATTACAGAGTATTTTCTGAGTGGCTATACCTGACTGGAAATAAATTTTATGTATGGAATATTTGTTCAAAAATGACGAAGGCTAGGAGAATTAAACAAGAAAACCCTATTTTCACTGTCAGGCAGTTAGCGATTCTGTCTCCTTCTAACCTATTTAAAAGGTATCTATTATATTTTATTCTATAGAAAATGTGTATTAATTGCACAATATGTTACAGATAGGTTCTAATTGATTCTCTAACACTACTTTGCCAATCTAAAAAAAATTGTTTCAGAAATCTTTAACGTCAGACGTTAGGTGACGTCACACTAAATTGTTGACCAAGGAGTAAACTTAACTGCTTACTGACTATTCACGCACGAACAAAACTTGAAAAGCCCTGCAAATCATTATTGTCTTACGGAGAATATCTTTTTTTATTTTGAATATTGCTACAGAGAAAAATAGTATATATTTGGTTAGGGGTCAGTAGTCTCACCTTCCAACGTAAATAGAGACAAACAAAATTTTTATATCAACTCTAAGCTAGCTTTCTTTAACGCCTTCGCCAATACGCTTTAGGATGAACTGTCCCACTGAACTGTTTACAGATCTGTTAATGTATCTTTTAACCGGTGTTTACGCCTTAACCAGTACAGAAAGGAGTGAAATGTTTTGACGTCGAATGACTGCTAACGTCAGACTGAGTTGTTAACTAATTTGTTAACAGAACTGTTTACTGGTTTTAAAGGCTTAACCAATTCGAAAAGGACAACTTTTTATACGGATACACACTGTTCATACTTGGTAATTAAACACAACTTTCCAAATGGTACAAAGTGGCGCCAAGAGTCTTGACATCCAGTACCAGGTGGCGTCAAAATCAGCAGTTAACCCTGTTAACTGATCTGTAAACCAGCATTAACGCCTTAAGCAATATTTTTACAGATCTCAGACTTCACAAGGCCTACAAGTCATTTATTTCCTTAAAAATAAAAAAAAATTATTATGAAAATAGTATTACAGATTCACATAGATTTTTTTTATGTTTACAGCCCACTTTAAAAGGCATGCAAAACGCTATCACTGGTCTTTGCACCGACGTCAGATGACGTCAACTGAGATTTTAATCCAACCATTTACTGAGCCTTTACATGGTTTCAACGCCTTTACCAGTGTGTTGTAAGGTGACATCACACTGAATCGCTTACACAAGTAATAATCTACCTCTTAAGCGTAGTTTTCACCTTGACCGATAAACGTGGAGATCTCATACTTAATACATAAACGCCTTTATTTCAGCCCTACAAAACGGTGTCTAGCGTTTTGTTGTGCAATACCTGATGACATCAAGTCCTGAACTGTTGATATAGCTGTTATACAAACTGTTGCCTGGCATCCGTGCCGAAATCAACAGGTCTTATAATTGGTACACTAACACCATTTGGTAAACCTTACAAAACGGGAGTCAGCGTCAAATGACGTCAAACTGAGTAGTTACCTGGGCTCAACTAAACTGCTGAATGGCGTTTACATCTCATGAAATACGGGTAACTGAAACATACTGTTCTTGGTACAAAAACACGTCAGGCAAAGTCACACTAAATTGATACCTCTACTGTAACTGGTTAGCCATAACTGGCTAGCTATAACCAATGGTCGTACAGGTCTTATATTTGATGTTAGAACACCACTTAGCAACCCGCGTCGGGTGTTCTAACATCAAACGTCAAGTGACGTTACGTTGAACTGTTAACCAAACTGTTAGCTAGCATTAATATCTGAAGTATTAAGCACGCTAAATTGTTTACCGAACGGTAAACTGATATGTTAACAGGCGTGAACGCCTTAACCAATAGACATGGAGCTTGCGTACTTGGTAACGCAACCATCACTTAACAAGGTCCACAAAAGGGCGCCAAATGTTTTAACGCCCGACGTTATGTGATGTAAAGTGTTACAGAACTGTAATACTTAGTACACAAACACATTATTGCAATATGACAGTGAATTGTTAACCAAATTGTTAAAATGCATTCACCAACAGGCATACATGTCACATAAATGTACTTCGCAGACAAACATCATTTGGCAAACCCAACAAAATGATGTCAAAATTCAATAATTGATGTCATGTTACAGCAGTTGTTAAAACTTTTGACGCAACAAAACTTTTTATAGGCCTTGGAAGGTAGCGTTTGTGTACCAAGATTGAGCTGTCTATGTCATTGGGTCAAAGCATTAAGGACACCTGAAAATTCAGTTAACAGTTACTCAACAATGTTTGCGTACAAAGCATAAGACATATTGGTCAATTTGTTAGTGTGCAAACGGCGGTTAATAAGTCATTTAACCTCGTCATCATTTAAAACCTTATATAAATCACATATTGTGGAACTGACCCTTTGGTAATGTAGCTGGACAATTTTGTTAGCTTACCACTTAGATCATCCTAATGCAGCCAGGCGTGCTGCACGGTTCTCACGCATGATACAAAAATGATCTCTTCGATATAGTCTCATAAAAAAACAAACAAAAAACAAAACATAAAAATACAAAACTTCCACTTGTATCAAAGCATAACTCCACGTTCATCAACTATCCTGCACTATTGCTATCAATGTTAACTGCACAAAAAAGTTAAGTTAGTGTAGTATTAATGGAGATATGCTATTAAGGAGATAATAATTATTATTATTAAGGAGAAGGCTATTCACAAAAGCGTCCCTTGGTGTCAGATTTGGGAATTATCGGCATGACGTGATAGCCTGCATTAAGTGTCATTCATGTTCCAAGTATGATGTCTGTAGGTGCAGTATTAATGGAGATGTACCCTAATATATGATTTATAGAAATAATGAATTGTCACCGTCGAATAGCTAACCGTGAACAGCGAACGGCAATCTAACTTCACTCACGTAATTTTCCTATGTTTTGCAGCCGGGGGGGGGGGGAGAATACACAACGCTACTGCACTGCTGAGGGACGATTCTTCGTCTTTTTGAAAGGGAATGTTTGTAACAATTGCGATATTATTTAACTGTCTGTATACATAATGCATTTAAAAGTTAATTTGAAGAGCGACTCAGTAGGCCTATCAATCAAAATATAATGTGAATGCTTTACGGTTGAGTACTATATATATATATATATATATATATATATATACACACACACACACACACACACACACATATATATATATATATATATATATATACACACACACACACACACACATATATATATATATATATATATATATATATATATATATATATGCATACACTCTTATACGTTGACTTTCATGACACACACAGACGGCATCGTATCACAACAGTATCCATGTTTAAGGCGGTCCTGGTGGCCCTGGCGTATTACGCCACGGTGGTTGTTGCTGAATTCACGTGGGGTAAAGATGCCGCACCACTGCCACATTCCGTGGTACTGGACGCCGATAACACCTACCATGTGGCTTGGAATTTCAACGAAAAGTACATCTGGTTCGAAGTCACTGTGAAAACACTCGGTTATATCGGCTTAGGATTCTCCCCCAACGGTGGTATGAAGGGTTCTGATATTGTCATTGGTGGGGTGGACGACGCAACTGGTCAGGGATATCTATCTGTGAGTAACTGATTAACCCGCTCAGTTTGGTTGCCGCACTTACGAAATCTAAGTAGAAAAGTATATGTTATTGTGACATAACATTTTTTTTTATTCATATTTCTAATGGTCTTATTTCAAGGTTTAGAGCATATATATGCAGTTTGTATATATTTATTTGATTAGATTTGTGTTTTACGCCGTACTTAAGGATATTTCACTTATACATGGTGGGAGGAAAGCGTGCACAGCCCAGGGGAAAACCCACGACCATCCGCAGATTGCTGGCAGACTCTCCCACGTACGGCCGGAGAAGAAGCCAGCATGAGACTTGAACTCACAGCGACCGCTTTGGTGGGAGGCTTCGGGATCATTGGGCTGCGGTAGCGCGCTAACCGACTGAGCCGCGGAGGCCCCATATGTAGTGTGTAGTATAGCTGTCAAGAACACTCCGCTTTTAGAGTTACGTGCACTTTGAAAGTACTTTCATAACATAAAGTTATAATGCGAATTCACGCACTTGTGTGCTTGACACGTATGCGACCAGTCATCCAGGCTAAGTTGTCTTTCCCCTGGCTCATAAATCATGCAGCTATGAATTACACATGGACTTGCTTTCTCTTGATGTATACACCATGTAGTTGTAAATTAAATGTGAAATGAGTTATTTTGCTCTTGACGCGTAGACTATGCAGTTTTAAACTAACTCTGAGTTGAGTTTACTTTCTCTTGATGCGTAGACTATGCCAGACTGCTTTTCAAACTGCGATTGACGGAATTGCCCCCTGGTGTCAGAATCGGGGATTATCGGCGTGAGGTGATAGCCTGCATTAAGTGTCATTAATGTTCCTGCTATGATGTCTGTAGGTGCAGTAATAATGGAGATATAGCTCAATACATAATTTATAGAAATAATGACTGTTGCCCGATGAATAGCTAACCGCTAACTGCGAACCGCAGTCTAAGTTATTTCACGTAGGAAAAGTTATACTGTGAAGAACTGGAGTAATGTGATTTACACTTTTTGCTTCACCAGAAGGCAAAACTAGGATCAAAAGCACATTTTGATATTTCTACATTGTTTTTGCTGAGGGACTACCCATCTTAGCAAAATAATAATAATATAATAATATTAATAATTGTAATCATAATGATTACGTGAAGCTTACATATTTGTTTGTATTTGATATCTTGGTTGTAAACTGCTGTAAAGTACAATTTTGATTCACGCGATCATATTTTAGTAAACCGAAGAAAATAGAATATTATCTACAACTGGAACTTGACATTCACCATAATAGTTCATTTGTTCTAAATTGTTGTTCACTGTGGTCCAGAGGTCGCTGTGAGCAGGTTGGTTTATTCCCTTTTCGCCTACTTTCACACCTTTCCCCCACTAACAGCGCCACGTGGAGCCCCAGCGATTAGCCCGCTAGCGCAGCGCAACGACCCAAGAGCCTCTCACCACTGCAGTCGCTGTCCAGTCCAGCTAATGCTAGCTTCCTCTCCGACCGTACGTGGGAAGGTCTCCCAGCAACCTGCGGTTATTTCACTAATACAATGGCGTCACCGTATTAGTGAAATACTCTTGCTTACTACTTATAACATCGATGAAATAAATCAAGGGGTGAACAATAAGGGTAGGCGAAATTGAAGACGCCAATAGGTTGGTTATCGGCCTAACAGACTGGTGTATCCAAAATATGCTAACCTGTTACTGTTTTTGCCCATACTACTATGTTTCAATGAAATCAGACTAAGCCTGTTGGAGGAGTAACGTTTTGAAACAATTGTTAATAGATGCTGGACAAACAGACATAGAGAGAGAAACAAGAGGTCATCGAACATGAAAATTAGCACACAGGGATTATGTACTTTGATACACTCTACACTTGAACCTAATTTCTTTGAAATCGTACAAAAACTATAAGAATAGCGTTTGAGAGAAATGTTAGCACATTCTGGATGAACAGACAGACAGACGGAAACCAGTCATCGAAATGGAAAATCGATACTACCATTGAACTTTGATGCAGTCTACACTTGTACCAAATTCTGTTGGAATTGGGCAAAACAGTACCAGTTGCAGCATTTTGAAAGAAATGTTAACGTACATGACACATGCTGGAATAAGAGACAGCAAGGCAGACGGACATCCGATCAGTGAAATTGAAAGTCAGTATAAAGAATTATGTAACTTGATAAAAAGTTTCGCTAAAATCGGACAAAAACTGTGGGATACGTAGGATTTGAAGCGAATGTTAACAGATGCCTGACAGACAGACAGATAGACAGACAGACAGACGGACGACCGACAACTTGTCATTACATAAGTTCGATCTTCCGGCCGCCGGTCAGTCGCGCTAAATGAGGCGAAAGTGTATTTCTACAGCCTCTTGGCTGTAAATGTACAGCCAGAAGACGACTGTTTATATACAGACACATGGATTGTAGCCCAAACCAGTATTAAGGTTTAATATATTATTACACCATTTGTTATCATAGTGTATATATCATCTAAATAGGTTGTTCACTTACTTCCTGGTAGCATCCGGTCTAATTTGTATAGTATTTACATGCCATGTAGTGGTGAGTGCTCTTTTCCGAACAAAGGTCCGGGTAGAACGTTTTATTGTTGTGTTTGATGACTCGGATCGTGACCGAGTGATTGTGTCTTGAACCTGATTCTCCCGAGCTGGAGGCGGACGCTCTTCTTACTAGACCACCGAGGCCGTCCAAAAGAGAAATGGGTTCATACTCAACGATGGACAGAGAGCTAGTGCACTTCCCAGATCTCGTTCTTCCTGATGGGAATTCAGGTGTCGCCGCTAGTTGGGTCTTACTTTAGTTGAAAATCATTTGTCTTCCATCAAATATAGTGAGCACGTCTGTACGTTAGGCGTGGGGCAGTTCGTAAATAACTAACCAATGAACGGTGGTTTACGATGAGCACTTCAGTTCCTTCCACGGGCCTCTGTCGCTGTGTTGGCTGGCGCACTAGCGCAGCGTAATGACCCAGGAGCCTCTCAACAATGCGCTCGCTGAGAGTTCAAATCCAACTCATGCTCGCTTCCTCTCCAGCCGTACGAGGGAAGGTCTGCACGCAACCTGCGGATGGTCGTGGTTTTCCCCTTTTCTACTCGGTTTCCTCTCACCAAAATGCTTGCCACCGTCCTATAAGTGAAATATTCTTAATTGCGTAAGGGTAAAAAACACCAATCAAATAAATAAATAAAAAAATAATAAATAAATAAATCTGTTGCTTCCATCCATGAAACCAAAAGCCAGCATGTAACTAAAAAAAAATCTTGAGTGAGGATTTAAACAATAAATCAAATAAATATAAATCCCATGGATATGAAATACATGCTTATCATTTATTTATCTTCCGAGGGAAGGGATACAGCCATTTGGTGGCTGTAAAAACTTATTTATGTTTTCATTTTATTTCTTGTTTATATTTTTTACATTGAATGAGAACCCTATAAACTCCATCTCACTTTCAAAGGAGAAGACCGGGGAAGTATAACGTAAATTGCACTGAAAAAAGTAAGATTTGAAGATTCTAAACACACCATCCGATAATTGTTTAGAAGTTTAGACTCACATAACTGTCAGAAGAGGTTGACGTTTTACCGAACCTGCGCTGGCTGGTTGACGTGAATCGGGCCTTTCGCTTTCTAGCAGTGAAATGTCAAGCCAAGCTCCTTCCCGTCTGTAGCCCGTATTCGACGTTTGTACAGCTAGAGTCTGCACTCTGTGGCATCCTGCCAGCTCTTCGTTCTTGTCTGTGCACTGATAAAACAAGGGGCAGCAGCCAAACGTTCGTAATCGAGCTGAATTCGCACCCGTATATGACTGGCGTTATGTACATTCACAAGACAGAATGGTAATCATTTAACACAGACTTTAAATTTTAGTGGAAAAGGCTTCGTAGATATTTCTGGTCGGCTGTCTATAGCAAGATATATAGATATATATAAATATATATATATATATATATATATATATTTTGTTTTTCGTTGTATTTACTACCATACATGTATGGGCTTGAAACTGATAAACTAGACATGAGAGAACACAATCACATTCGACAATCTATATTTTACCTGCTTTAGGCTCTCTAGTTTTTTCAAGGATCGGTAGATCCGGGATCAAGTACAGGTCGTCTGAAACCAAAGATTTTAAAAATAGTACTTGTTGCTACCTTGCTTGCCGCTAAGCACCGAGAGGTTAAAACAAGGAAAAAGGATAATGTTAGTGTAATGTGAGTCGGTGGGGCGTCATGCCTGATGTCTTCGGCATGTTGTTACGGCGTGGATCGGCCCTACCACAAGAAGACACGCCATATTTATACATTAGTACATGTATATAGTCAACTTGATTACTCCTTGTCGTAATATGACTGAAAAGTGATCAAGTACGAGATAAAACCCCAGGCATACATACATATATATTCTCTTACATTATCCCAACAAACTAGCTTTTCATATATCCTTATAGTGCAACATGCTCAAATAAATGCTTTATGTTGTCTAGTGGACAATTTAACGTCTACCGGTGACATCATGCTTAAAAGAACGCCTGGCTGCTTGAATGAAACCGATCACGAGACAGGCCTTCGAACTGAAGAACCCAGACCTAGTTATTCACCCTCATTATTCCGTAAACATCACGGGACACTTAGTGGGCGCGGTGCTTGTTGACATAAGAAAGCTTAAATTCTGCTGTGCCTCGATGGTGTGACAGGACATCTGCAACAGATTTCCAAACGTGCACATTATTTGTCACAACGGTGGCCATGTTAAAGTTGGCCCTGGTGACCCTGGCGTATTACGCCACGGTGGTTGCCGGTGAATTCACATGGGGTAAAGATGTCGCTTCCTTACCGCATTCCCTGGTGTTAGACGCCGATAACAGCTACCATGTGGCTTGGAATTTCAATGAGAAGTACATCTGGTTCGAAGTCGCTGTGAAAACACTAGGTTACATCGGCTTAGGATTCTCCCCGAACGGTGGTATGAAGGGCGCTGATATTGTCATCGGTTGGGTGGACGACGCCAGTGGTCAGGGGTACCTATCTGTAAGTAGCTGATATATCCATCCATAATGGAATTAAAACGTCAAGGTAGAAAAAATAGTATGCGTTTGCAATATAAATCTTTGTTACAGGATCCCCTAATGCCGGAGAGGGAGAGGTGCAAGTTTTGATTCATACTTAAAATGTACCACTTGGTCCCTTATACTTGTATCTTATTTAATGAAACCGTTCGTACAACGAAAAGATGCTTAAACGACTAGTTTTCTCAGCGTTTTGCTGCCTTCTAGGAAAAAGATGAATACATGTAATTTAAATGCATTAAACCTACTGTTATGACACTTATTTCTGGGTAATGTTGCCCAATGCTATTGGCCGTGGTCAGTGCTGTGGTCATGTTGCTATGTAAACATACGGTTGCCATAAACATAGTGGTGTGGTTGGAGCCGTTGAAGATCAAGAAACGATGAGCCGTGAGGACTGTTTACATAGAAGAAAACATTATTATTGTTATTTACATATCCATTTGGGGTCAAATTACATTAATATTTTAACTCTCTTTATTAAGAAGTTACATATAAGCTGAAGGAAACTACGAACATATCAAAATGACAGTAATAGGGGTGCATCAAGTTCGAACTCTTTTGTCGCGAAATGTAGAAATAGTTCATCTGTATCATATAACTTGTCATACGTGTCAGGCAATTTTGTGGACTTTAACTTACCGATCACCTATCTCACCGTCCTAAGGAGGTACAATCGACCTCTCCTTCATTCAGGAGCAGTTTAAGTTCCAAAACTTCGATCTCCTCCATGTTATCCATCTTTCGTCTTCGTCTAAATGACTCTTTTGTGACACTTTTCTCAGACGACCATGTTATGATGGTAAATGTAATCAGCAGTAATCGCCTAACATTTGTGACAGGTCTTCTACCAAGATGGCACAGTGAGACTTTTCTTACTTTAGCAATGAAAGAGAAACTCGAATCTCCCGTGATCTTTATGGCAAGAAGATTTTCTCAAATGATATCAATGATTTTTAGATACTGATCTATAACTACTCAACTGCTTAAATCTCTGATATATATATATATATATATATACATATAAATCCGATTAAATATTGATCTTTCTCTGAAGGTATCTGTCATAAACATTTCGATATGTAATGCAGAATATCTCGATCCGGTATAACATTACATTCCTGTGATATTTCAAACACGAAAACATATAAACACCTTTATTATCACATCTTGTTTGCAACTACGTATTACTGTTTCCTGGCGGCCTGTATTGTGAAAAGAACAATCTGCTTTTAAAGTTGCAATGTATGTGTGTATTTTGTCAAAAGAAAAAAAATGGCGCATAATCATGTTTCAGTTTTCTTCTTCTTGTTCTGAGATATCTGCTGAATTAAGCAGTTTGTCTTTACAGTTATTTGTACATTTTTCAAACAAGGCCATAATCAAGGTTCACTTTTTTTTTGTTTTCAGATATCTATACATATGCATCTTGATAAAATTGTGCCTAAATAATGTTCACTTTTATAACAGAACAATATAACTCTCAGAGTCCAACTAATAAAATAAATTATCTGTTCACTATTTGCGTCTACAGTGTACAGTGTACCTTTTTATATCAAAATAATACATATGTACATACCCCCTGCTTGTTCGTTTATTTCATTTTTGTATGGACTGGATTACAATGAGAAAAGGAAGCAAGTAGCAATAAGATATCTTTCCTTATTTTTACCTTCCATGGTGACTTTTTTTTGCTTTGGAGTCTTTGCCGACTCAGACGCTTTAAACACTTTCAGTCTGTGGGTTCAGATTCAGCTGTCGCCTTTTCCAGCTTCGACTTTAAGTCAGGAAGTTTATCGAATACCAGTCGAAGGGCGGTGCTTAACTTTGACCACTCCGGTAATCCCCACCATCGCCATATATGTGACAGTGTAGCTCTTCAGTATACGGCTTGAAATATTAAGTAATCGATCATAATGCGGCCCCGTCTTTAATACATTGTAGCTTTCTTTTGTTACGCTAATCGAGTCAGCGTTTGACCTAGATCTTGCGGTGTGTATACGTCATAATCGGATATGTTTTCGGAAGTTCTCTTCTCGAAGCCTGTATACTTATGTATTTATGTGTCGTCCTTTCTTCAAAGAAACACCCATATTGTAAACATGTTTACATTTGGGAGACTCTGAGGGGCTACACGAAAGGTCCAAATCGCAGTAAAAGTACATGGTTTTCTGTTGTGCCTCCGCAGTGTTTGTGTACTACCCAGGTGTTTTGTGGACACACATACACCCAAAGGTGTGACATACTCCAGCAAATAACACAGCTTTGCACCTTCTGTTAAAGTCAGTGTTTTGCGAGCTCCCCATTGTAGAGTCCTGAAAATTCGATGCATTAGGCTATGTAAGACAGCTAGTTTGCGATGCAAGTCGCTGTTTATCCCGTTGGTCCTTATATAGTGAAGATATTTGTCCTGTAATTTTTGTTCCTGGGATTACTTAGGCTTGCATGTCGTTCGAAATTGTCAATTTGTACTCCATTTTGTCTGTCCGTAGCACATTTTGAGCTAGTGTTTCGTCACTTGCTGTCTTTTAGAAGACTTCTTTGCTGAGCTTGCATTGCTCATTGTCTCTTAAACAGCCTCGGTGGCCTGGTGGTTAGAGCGTCCACCTCGATGTACGGGAGACCCACGATGAATTCCGGGTCTGGTCGTACCAAAGACTTTACAAAGGGCACTTGCTGCTGCCTCGCTTGGCGCTCAGCACTGACTGGTTACAACAGCGGAACAGGACTGGTCGGCCCGGTGTCAGTATAATGTGACTTGGTGGGGTCTCATATCTGGTGTCTTCGGCATGATGTTCCAGGGGCGGGAACGCTTTGGCGGCATGGACTCGTCCTAGACGTCATATAACTGAAAAAAAAATTGTTGGGTACGAAGTAAAACCAAAGTATACACACTAGTTGTCTTTTTGTGCTGTGAAGTACTTTTCCCCCAGTTTCCGCTGAAAGAGACATTGCCGTTTAAGCAACTCAAGTCAAGTCCAGAGAACTTCGTGCAAAGTCCGGCTGGGATTTCCGCTGAGCAGCTCCCCGTGGAAGAGTGTTGGCTAGCAGGGAGGTTTGATTCCTACCGGCGTCAGCGTGCCGTGCGTGCGACCGATTGTCACTTGCAGGCCGGTGATATCTTTCACTTCCCTTCACCAGGATCTGTGGATTTTCCCATTTTCGCATGGACTGCGGCTTACCCTGTAGGCTCGTGATGTATCGACCGGATCTGTGGTGTGCTGTAATCTCCGATAGAAACAATATTTTTTATTATTTGTATTACTCTTGCTTATTGCATAATGATTGTAAAGGTATCCTTATGGGAGAGGAAAAATGATAAACAAATGACTTGTTCAACTCTAAACCAGCGACAGACCTTAGACAAGATCAAAGAAAGACGCAAGAAGACGCTTGAATAAGTTCAATACATACATTGGAATAAAATAGACAAATGGTACAACTGACAATAATATACAAAACAATACTGATAGTTACAAAAATATATAGTTTCTTTCTGATGGTAGCGTGCAAATCTGGATGGAATATTCCGGCTTGAAGAGGTAAGTCAGTCCAGTTAAATACAGAATTCACAGGTCCTGGGAATTTTCGAATCGAAAGATAACAAACGGTAGTGGGCACGGCACGCCAACGATGGTTTATAACCAATTCCCTGTAAAGGTGCAACTTCCCGTGGCGAATGGGTTGACACGTCCGACATGCCGAGCTGGAGATGTATGTTTTGCTCCTCTGAAGTATACACAAAGTCACTTTCGGGCTAAACTGGGATGAAATGTAGGTAATGACGCAGAGACAATGACCGATACAAGCTCTAAAATAACGTCTCATACAAAATAGCAAGTAGCGAAACACAACCTCACAAAGTGCTACTTACAGAAAATGGAGTAAAAATTGACGTATGTCGAATGGCGTGAATTTTTTCTTACTTATTTATTTGATTGGTGTTATACTCCGTACTCAAGAATGTCTCACTTATACAACGGCGGCCAACATTATGGTGGAAAGAAACTTGCCATCCGCAAGTTGCTGGCAGATCTTCCCACAGTCGGTGAAGAAGCAAGCATGAGCTGGGCTGGAACTCACAGCGAGCGCATTGGTTGGAGGCTTCTTGGTCATTGCGCTGCGCCAGCACGCTAACCAACTGAGCCACGGAGGCCCGTCCGCGAATGGCATGAAAACGAAGCTCCAATAATTCCCACAAATCCTCAAGTGGACGTAAATACGTAAAGCCGTCGGCAGAAAATATCCCTACAGATCGCTGTTTCCTTACCCCAGGGTGGGAAAACCTGCGAACAGTGAGTGATTTATGGAAGGATTAAAACTCTCGGAAAGAAATACTCCACTTTTTCTGAAGTTCTCAACTTTGCGGATATATTCATTTCGTTGTGGTCAAGATTTATAAAAATATTGCCAGCTGATCTCACTTGTACTTAGTACGCCCTGTGTAGTTACTTTCAAGGTCTCAGTTAACCCCGAGGGCTTGAGCAAACCTGCCATAATTCGGGAGAGTTTCTTCAAGATAGGTAAATGAGTAGAGGTCGTTTAAAACAAAGATATGTTACGGCCGGAGTAACAAATCGACGACCAACCCAGAAGAGAATGGAACAGACAACAGGTAGCAATTTCCAACTTTTATTTGACCAAACAATCGGAAGGTTGGCGTGCGCCGGTAGATGGCGGTCATTCCGTCACTGACACCCTCAGGCTTACTTCTGCAAACCTTATTCAGCTAGCTAGCCTGTCGCCACTTCAGGGAGACCCTTCTGCACCTCCGTGGCAGCCTCCTCTGTACTCGGCTTACTGCCCCAAATATACGGATAGTCACGTGACTAGTTGACCTGACGCGCCATCTACCGGCACACATATCCATACATACATCAAAGGTTACAACATATATATAAAATTCGATAAATCACATTAAATATTAGGAATAATGTAGGAATAATTAATGTTTCATGCCACACCGGCACATATAGTACTTCACCAGGAAACGGCTATCCTTCTTACACAATAGTTTAAAATTATATTTTAAATATCTGCCTACAGCACCACCAGCAACGCTTAGCTAAAATCTCACACCAAACCCATCTGATTTTGAGCTATTCTGTTCACCGGATCCTGAAGGCAGAACTGTACCTATAAGCTAGTCACATTTTACTCCATGCTTAGGTACTCTGATGACCAGATCTTCGTGGCAGAACTGTACCTGGGTTAGTCACATTTTACTCCATGCTTGGTTAAGGGGTTGAGGTAGTATTCTCTTTCAAGCTGAGGCCCCACCGGTAGGTTAGTCGAATAGGGAGCCTTTCCCTTCTAAAGTATATAGGGCCTATAAACAGTGAAGTCTATTGTTCATTCGTGCCTCTGGTGGACTGGCAACGTGTTACTCATTCATTACAAGAGAACAACGGCCTGTTCAGCTTGGACCCGAGCCGCCATTACTCGTACTTCATAATATGAGAACTACAAAGGAAGGACTAAATGGGAACTGCGGTACAAAGCTGCAAATTATCCAATGCTTTCAGCAAGATTTTCTTGGCACCACTGAAGTTTTATGGGTGAATTTTGCCGGGTTTATTATGTATGTGTGTTTCTGTACATTGCTTGGAGATTGAATGAAGGTCAACGGAATTTCCTGGTATTTTCCAGGATCGTCACGCCGTAGGTGAGTCCGAGCCTCTGGTAGACTCCAGCCAGGACTACACTCTCCATTACAGTCAGCAGAACGACACCCACACCGTCCTACAGATCAGCCGTCAACTCCAACTGTGCGGCGACCAAGACCACTTTCTGAAGGTAAGGGCTTTAGCCAGAATCAAATATTTAAGGTCATTTATAACACTAGTATTCACATGACGTGAAGGTTGGAAAACCAGCAAAACAAGTACCTATGTAGTAATGAGCAAATGGTATCATACACAACAAGATAGTTATTTAAGGAGAACATAGAACAAAGCTGTCATGCTGAAAGTAAGAGACAGCTCATGACTGAGGCACTGTTCATGAAAATGATTATATAAAATTCTCTCTTGAATATAAAAGCTTGTTTGAAATTGTATGAATTCGTTGCTGAATTATCTTCATTTGATTTGTGGAGTATTGTGCTGTCGACTTGGGATCTAAAGGCCCCCATGCTTTTAAGCTTATGACGGACTGATCAATCAGAGACCAAGGAGACATCAGCTCTTTATGAGCTGTGACGTAAATGTCCTGGGTTGTCTGTCAATGTAACATGTAATAGCATAGGGAGAGCCCACTGTTTCACTGTTGTATGTTTTAATTATAACAAGTGCATGGGTGAGCAACACTGCGAAGTATTTCCAGACCATTATGTTGTGATGGTAGTAAGTTTTTTGATCATTTCATGTTATATATTTAAATATATACTTAAGTTACAAACACAACCCCAGCAGCTTACTACAGTCCCAGGTGACAAGGGTGTTCCGCGCTTGGGACCATTGGGTCACTGCTCAGACAGAATGGTGGCGTTTTGTGCTAGTCGATGGAGACGTCCTAGTTCCTGCTAGCAAAAGCACTTTACCGAAACGAACATAGTATTGTGCAACCTGTGTGGCAAACATAAATTAGAGTTTGTTTATTAGTTTATTCATTAACACCATCAAAGAAACGGATTAAAGAGATGTCTGTAATTTCAGGATAAACACGTGACATGCTTACATAATAAATAAATTCGTGAACATTTAAATACACACTAAAAGTTCAATGAAAATGTTTTGTGAAATATCAAAATTTACAGAAATCTTCACGACTTAAACATGCCACTACCTGAAGGTAAGGGAGCCAATTGGATTTAAGATTTCCTTTTGAACATGGACAGCCAAAACGTGTATTGTGAGATGAAAAGGGTTCTGAAGGATGCCTACGGTTTCCTTAGAAGATACAAAAGCATTCGCCACATAAATGTGCCGTGCTTAATATACGTCTTAATATGCTCGATTTGGAGACTGATTTTATTCGTCCGCATAAAACATTCAATATGTCTTTTCGTCATCAATCAAAACGTTTGACGGCTTCTCTTTGTACGAATCCGTCCTAATTTTTAGGTTTTATATATATTCTTAGTTCCTTGGTGCTTTGGTTGTTATTTGTCGCTTATGGAGTCTGGTCTTGTGGTTATTGACCCCGAACGCCCGATTTTGGTTGTCAGCTGGTATACTAATGTCGGTTTCGACGCCTAGATTGACTTTTTATTCATTTATTCATTAACACCAAAAACATTAAGATTATCCACTTCTCCTCCCTGATTATTTCGTTTTCCATATTTCCTGACTGGTTTTCTTTGACTGGTTGTGTCGCCAACCAGGTTTTTAGATTTGTCCCCTTCGCGCATGCAGTGTTGTTTACCCAGTTATCTCAATTGCCCTCCATTATTCAAATCGTTTTAACAGATGTTCTGATTTGCTTCGTGTATCTGGCTATTTTGTATACCAGATTATCTGATTTGTTATTGATTTTCTCTCTCTTACTGATTACGTTGATGCTAGTGTGCCCGAATTTCAACCCCATAGTGGTTGTGTTATTACCAGCTTCAGTACTATTCTTTGTTTTACTGATTGTGTCGTTTTCCCGACTATTGGATTTTACTCTCTTTTACTATTTGTGATGTGTCCCAAATTATCTGATTTTTTCTTTTACAAATTGTGCTCTTTACCAATTTATCTGATTTGCTCTATTGTACTGGCTATGCAGTTAATTTACTACATGTAGGTGACCTTATTTGCTCTGTTTTCCTGGTTGTATCCTTGACAAATTATTAAAATTGTATATTTCACTGTATATGTGGTTTAGCTTATTACTTTCGATTTGTTCTCTTATACTTTTTGTGGTGTGTGTCAGATTACCTGAGAGATTTGCTCTCTTTTACTTGTTGTATCGTTTACGAGATTATCTGAATTGTTTTGTTGTGCTCGTTGTGTGACTTACCAGGACAAGACAAGACCTCTGATCTGGGCGAACAACCCTGTTGATCCCTCAGGAGAACACTTCTCTGATTTGTTCTCCTGAACTGGTTGTGTGGATTACCAGGGCGAGACAGGACCTCTGATTTGGGCATACAACCTTGTTGGTCCCTCACGTTTCTGATTTGTTGTACTGGTTGTGTCGTTTACCAAATTACCATATTTATTCTGTTGTACTGGTTGTGTGGTTTACCACTTTTTCTGATTTGCTCTCTTGTACTGATTGTGTGGCTCACCAGGAAGAGACCGTACGTCTGATCTGGTCGTACAATCCCGTCGATCCCTCAGCAGACGGCTCTATCCAGTATCATGGCGAGAAACGGGGTAACAAAAACGTGTACATGCTGAACGCTCAGCGTAAAGCTCCACCCTTACCAAGCAATGTGATTACTGAGGACTTCTTGAACAATCAGGTATGCAATGTGGTGATACCTAAGACTAAATTGTGAAACAGTTAGAATCAAGATTCATTACGTTCATTTTGTTGAGAGCTTTATTACATAGGAACGCTACAACAACTAACTTTGACCGAAGTCAAAATTTGAATCCTGCTTTAAACGTTTATTTTTGACCATATCTGTATAAATTTGAGCGCTTTATCGTCGTTATGTTAAGGGAAATACATCAAATGTCGAACTACTGGGACACGAAAATGCGGACCATTTGGATATTTTAACTGTTGGAAACATTCAAATTAAGTACGCATCATTCGTGCTGATTCCAAATATGGTCTTCATTATGTTCTGACATCTTTTTTACAGTGATTAAAATGGAAATAAAGATTTAAGTGCTACGATGGACTTTTTGAACTATATTGAACGGGCTGAAGCACAGTGTCGTCACACATTCTTTGCTTGCTGCTAAAACTGCTGTAACTGTGATATTTCCACATTAAATACACATACAGGTGTTGTCCTATATATATATATATATATATATATATATACGTAGATGGAGGTAGAACGAATGTGTGACGTCACTGTGGTACAGACTGTTCAATATGTCCCAAAAAATCCACCGCAGCATCTCGGTCTTTATTTCCCTTGATCACTGGAGCAAAGATGCCAAAAAATATTGAAGGCCATATGTATAATCAGTATGAAATGGTCTTTTAGATGATGCGCACTTTGTTTAAATGTGGTGTGTTCCTTGAAACAAGAGATCGCTGTGTGCAATCGCCCCTTTGCCGTTTTCGCTTTAACTCGATAGGACATTTAATTCTCGAGTTAAGATTTGCTCATGTTTACCACAAAATAGTTGGTGGTTTGTTCTTGAGACAACTCGATAAGGTTTTTTTAAACTGTATAAAATTAAGATTTTTTCCATGGCAAAATTTACAACAATGTACTTTGTGAGAGAACTCGATGACGGTTTTCAACTTCTAGAGGGAAGCTTTTTCCGGGGAAAAATGTACTGTGAAAGTAATTTCTGGCTTCTTCAATTCTGGCTGCAGATCAGATGAACTAAAGCGAGCCCTAGCTGTTTATTAAAATGACATTATCAGTGTTTTCCGCTATTATGTAAGCTTATTCGTTATCAAAGCAACCATGAAAAGGAGTTTTGCAGAAAAGATGTTGTTTGAATTCAGGGAAGATTATATTCCAGTAATTAAAAGGCTAACAGCAAGGAAAGTAAAACTAGAGTAGCGACGGCAGTATCACAGGTGACAAATATTCGCACGTAAACAATTACATCTGACCTCTTGTCAGTTTTCTATACTGTTTTTGTTTTTCTTTGTTTTTGTTTTGACTGCGGAATCAAGACGTTAAACTATATGAGTCGTTAAAAGAATGATGATGAAGCCTAATCCTGAAAAATGCTCGTTCTTAATTTCAGACCGTTATCCCGAGCAAGTCGACGACGTACTGGTGCCAGGCTTTCCCAGTACCCAAACTGGACAGAAAGCACCACGTTATTAAGGTGGGCGTTTATTTCATGATAGCTTCATCCGTGTCTTTGCGCATGCTAGTTTAAAGGCTTGAGCCGATTGCCATGAATGGTGAAACGTAGACAAAATCCTATCATGATCATTTCTCTGAATGGAGACTTCACTGTCGGTTGTGTTTCACAACTTTTCATTTTAGGCTTGTAGCAAGAAAAATGTGTGAGCGAAATATTTATTGATTTATTTATTTCATTGGTGTTTTGCGTCGTACTCAAGAATATTTCACTTGCACGACGTCGCCAGCATTATAGTGGAAGGAAACCGGGCAGAACCCCGGGGAAACCTACGACCACCCGCAAGTTGCTGATGGGCATTCCCTAGTACATGTACGACCGGAGAAGAAGCCAGCATAAGCTGGACTTGAACTATCAGCGACCGCATTGGTTAGAGGCTAGGTGAAAACGTTGCGCTGGCGAGCTAACACCTCGCGGCCATGGAATTGAGCGAAATAAAGGGCTACAGTAGTGGAAACGTTAGTGGACTACCATCTTGCGTACGGCGAATGTGCAGCTCTCTACATTTACCTTACTTCCCCATCACCATTGGATAACCTTGACCATTGGGATTGTTTCGGCTTAGCCTCACCACTGATGCCCTCAATCGTTTAAAAATTCCAAATAAAGGTATGGACAGAATTATTCTGACATCACTTCCTGCCACAGGTCCATGAAATGACCTCAGCATTGTTTATGAATTCTAAACCAAACTTGCCAGTTTGTGCTAAACATACATGTGTCATATTGTAATTTGTTTCTTTGAACCTCTCGCCACTTAAACTGCCTTTCGCCAGTGGCATGTAACACCTCAAACCCAACACATCGAGATGATGGACGTCCACATTATTGCAGAGAAAATGGCTTGAAAATACTCTTTCCAATTCATAATATTAAACTCCATGAACATGTGTTTATTGCCTCAGGTGATAATTATTAAAAAAACCAGTGCTGGGCAGAGGGCTTGAAGAGCAATTTATTTTACAATAACAGTACCCCATGCAGTTTGAAAAAACATAAACAAAGTCAATGCTGCTGTCTCCGGGAACACACTACATTGTTTTTTACAGCAGAGTTTGCTAACATTTAAATCTAAACACATACTATAATATAGTGAGGTCATAGGTACCAGACATAACGTAAATTCCATCTACTAAGGTTATATTTATTTATTTATTTATTTATTTATTTATTTATTTGATTGGTGTTTTACGCCGTACTCAAGAATATTTCACTTATACGACGGCGGCCAGCATTATGGTGGGAGGAAACCGGGCAGAGTCCGGCGGAAACCCACGACCATCCGCAGGTTGCCCAAGGTTATATTATATCGTAATAAAACTTGAAAACAATTTCAAGCATGGAAGTTTTAGAGCACAGTCGATTACAGTTCAGCTAACTGGTGAGGCTTTACGTCAAATCTTGCTTGACCCCACCCATTACCCATCATGTCACCAATTTTTTAGTAATTATGACGTAATTATGAAGTAATGAAGCTTTCATCCGAAAACAAGCTTATGCAGTTTAACATTCTGAGTCAGAAAAGCTTTTTAACTGCATTAGCTCTGCAGTAATATGGGCTTGTGGTGTTACTCTCACTATTAAACGGAAAGCAACTTTGATATTTGTTATGAACTATTTTACTAAGGGCTAGATATAGGGGACCAGTTAAAAAAACAGACTATAGTTTAGCTTTATGAAAAAAATGCAAAGAACGGGCTGTAGACAGGGAATTTGTGGATTCCCTCGCGCTCACTGTTCTTTCCGTTTTGACGAGAGTATAAAGCGTGCGGCAAAAGATCCAGATAAGAAAATAAATAAATAAATAAATAACACAGTCTATTTATCCACCCAGGCAGAACCTATTATACAGCCTGGCCATGAATCTGAGGTACACCACATCCTTTTGTACGGCTGCAACCACAATGTCAGTGAAGAAACCATCGGCCAAGCCCACGAGTGTTACCACAGAAATATGCCGCCCGACTTCTGGGGATGTACAAGCGTCATACTGGCTTGGGCAGTCGGGGGAGAGGTAAGAGTTACCTCCTCATTACTGTATGACACATATATCCACATGCTGCCTTCTTTGAATTTCACAATTTCTTTCATCGGGAAATTTTCACATCGGGTGTGTAATAGCATAGGTAAAATCAGTAATTAACTGCAATACTGAAGTTTCATGATATTAGTTTCTCTCTCTGCAAGGCAATCTATTTCCCGGAACACGTTGGCTTACCTTTCGGTGATGAAGAAGATCCATCAATGCTGCTTATGGAAACACACTACGACAATCCACAGCACAAGGAAGGTTTGTTTTCGTCAAGAATGACATTGAAAATAGTTCCTGTTTATCGGCGAATCAGTTTAAATCGAAATAGAGGCTTGTTGTGCAGACAATATAGCAGCCACACAAAGGGATGCATCGTATATAATGACAAAAAGTCAGATTAAAGCGTCTTTGGTAATCGAAATACGCGTAAGCCCACCATGTTTTATGTTATATGCCCCTCAGTTGTGCACAGTTGAATTGTCCACATATTACAAGTACCGAAATTATATTGTACATATTTATAAATCGAACTAGATGCGTACATACGGCCCCAATACCCTCCCTCAAGTCCAGATTTGGGCAACATTAGTAACAACTAATTCTCTCGACAAGAGTGACAAGTCCGAGCTTTCCAAAAGAGTGTTACACTCACTGTGGAACCCTCATCCGACTTGCTTATTAAGCAAACATGCTAGAAGAGGCTCAGGAACATGTAAGTCTTTGTTTTTCACTTTGGTACATTTAAATGAATTGGCCACACAATATAAACAAACATGGCATTCGTTTTAAATGTGCGTTACTACTGGAAAATTATACTGTGCGCATGTCACAATTTGAAAATAACATGAGTTTATATTAATATTGATTAACTTTCGCGTAAAAAAAGAACGATGTCAGATTTGTGATTAAGTATTAGATGGAGACCACTCCGGTACCGAAATTTATGACGATTTATGTCGTCGAAACAGGTCTTGTGGATTCGTCCGGATTCAGACTCACTTTAACTCCTGAACTCAGAGAAATCGACGCGGGGATTTTTGAGGTGGGAGAACTTGTCGGGCCAAGTCAGATCATTCCACCGTTTGCCGAAAGTTTTACAACAGTCAGTCAATGCTTTCCCGAATGCCTGGAACAGGTTGGTAACTCCTTCTTCATTTGAATATATATGAATATTTATATATTAAAATGGAAATTTTGACACAGTTGTAGTCAACAATTTCATTTCTCGGGTTCTAAGCTAAAAATCTTCAAAAAAGCTAAAATCGTGTTCTCATTTTAGAAGTCAGAAATAGTTTTGTAGATTCTGTCGTAGACCTATTTAAGCATTTGACACTAAAACAAATCTGACCTACAATTAATTTTTTCTGCTAAAAGAATATTGCACCTTTATGGTAATGGTTACCTGTAATCGGGGAGAAAGTTGTATATTACCCGGAGAAGTGCACTGATCTCTCGTAGTGCATGGAAAAAAGTGTTTACTATAGAGTTTCAGACGAGTCATCTGTGGCTGGACTTGAACGGGCCGCTTACCTGTGTACCATCCAATATCACTCTAAATATCATGGCATATTTTGATTTATAAATATATCTTATAAACATAAAACATATAGTTAATTTGCGAAATTCTGCCTCTTGTCAGTTTAACATTCTACTCAAATACTTAATCAGTAGAAACTTACAGAGCCCTTAACACCACGGCATACTCACAAATGAGTAAAAATTTCCAGTGATGTTAAATACAATTTGGAATCACTGGTATAAACGGATTGATCACACTGAATAAACATAATGATGAAAGCAAGATTACTTATTGATTTATTTCCACAACAGGCACTACAGGAGCGACCTCAAGGTATCAAACTTTTCGGCGCCATGCTTCACATGCATTTGCTGGGATTTGACATGCGCGTACGCCACTTCCGGCAGGGCCAGGAGCAGCCAGTTGTGGCGGAGGACAACAGCTACGACTTCAACTATCAGTACACCAGGATCTTCGGGAAGGAAATCGACGTACTACCGGTAAGGTGATGAAATTAAATCTAGCTGTGGACACTAGCCTCTTAAACCTGAAATGTGGTATATACATACATGTATATCCATCAGGATGGCTTTCTGGCTGATAGTGAAGTGTACGATGAACGAAAACTCGGCTGACTGATATAACATCATACTTGTGTTTAAACGATTGACTCGTTTCGTCTCTTTTGAGACTTTTCAAAATGGTACAGTCACTAGTCACAAAGAACATGAATATAGACATGTATACAGCTAAGTAGTTTAACAACGCTTAGTTGTCTCCTGGTAAATGTAAAGGGATTTAGGTCTGTATACAAATAAAGCTTAGTTATGGGTAACAAACAATAGTAAAAGTATAATGCTTTCACAATGAAACCTATATGTTAAGTTTGAGCTTGAATTTCCGATTGAAGTGCTGTTCCTTATGAATACGTTCTCTATTATCCTCGGCAAATATTTTAAAGAAAGGGTAATATTGAGAATTTGATATCCATTACAGACTAGGACATAAATCCAACTCTTAGAGTTACAGTTCATAGATGCATGTATATTTAAGGATGTTGAAGGCATATCTGAATTGAAATTTTTACTATACACACACACACACACACACACACACACACATATATATATATATATATCTATATATATCCATATCTCTCTCTCTCTCTCCCACTCTCTCTATCTCTCTCTCTATATATATATGTTTATATATAACGTTAAGTTAACACTTTCTAAAATGATAAAAATGTTACACTTTGCAAAATACTTAAAAAGTACTGTAATGTAACTCTAACTTATGTCAAAATCAATACTTTATAAATGGTACAGGCCTTGAGGTCTAACAACGTACCTAAAACTCATGAAGCGTCGAGACATTTCAAAATGTTTACGCTTATATTTTAAATCATTTAACACGTTGAATAATTTTACATCATTTTACATTTTACCACTCACGTTAGCGTTTTAAGATTCCTTTCATGTCATTCGTTATGTTTTTGACAACAGAGCATTTCGAGTAATTCCAGACAGTGATATGTAGTACATTCCATTTATTATCACTGCAGTGTTTGATACCTAATTATGTTGCAGCCATGGCGCTAGGGTGCGTGCAAGTTGTTACTTCTTAATCACTCAAATGAACACTTAGAATAAAGCCGTAACTGAGATAAACTGACAAGAGGCCAAATTTCAACGGTTACGTATGGCCATTTGCCAACTATTACAGTGTCGCTTCAGCTGTGGTTTTTCTCTCTATGATATAGCTTTTATATTGTAATTTTTCCTCAAACACTGTACTCATGTCTGAAATATAGATTGCCTGTCTAAAATTCTGAAGTGGATTGAAAATACTACATGTGCTAATTCATGCGATTGTACAACATTCGACAAATCGCAACGTCTGAACGCGAGTTCCAAAATGGATTTGCCTTATTTTCATTCCACTTTCGACAAGTCGAAACACAAATTGCGTGTTGTGACGGCGGCTTTAGATAATCACAATTTTATATTCACTGAAACATAAACATACTGTTAAAAATGTTTGTTTCGACGAGACCACGTGTCAAAAGTAGGTAGAATTCGCTTTGATGAGGGCTAGAGTCAGCACACACATGACGAAATTTCATGCATGTTGAAAGGTCGACTGTTACCGCATGCAGTTGAAACGACGTTACGATACCCGCAGCGCCTGAGTTGTGGTTATACACTATGATTATTGGATCGGCCTGTAACAAAATTTATGTGGAAATCTTTAATTTTTTTTTTGTGGTCAACTCATTCAATGTATGTGTTTTACCTAATCCTAAACCAAAGAATTACACTGCACATTTAAATTAAATATCATCAGGGGATAAATTACCTCAATGGTAAAGCATCTTGTGTTTAGATTCGATGTACTCCATTACAGATATGGAATTAAACAGAAGGTCTGCTTTTTTATTTTTACTAGGGGGATCACTTCGTCACAGAATGTGGCTACAGAAGCACTGACCGTACGCAGATCACACTTGTATGTACATTGTTTGTCCAGCTTTGAGATTACTTTTTTCTTTTTTTCATTTGACAACATTTTCTATATTTTCCCACGGTGGTTTATCGTAGAGGCCTTAGTAACAATGTTAAGGTGGCTGGCAGCGCTCCATGGGACGTTTACGCTATCCTACTCTCACTGAAAATCGGTTGGATACTTTTTACCGCACATTGGCGATTCTGTCCCAAGCTGAGTTGACTATTGTTCTTCTTCACTGCCCGAGCAATACGTTATCAGTCTGCCCACAAAACGTGCCCACAAAACGTCATCGTGATTTCAGGAATGAACAAAGGCTACACAGCTTGGAATCGAATTATTTTCGGCCAGAAAGATTCCATATTGTTTTCTAACAATTTTGGGGATATTCAAGTAAATCAAACCATGTCGGTTGTGCATTTCACTCCAAACTATGTCTATTTTTCCCTTTCTCAGGGTGGTTTGTCAACAAGTGAGGAGATGTGCCTTGGGTTTCTTCTGTACTACCCGAAAATAAAACTGTCCAACTGTCTGAGCGCGCCTTCACCGCAGTACTTATCTTCGTTCCTGGGCGTCACCATAAAGTTAGTTTAAACGTGATGATCCTTTTTGTGTAGGGGTGGAAAGTCGTAGCTATATAGCATCAGTCATCATGTAATTTTATTACATGTATTCTGGAAACTAGCCGCTTGTGTAAGCACGCGGAATTTACAGTACTTATATCTTTGTCAAGAAAAAGTGCTTAAAACTTATGATAAATCTGGCCACGCTCACTTCTGCCTCTGTCGCTATCCTGGTTCCTAGGTGTCACGTTTAATCAAAAGCTAACATAGCAAAAAAGGGTAATGTCGTCCGAGTAAAACAAGTCGGCTCCATGGGTGGACTTTTGTTCTGTTCTGTAATAGGTCATTTTTTCTGGACAGATATGTTCGTAAAGGCATAGTTCACAAATACCACAGTGTAACAAAAGAGGATTATGTGCCTTGAGTAAGTGGAGAATCTTAAAGGAGAAGAAAACGTAAAAATGAAGCCAAAATCAAATGAAAGAGCGTCAGATGTTATTTGAAATATGGTGCTTGTTACTTTTTTTTTAGGAGATAAGAGTATTTGAAAATATTTTTGTATGATGGATATTTGGGACCAACTTTTGGTACATGCACTTATAGTCGTTACTTAATAAAATGTTCTAAATAAGGATGTCATGCGTGTCATACGAATATAAATTTGTTGTTTCCATCCAAGCATATGCATTTAATTTATGGTGATATTTATGAAGATATTAAAAATATAAATATGATCCAAATCCAAGATGAATATATTTGTTAGCTGAAAAGGACAAATCCTAGTGTAAAAATATTAAAAAGAAAAAAACAATTGTTACATCCTCATTTATGACATTATTGCGCAAAGGCAATATATAGCAAAAGATGGTCCCAAATACAACCATAGAAAATTGTTTTCAAGTGTCTTTTTCTCCTTAATGGAAAATCGAAAAAAATATTGAAGACCACATTTACATCTAACTTTTCGCACTATTTCATCTGAACTTGATGTAATTTTTATGTTTTCTCCGCCTTCAAGCGGAGCATTTCCCATGTTTCCACATTTTGTTAATGTTCGTGAATTTCTTAGTCCCCAGTTCAAAGTGACAGCTCCTCCTGAGCACGCGGGTAAAGGTCTATACGACCTCCTCCGTGAGAATGTCGACTGGAAAAATGCTACTGTGCGGGAATCCTTCCAGAAATGGGCCCAAAAGGATGGCGTGGATGGCTTCTTTGTGAAGTGTGCTGATGGGCTACACAGCTATCCGGTAAATTACCTTTACTATAATAGTAATAATATTTATAATGCTCACGATAATAATAATCATTTTCACCATCACCATCATCATCAACAGCAGCCGAGCCACGACCGGCAACAACAACAAACATCCGCTAACAACCAAATCTAGAAATTCACCATTCGAGTGTTTATGTGCTTAGGTTTTATGCGGTACATACCAATTTTTAAGTCATATGACGGCGAGAGGTCCTTTAATGCCATGCATAGTTGGCAAATTGCCACACGTTACCGGTGAAATCCGGCATCTTAAGCGACCAGTGAAGAAAGACCGTCATTAAGTAGACGGCCACTTAGAAGCACGCATATCACTGGTCGAGGCTGCGTCACTGTTGAGCGAAGATGGTACCAGAGGGCAGAAACGTAGTCTATATATTCGCTGTGCAGCAACTTATTTAAACCTTATTATGTTTTAAAGAAGGTCCGCCAGCAACCTGCGGATGGTCATGGGTTTCCCCCGGGCTCTGCCCGGTTTCCTCCCGGCATGCATAATGCTGACCGCTGTCGCATAAGTGAAATATTCTTGAATACGGAGTGAAAAAGCAAATGAAATAAGTAAATAAATGTTATGTTTATGACTTTCAGATTGATAGAAATGTTTTGTCAATTCCGAAGAAGAAATCTACTCTGCCAAAAGGAGAAACCTGCTCGAGCGGCTGTTTCCACCCACACCTGAGGGAGCTCTTCTGGGCCGTCGGTTTCACCTCATTGTTGACATATCTTTGATCGGCTGCCCTTGATGGACCATATCACATATAACCTTTACAGAGCAACACTATATTTTTGTTATTAAAATTTTACTAATCTTTTCTAATTAACGTGGGCTGTCGTTTATTTGTCGTTCCGTGAAATAAAGATTTATTTTCCTTCCTTTCCCTGCATACATTTATACACATTGCAGTGTTTTTTGTTATAACGGGTTTTATTCTTAACAATAGATCTTTTATATGCTGATTACCGAGTTGATGTAGTTGATACACGGGCGCATTGATTTTCCTTTCTATTCATGAAGTAAATTTGTCAACTTCAAACCCCAAAATATATATCTCTAAAGTTTCGAGGGGTGGTGGCATGCCATACCACCAAACACAGCTTAGACTTTTCTCTGCTTCATATCAAAGAAATCAACCTAGCATGAAACCCCCTTTTGGGAGGCGGGTTGTGGCTCCTGGAAGTGAGGTGATACCGTTTTGTCACCTTGGTAACCTCTAGGGGTGGAGAGGGGAGGTAGTAACCTTGGCAAAAAGTTTTCAGTTCTGTTGATAACGGAAAAACTTCTGATACATTTTAACTAGATGTAAAATAGCTGTATAGAAATTTATACTGTATCAACAACCTACACTGTCTGTGTGACAGTACTATCCAATCAGTGTTCCAGCATTCTTCAATTCGGAGCCGAATCTTGGACCCAATCGGTCGAATTGAGCATGTGTTACCTTTATCTCAGGATAGCTTCCTGCGTGTGGAAATGATGATTTGCAAAAAAAACGAAAGGATCCCTTGCAAATAGACGGGAAATCATCCACATGCAGCTCATGCCGAGTGCCAACCTGCACATTAGAGAGAGATCTACTGCGGAATGGCGCAAGACATCCGCTCGCATGAGTTTGAAGTTGTTACACAACAGCTCTTGTCGGAGCAATAGGCCAGCACTGTGTCGTTTTTTACACAATTATTTGTCCGTTACTATCTCTTCAAGTCAGATGCATATGAAATTGGACATGTACAGTGCAACAAACGTAAGTTCCCCTTAAAACGTTGTTTGATATCTCCCGTGATATGTACCAGATTACTATTTTGTCTTAAGGATTACATCTTGCCCGGTTTCTTTCCACCATAATACTCTCCACAGTCGCATAAGTGAAATATTCTTGAATACGACGTAAAACACCAATGAAAACAAATAAATAAATAGATAAATAAATTTTAGTTACAGTTTCTTTATTTCAGAGAACTTTTCTTAAAATAATGATGTAAAATATATACAGTATGATCAATACATCAAATGAAACAATAACACTATCAATGTTGGGCTGAAACCTAAACACACCTATATCTTAAATATCACACGGTGCTCAGATTTTGGTCAGCAATATTCAGCCAAAGTATAACAACGGTAACATCAACATCATATGTTACAGTACTATAGTTTTAAATACCTTGGAGTAAACATATAAACTGTATAAGAACAATTAAATATTCACACCATTTGGTGCAAGATATGACACAAAAATATCATAAATGTGATTGCGCTTTAACATTGCTGATATTGTAAACACAAAGTCGGAATGTTTCGTCGTAATATCGTATTTATCGGAGGAATGTCGTCCAGCGAATTTGTCTGTGACAACACACAATGTAAACAGTTATACCAAGTACAAAAATAGTAGATTATCTATATAAATATGTCATCATTTGAGCATTAATATACTTGCTTCGACTAGATTTAGCACCATGTCTGCTTTGTGTTTCCCGTTTTACTAATCAGTCGTAACACAAAAGTACAGGAATCTGAAGGTCATGACTATTGCTCGTGAATCTCTAATCCAGCACGAGAGTTGAGATTTTCGTAATGATTCTCACATATGAGACATAAATTGAACACATAATGTGTTAATTGCTGGAGTGTCAAATCATTATAACATCTAACATGTAACAATGTGATTTTGTGTGTTCATACGAGATTTGACACAGCCATGAGACAATTTATTTCTTTTCCCCGTTGTAACTATGGAAAAATTCATACATTGGAGGGAGTACAGTTGTGCAATATGAAGTTTGTTTCCCCGCTTTGTTTATTAATGCCCATCATTATTATTGCAGGTGTGGGCCAGTATGGAACGGGAAAGGCATGGTCTTATCCTCCAAAACGGATTACCGGTGTGGGGATGAGGTATTGTTGGGGTGGATGTAGAGGTGGGGGTAAAGCGGGGAATGTCGGGCTGGGGACGTTTTGGAGGGTTAAGACGGATGCATCATTCAAGACCTTCAGATACGTGTTTGTGCTTCAATACTCTGTGACTGTCTTATACTGGGTCTCTCCATATTCACCACAGTCGAGTTCTGATTTCCTGGATTGCGCATGGACACGGATCTGTTGATCAGTTCCAGGCGATACTGCTGGTTTTTGCGCTTCTTACTGCTGATTTTCCTAGAATGTCGACTGAACGTGGCGTTTCGCCGAACGGGAGAGGAAGGATCTCCGCTGAAATGGGCCTTCTTTTTCTGCCTGCTTGTCAAACGCCTGATGTTTCGTTCGAAAAGCTTCTGAAGTTGCGGTACATCGGCATCATTATCGCCTTGGATTCGTGTTACGGGCTCCTGCTCCGTGTACCCTGAATCGTCGTCACTTATGTCATCTGGATAATCTTCCTGAGGCTCGACAGTTGCCAAACGCCTCGTCTCTTCCAAGGCAAATTTCACGAAATCCTCCTCACCAAAGTTATTTTTGAACCAGTCAATGTGAGTACTGGACATCAAGTGAAGAAACGTCCCCCAGCGGTGAGCAAACATGGCCAAGAATTGCAGTAACAAGATGAAGGCGAATACAGAAAGGAAAAGCAGGGACAGTGGTTCGTATTTGCCCTCGATGAAGAACCCTTTGATTTCGTCCTCCAGGACTTGGAGTTGTATGGTGATCACAGTCCAGAGAAAGTTGACAAGCATGAAGGCAAAGACCACGTTGTTACGCAACGAAATCAAGTCGTCCTTGATCTTCTTCTGATGACCTTTGTCTTCATCGATCGGGTGAAGATACTTGCCGATGATGTCCACCCAGAAATCGTTTTCGGAACCGTTGATCCTCGCCGTTCTTCCTCTGCCCACGAAGTCAACTTTGGTCCAGTCCAGGTTTTGGATGCCGTGCTCTTGTCTGAAGCTGTGTGCTACGTTGACGCGAGGAAGGGCCGGAGAGCGAGGTGTGTTTTCTGGCGCGAGCTCTTCCTGACTGCCTGCCTCGCCCTCTTCAGCAGCGTTCAAATCGGTTGTCTCCTCCGATCTGTTGTCCTTATTTCTCATTATGCCTCTGACTAGATCTTTCACCTCCTCGACAACAGTTCCCAGACCAAGCCAGCCCAATATACCTCTGTTACGTTTCCTCTGCTGTTTCTTCAGCATCTCTTTCCGCTGCTCCGCCAACTCCTCCGCCGTCATTTTCTTGGGCAGTTCTCGCGTTCCCCAGGAAACATTATGCATGTTGCAGAGATAGAACACCGTGAGGAGAATGAAGGTGGCTGGGACGGTAAGGAAATACAGTATACCGTAGATCAAGGACGTGAACTCCTGCGGGTGGAAACTACCGGCGATTAAGAAAATGGCGGCCATTCCAGTTAAGAAGACGACGTTTGGACTGGAGAACTCTTCTTTGACGATATTGAAAATGGTCCCCACTGTCACTATCACCATGACGACGGTGTAGAGTGCGCTCAGAATTCCTGCAACATTCAGCTGGGTTTTAGTTTTGCACTTCATGCAGATAATTGTGAAGAAAAGAACGGGGAGCACTGCGAGAGCATAAGAGGGCCAGATTCCGATCTTCAGGATTGTGAAGAAGGAGCCGGTGATGACGAGAACGACGGTAGATGGCGCCAGGATCGTAGAGGCCATGAGGACAAACTGGTAGAGGATGTAAAGCTTGCTAATGTTGTCGTTGACTTGAACCGTTGATCCCCAACTGGACAGAAGATCTACCTGATTCGCCATTGTCGACGGCGACCATCTTCGCCTCTGGTTGAAGAATTCCTCAAATGTTTCTGGAGCAAAGGTCAAAGCATCGGCGCCTGCACAGTAATCGATTCGATGACCTTGTTGCAAGAGTAGTGTACATAGCCAACGATCTTCACCTAAACAGGAAAAAATACAGAGTTGTTAAAGACAAATATAACCAGAATAAAATTTGTATTACTAATTCGAAAGCGACGTCACAATTGGTACAGGATAGTATTAGTTCGCCTCGTGCCTGGCGATCGTGTCCTTTAGTGATCGAAATAAAATTACAAATAAAACTAGTCCATTTAAAGCCAAACACCATATGTGCATTCTGTTGGTTTTATTTTTCAACAGGCAGTGTTTTTTGAGTACTAAAAACCGTGTCAGGGGTAGTGTAAAATAGAAATGACAATGTTTCAGGAAATACTAGAGCGAAATGTAAAGGAATTGTCAACAGACTGCTGAAGGCGTATCACTTTTTAACATTCATGAACCTTGACGAAGTAACTGAACATGAGAATTATGTTGCAGTTGATTGAAAATTATCCAAAGTGTAACTTTAGGCTAGTCTGACCGAATGCTCACCTTGTTCAAATTGGATGTAATGAGTCGCCTCGGTAGGTTTGGTAGTGTAAGTCTTCATCACGTTATCATCCATAAGAGCCGACCCACGAAACAAGCTGAAACATCCGGGACAGCAGAGAACACAACCGAAGACGTGCTCGGCGGCCTTTTGCAGCCAATGACCCACGGAGTACTCAAACTGCTGGTACCACACCATGGGGCCTGTGGACGAAGAGAATCCAGTTATTATTTACTTATTTATTTCATTGTTGTTAAATGCTCAAGGACGTTTCACTTATGCGGGCACTGGCTAATTTTGTGGGTGGGAGATTGTTTGGCTAAAACCACCCATCTCTGGCTAGTTGCTGACGAACTCTCTCACACTTGATCTACACATATGCACATCAAATTGCTGGAAGACAAATGATCCTCACCTGAACCAATGGGATGAATCCTTCCGCAAACAGCTCCGACTTTCTTGTTCTTCTTCATACGATCCAATAAAAGCTTTACAGCGTCAGGTTTGAAATCTACGTCGCCGTCCAGTGTCAGAATGAATGTATTCTCAGCCTGCGTAAAGGAAAAGAAGAAAACTGTTTAGCTACACTATTATAATCTTATCAAAATAAAACCAGCTGGTATCCTGAGATTGCCGTTTTCATTTACTGTAGAACACAGTCTCTTTATAATTTGACATAAAAACAACGGAACGCTGTTAAAAACAATGGAGAACTGTACTTAAACATCTTTGGCTATAATTGATGATACACAAAATTAATAGAGTAGAATTTTTCATTGTTTCTTAAAGTCACAGTAAAGAATTTTTCACTTGATGACAGCCCGTTTTATGGGTTGCAAAAACCACAGATCTTTAGATAATTACTGATGCTCTTTCACACCTGTATTGGACATACACTTAACATTGATGGACGACAACCAGTCTTAAATAAACCAACGCAACTTTAACATCGAAGAACGACATGATCTATATTCAGACACAAATGTTACGAAGTCTGGCATGAAGTTGTAATTACCCTTTCGAACTTGTCTCTAGCAATCCTCCTAAACATGGAGCTGATTGGCCCCGCCCGGTGCCGTCTCTTCTCTCCCTTGGCGTCGCTGCTGCGCTTCCGATGTCTAGCAGCAGTCGATAGGTTGCTGTCGTCGATGTCGGGCTGAGCGAAGCCTTGTGCCATGGCTTTGTCTGCCACTTCAGATCCCAGCAGTTTAAATCCGAGGAGATAGTACATGTACATGACCTATATAAGGAAAGGTTCATTGATTGTATGATTAATGACATACTCAAGATTTTATGAACGGAAGGTAATCCACCGTGTATATACAAAAGAGAGGAGTAGCAAACCTATCAATTGTTGACAAGGAAGGCGTTTTAGAAACCATCTGTACTGACTCTTCAAGAACAATGCTACAGAAAACGTTCTTCCTGAACCTGGTCGATATTGTAAATCTAAGAAACAAAGATTTTTGTAGATTTTAGCTCGTTAACTGTTCTCTTGTTACTTATTACTGCGATCATTAATGAGACTACATTTTTCATTACAAATTTTTCACGACTAGAAACGGTTTACTTTATTTCTACAGTTTACTTATTTCATTAATACACGTTAATGCTAATAAATTCGTTCCTACATGTTCCTGATTTCATTACAAATGTTACTCACATGCATTTCAGAATTACGGGCTACTTGTTTATTTACTATCATGTTCCCCAGCGCCTTACCTGTGACCATCTCTTCCTGTGTCTGATCTTGTTCTTGTCCTTCATGTGGACAATCATCTTTGTATTTCCAGGCATTGTCCAGGAAAGGCGTCCGCCGTATGGTGTCGTGCATCTCTCAGGGCTGGGTATGTGAATGGCGCCCTTCGCCACCGAACTGTGGATCAAATAGTGGATTATTATTTCGTATACTTAACCAACAAAGAGGTTACGTTTTTTTTCGAGGTGTGTACATGTATCGGTCTGTCTGTCTCTCTGTCAGCAACTTTACGAGAAGAGCTATACACCGAATTGGAAGAAATTTTGTGCAAGATTTGGTGTGAGGCCAAGCACTTGTTTATTTAATGATTTAACACAAATAACCCAAAGGCTCGCCACGATATGGCTACAGCATTGCCGATGTACATGTCGTTAAGGCATAACCATTCATTCTTATAACTGAAAGACTGACTGATTGATTGATTGATTGATTGATTTACTTCATTGGTATTTCGGTACTCAAGAATATTACACTTACACGACGACGGCCAGCATTATGATGGGAGTGAACCGCGCAAATTCCGGGGAAAACCCACGAAGCTAGCGTGTATAACTCAAAAGATAGTGAAAAGACTATGCAATGTATTACCTGGCCGCGTCTGGTATACAATCACACAACTGCCTGACAAAGCTGTTGGGCACACGACACTGGTTCTCGTCGTCGTCTTCAAAGGCGTCGTCAAAAATAATATGAACTGAAAGTAAAAAGAGACGTCAGCATTCTTACATAGCGACACATTGCAGGTGCTCCCTCCTTACAAACACTGCAAGTATAATCTGATTGCGCCTTAAAGCAAATACGGCACTGGTTAGTGTGAATATGTATTTGATTGACTTCTTCGATTGTTGTTTACCGCCATACTCAGGGATTTTCAGATTAAAAGTGTTATCAAAATGATTATGTATACTGTTTCTGGATATCAGTTTAATTTTATGTGATAGGGCGGCTGGCCAAGCCCTTTACTTCAAGCATTCAAAGTATTTCTGCATGACAGACAACAATAGAACATATTGAATAAATGAGTACAAAATACATTTGAATAGAATAATCGATGTTTTACGTTTATATTATGTTATTTTATAAATAATATTTTACGTTTATTAACATAATTCAAAACCAAGCATCGCATTACCTTCCAAATCGTAATAATCGGGGTCACTGATGTTTAATTGCTCTTGTGCAATTCGGCTTGCACAATGAACGTAATCTAGCCTGGAAAAATAAAAGATAAAGTGTAAATCATAACAATCCCAAGAGTATTCAACCTCTTATTGTCTCTTTACTGTTGGCAATCCAGTGAAACCGAATAAATGATTATGGATTATTGTCATCAGTGAAATAAATTTAATTGAAACCAGAGAAAGCTTTGGCGCGGCCACCTACCGGAAGAGAGATTTCAGCAATTGCGTCATTTCCCGTCTGGTCTCGTGCCACATGGTCGCGCAGACGTAAATCATCGGCGTACCGTCCATGACACCGAGAGTTTCTTCTTGCAGTATCCGATCACGAAACATCAGCCAGCTTTCCTTGTCGTCGCGTCGACGTCGCATCATCAAGGACGTACCGGTTAATATTCCATCGTAGTTCGGCATGACAAACATCCTGGGGAACAAAACAGAGATTAATATTTAGGATTCTGGCAACGATGACGATGGTATTTCGTAGAATATATTAATTTTCGTTATCCTTTTAAACCAGTTTCATTCAAGGCATTGATCTTTAAGATTAGCTTTATTAAACTGCACTTTTGTTACCAAACAGAAACCTGTGCATCGGAAATTGCGTACGTCCCACAATCTTACATCCTCCTTGTTCAAATGCATTACATATATGCTTACCTAGGAAAAAATATATCTGACTCTTTACTGTCTGGGTTACATGAAACACGACTCCATTTGCTCAGGTGTCTGACTGTCGTAGCTAACCAGCATTTAAACCGTCTCAGCCCTTTTTAAAACATTAAATCATATTAGAGTCTTTAAACCTTACCTATCAAGCTTTGCCATTCGCTCATTCTGTGGGAACCATATGTGGGACAATATCACCATGTTAGACAGCCACAGAACACCGGCGACTGTAAGCGGGATCCAGAGCTGAGTGAGGTCTCTTTCGGGGCAGAGCCATGACGTGGTGTACCATTGGATGTCCATGAACTGGTAGTAACATTGACACAACACCACTGTAACAGCCCCAGCGGGAGCCAGCATTAAAGGCAGGGCAAAGGAGATGGCTTGCATGTGAAGTTTACACGCCATTCCTGCTAGATATGTACATATGAATCCACACCCGATGTTGATGTACATTAGCCCGTAATAGGAGAAGTAATCAGATACGGTGTTGCCCACATTGACTGATTCGTAGTTCGGCAACAGGAACACGTGACGATCAACAAACAAATGAGCCAATAGAACCGCAAGGCCGATTTTGAAGGGACCAACCAGCACGTAGGTCGTGTCGCGCGTCTCGTGCATCGTGATTTTCCACTGGAGGACTGGTACCCTCAGCTTTCCACAGAAAAATTCCCAGTCATCGGCGACGAAGTTTTCCCACCAGCTCAAGGAGATGCACAGAATGGCGACCGGAAGCTCCCAACTTATCGACGGCGCAGGGGCCGAAAATGAATTCTGCACGCCGGCAGCATCTGTCCATTGGGCACCGTCCGCGTTCAAGAAATTAAATAACATGAAAAATGGAATTGCAGCCACTTGAACCAAAAATGCGACAAGATTCAGTGCGGTAAGCAGCCATCCTCTCCAGCCCTGGTTGGGACGTTTACAATACGTCATGACTTTAAGGAACGCCGGTACTTGGCAAAGTGCCAGGCATATTATTATTCCGTTTAAGAAAGTCGTCGAGGGGAGAACCCGGAATACCAAAATACAAATACCGAGCGTATGGAGCATCTCTATCAACCAAGACTGGAAACAAAAATAACACAGGGAAAAATAATATAAATCGGCTCATAAAGGCTGGACTGCAATTTCATGTTATAAAGGCAATACAAGACAAGATTTTACCGCAGGTTTAGCCTTGTATGATCTTAAATAAAGAATAGTCTCACCAGTCCTGTGCAAGGGGAAGCAAATTTTTAAACCGAAGGAACATCGAAAATGATTATTTATAATGATTTTTAGTGTTACTGCAGTCACTAGCATTATTATTGAAATAACTTGTACAGCAATTATACTAACTCGTATCGTTATTGTAGTAAGTTGTACTTTTATTTAAATCACTGGTGTTGTTTTTGAAGAACCTAGATGGTAGTACTGCTCACAAGATTTACTTCCCTTTGTATAGGGCTGGTGAGCCACATTAATAAGGTTTCAAGACACTATTTATACTTGTTCAGCCTCAAGCAATTTAACATCATAATTACTCGTATTACCAGGTATTGCAAGGAGTGCTCGTCTTACGAGTCTGAAATCACAAACACTGACAAATGTATCATTGAAATTAACCAGCATGTCTTCCTGGTGGCACGTACGTGTATAAACATGCCATATGAGGTCACTCAACTTACCCCTGCGAAATTGAGAAGAGATGGCCATTCTTTGTACCCAAACAACGACCGCATACAGCTGAATAGCCAAGTTACTGCCACCGGGGTACAGATACAAAACAGCAGCAACGATGCGTACTCATTCACCCGAGTGGAAGACTGAAAAGGAAAAACCCTATTATTTTAGAATTGACTCACTAGATCAAACCCTATACCGACATTTTTACTATAGTGAATACCAAACCACTAATATCAGAAGACTGATATCATATAGCAGAATTCAAGTTTCACAAATACCAAATTAGTCTAGTGTACCCATAAATCATGCCTTGTTTGAGATTTTTGGCAAAAAAGAAAAACGAGTTGAAAATCTTAAATTCAGGATATGCATTCCTGTGTGCAGGAAACGAATCTCACCTTCTGTATTTGTGACGTCAGCAGAAGGAGGGACACTTTACTGGAAACAGCACCCAGGAATATACCCACCAGCAGGATGAGGTATACGACCAGACGTAACACCTTCAGTATATTCTTCCAGATCTCCCCGGCATCGTCAACCTCGCGCTCTGTGTTTTGGAAAATGTCGTACGGCTTTCTACAAGGAACAAGAACATGGCACTTATATTTTTTTGTGTGACTGGTGTTCAAAACCGAAAGAGGGCCTTGCGCTATCACGGTGCATCCTACTGCAGCACAAAGATAGCGAGGCCGCAAAGGAAATTGTTCGGCCCTCATAGTTTAAGCCTTACTCATTTGTTATTCACACGTATGGCCGTGCATGTTGTGTCCTTCAAATGCCATAGCAACATTTATTTTTCCTCGTAGCTCCGCTACTAAAGTCTGCATCTGTTGTTTAACGGAATGAAAATCCATAAATTGTTTTTAAAACGAAAATCAAGCTTCTGCCACGTTCTGTGATTAAATTCTGAAAACAGCCTGTGACAGGTATAAAAAGAACATATACTAACGGTTCTTGGATGGGGTCTGTTTTCTTCGATCTCTTTTGACGCGTGTCGATGGAAATATTTGGTGCTTTCTTCCTCCGCTCGTTGATTCTCATCTGCAGTTTTTTGGATGGCGCCGGAGGTTTCGTTGTCGGGCCATTTGCAGTGGACGACAAGTCGTTCAGCTCGATGGCGGAATCGTTGGTGGAAGTGTGCGTTCTGGTTGTACTGGCTAAGCTCATGTTGTCCTCTTCGTCCACGGCTGAAAGTCGGTCAGAGTACTCGATGGAGGCAACACTCAGCTGGGACTCCCTCAACTGTGTACGAAAAACAAAAGTCAACATGTCAGTTCGTTTGCAAATACAGCGGCGACACCGAAAAGTCAAGACGGCCGATCGCAAAATCCTCGCAGTTGAATATTTAAATCTTCAAATGTCACCTACTATAGTTTGCCCCCAAACGAAGTTCAAACTGAAATGTCTTTATCTTCACTTAAAGCTTGTTATTTGTTGCCAATTTTCAGTCCTGGGTTAAGTAACAGAAAAAAACCATTTAAATAAAAATGTAAATTCTGACTTAAGTCAAAACTAGAGTTGAGGCATCGGCCATTTGTAATAGGCGATATATCTGTGAATGTGTATATACATGCAAATACACAAATGCACTACAATGTCGACTTTTAGACAATTTATTTTCATTTAATTAAACGGACCAAATCTCATACCATTTTATACAATAAAAGCCCATCTAAAACTGAATACAAATGGAACACGTTTAACTGCTTAACAGCCAACGCCATCGTTATCTGATCAATGTAAATTCATCATTCTTACCGTTTTGTGTACCAAAGCATCCAGCTTCTCTCTGTGCTCCAACTTTAAGAAAACCTGTTGAAAACCACAGTAATTTGCTTATTGGTTGCGTGGAAAGTTACATTGCAATACGCGATTCATTTTGAAGTTATGTTATTAATCAGCAATTCGATTTGTGGCTCATAGATCCACATAAGTTTATATACTATTAGTGATGAGCTTGGACATTTCCGCCATCAAAACATGAGGAAATTCGTGTAAGGAAGTAGCAATATTTAAAAGTGTTTTACCTTGGTTCTTCCCAAAGCGTATCCTGTGATCTTGGCCTTCTGTAAGACACCCTCACAGTTTTCGGGTGGGCTCTGACTTCCGGATAAGTCCACGCCGAGACACTCGTACCTTTAAAATGGGCAGCAACAACAAACATATTATTTTTACATTGAATGAATGAATGATTGATTTTGGCTTAACGCCACATTGGCAATATCTCAGCCATATCGTGGCGAGAACATGTTCAAATCAGGGAGCCTTGAATATTATTCGACATGATGGATGAACATTTAAAATTTAAAGACAAAACAGACGAACTTTTTTAAAAAAAAAAAACAGTTAGAAAAAACCAAATGTTAGTTAAAAGTCGAAAACCACAATTGTGTGGTATTTTATACAATTAAAACCATATACATATATACATAAACTATATTATATTATACAGGCCAACAGCCTTCAAAAAATTTTTAAAATAAAAATAAATGTATTACTTTTCCTCACCACAAAGGAAGAGGTTTTACAAGAAGGGTGTTGTTATTTGTAAAGTAAAATCTTGACAGTTTCAGTATTGGGATTGGTCATAAAATTGAACCATGAGATACTGAAAAAGCACGTCCTCTCACCTTGAGTTGAAATCTTCGAACTTTATCCTAACCGGATATCCGGACCTGCGCAGTTGAGCAATTGACCTGAGTCCATTGTATTGAAGTTGTCTCAGCACGAGTTTGTCGTCAAAACGTCCAGGAGTGAGTGTAGGGTTTGGTTTGATACACCTGGTTGAGAGAGACAAGTAAAGTGTTAAATGACACAAAAATGACGTCCCCAGTGAATGGTCGATACTGAAACATATCTACACCATTATACACAAAACATGGACAAAGGTAAGGCAGAAAAAATGTTTATTTCTACATTCATTTGTTGCTTAAGGTGTTACGATAAGACTTTGATGTCACCGAAGACACAGGTTTAGAGTTTAGGCCACTTACCTGATGAAAAGTGGCTCTGCTTTAGACAACTTTGTCATCAAATCCCCAAGAGATCTCTGTACAAAAATAAATATTTTATTTTTCAGTCTGAATGAGAGGTGTACATATCCTGAGTATTGGTTGCTACTAGTATACATTGTACAGTATAGTATTGAGGAGAGATTCATGCATATTCGTTTGATGTCTGTGTTGATCATATAGGTCTACTTAGTTGTGTACATATAGAGAACCAGTCGTCCTAAAGCCTGTTTGAAATTAATCAGATCTAGTACAAAATTGTACTAGGTGACCCTAAGTCGCACCCGATTGAATCTAATTTTGTTTCCTCCTTTGATCCACACCGAACAAGAACATTTATTGTACTTCTTTGATTCAAGTTAAAGCGTTTTACTTCAGTATCGATGAATATATTATATTTCGGAAAGGTCCACGCTATTTCCATATTTAAATATATAGACGTGCAAGAATCTAAGATGATTACTCGTAACTATTCACATTAGAACGGGATTAGTCAAAACAACGTAAATGTTAGAGCCACACTTCTGAAATACATTTTATAATAGATGATAGCAATAATAATTTCAGGGGACAAAGTATATTGTTTTCACAAGGACAGAGAACGGAAAAGTTATAATAATTTGCCTAGTTCACATGCACCGAGTTACACTAAGTATATTATGCTTCTAAATATAGGCCTACCTATAGAGAGCTGCGAGAATTCCTCAAGTTATGGAGAGCTGGTAGCGAAGAAAGTATGTACGTTACTGACCATAGCTTACATAAACTGGGGAGAGGACGGGCCGTATAGTTGTATGATTTCCGTAAACCGGAAACGGAATTGTTGTATACACATGGGACTTTTTAACCCACGGCTATTATCTTTTCCGTCACAACTTCTTTAAAGAGGGATGGGAGGGGATTGTGTTTACGTGAGTGGTCCACCGTCTGGCTCTGTCCGACAATGTCGCCATCCAGGCCCGGCTGTGTCCTCATGTGACCCATGTGGGCATATGTGCCACAACCGTTAAGTGAACCAGTGAGATGCCGCAGGCCTGAGGTTTAATTCCACAGCAACCCACCGTTGTGGTCAGGGTGACAGACAGTTTTTGTCCTCGTCAGTAAAGAACCGCAATCAATCAAAAACATCCTTACTTTATTCACGGGCTCGGTTAAAATGACTAATGACCAGAGTATTTTTAGTCAACCTGAAAAATATTGAATGAACGAAACAAAGGCTTACCTTGAAATGTTTGGAGAGTGTGCTCGACGTGAGCGTTCGATCCTTCGGTGTGGATAGGCCTTCTGGTGTGGCCAGTTTTAACCTGATGACAAAATACGTTAATCAAACGTTAATTGATTGACTGATTGATTGATTGTTTTAAGTAAAAGCTTTGGGTAGAATCATCAGCATATTTTACCATTCACGGATAATCATCACACGAGTCTAGACAAAACTAGTCAGCAACCTGTTTGACAGCCTGGTTACAAAACTTGACAAACCACAAAAACTGTTTGGAATGGGCTTTGGGTATACCATTTAGCAAAAACCACAAAGTAAGGATTGGTACATGCTCTAGTCCTTGTAAATAAATTACGTCACTCATTTATCACATACGCCAAAATCGATTTTAAAAATTCACAGAGTAAAATCTGTCCACTGTACATTATCTGCAGAGTTACATCAATGTCTGACAGTTTTATGGCACTGCCTCGTGTGAACGCTATAATGTGGAATGTATATAAAATATGTAATACTAACTTTTCTTTGATCTTCATCGATGCTTTCCGAGATAGGTTGTCTTTAAGTTTCTTTGGCTCTATGGAAGACAGCCAAAACTCCGGAAGGCCTGTCCTCATTTTATGTGTGCTGGCAAACCTGAAACATGAGAAATATCAAATTAATTGACTGATTTATTTATTTATTTATTTATTTATTTATTTTATAACTTATGTTTACTGTCATAGTTAAGGCCTTCCCACTTGTTTCAGGGCCCTCAGTTTTATGGGTGGATTAGCACCGAGTGCCCTGTGTCACCCACCGGGAAATGGCAAATCTCCTTCCTACTGCCTACAAGTGGCTTAAAACTTACTTCACTGAGTGTGGCTGGTATTTCTCAGTTCTTAGTTCGTCTGTCAAAGAAGCCAAAACTTACACATGCACACAAAAGTTTGCTGTCAAAGTACTACATACTTCGGAGAAATAAATCTCTCCAGTCTTACCCTGATATGGTGCCCGTTTCTGACATGGACGCCACGAAGAGATCGGCGATGAAGTGGTTTTTGCTGGACATAATGATGGAGAGCAAGTCACTGCTGATGGAATCTCTGTTCTTCTCCAGAAAACCTTCAGCGTCGTACCATACCTAAACGACATGGATGATATGATTTACTGGTTGATCTATGAAACATTACAAACAAAGATTTTGCAAAATGTTTAAAAAAATACCCTGACATCAAGGTTTAGTAATGCCCATAAGTAGCAGCTATGCCAAAACCCCAGTCCATGTGTCAACGGAGAGGTTCATCGATGGAACGTAAAATCAGTTCGAAGACACTGTTGCTTTTGAAGTCGTTTAATTTGGCAAACCAGTCCGAATCTTGTAGCTTAATATATTGTCATATATGGTGGCTTTGACATGGTGTTCCAGTGAGGAAGCATTATAAGAAGGCACCGTTGTGATCTGGCAGAAACATTGCTGAAGGTAAGTTCAATCCATAGAAAAAGAAAGGGCGATAACCGAAGGTCGGTACGACTTACTGTTTGAACCACTGATTCACGGAATCACAGAAAGACTGATAGTTAGAAAGATCGGCTGATTATTGGGAAAGGAAACCTTACCTGCTCGGCAAAATGCTTCACGCCGAACCCCAGAGTGCCGGAACGCCCACTGATAGAGCTGATGTAGCTGTCGTTCTCCGAACATAGCTTGTCCAGCTTTTTGACGTACGTCTCGTCGGATGACTGCGGAAAGTTGGTCTCGTCGTCCAACAGAGGAAGCATGCCGTGTGGCTTCTGCACGGGAAAGAAATCGAAAACGTCACTGGTGAAGTTTTGAGGTCATGCAGACTGAGGCATTGTTTAACCTTGTACCCATGTAAACTGAGTGATCAGTGGTATTAGGGGTTTACTGTATAATCATGAGGTAAGACCCGAATTACATTCCTAGCAAAATATTTCCACCCCAAGATGAAGCCAATGCTGGCCGACTTGTTGTGGTGCATTCAGCAATGGCTTTGAACAATTAAGACGAGTGCGTACCTCGAAAATAAGTTTAATGATGCCCTCATTGTCGGGGTAGTCAATTTCTGTCCATTTTAAGCCCTCTAGCTCGTATTGGCGCCTCTCTTGGGGAAAGATGTGTTCCACAAAATACTGCTGCAGTCGCTCGTTAGAGGCGTTAATCAGGAATTGCTCAAATCTGTTCCTCTGGAAATTCTCGAAACCTGCCATATCCAGAAGACCGATCGTGGATTTCCTTCAAAAGAAATTCGTTTTAACGTCAGTGTTGCTTTCAGAATCCGACCGAGTTGAATTCTATTTATCGGATAACTCTTGATGCCACTCATGGACATTTTATTACTTGGAACACATCGGGCAAATGTTTGGAGGAATCCTACTTTTTATTTGCACTGTCCAGTTTTCTCCGTTTGTAAATTCTACATTCAAATCTACGCTTACGATATTCATAATAATTGCTTGCAGCAAAAAGAGATTTGTTTGGATATGTTGGATCAAATACATATATGTGTACTACACGCATCACCAATATTTACGTTTGCTTTACGCCAGATACGTATACAGATAGTATCTGTTTCTGCGTTATACCAACATTCTGATATGTACTGCTAAATTGACAAAATGACTTGTATTTGTAGATTGACTCACCCGAAGTCCATATTGGCTGGCCTGATAAGCTGGTTGATGACTCCAACCAGCCAGCCAAACAGTCTGAGGTAAAGTGTTTTGGCCAAGGCGTCACGGCTATCATTGGCTTGATGGGTTGTCTTAAATGTTTGTATTCTCTCTCCTGAAATAAGGAATGTAGATCATCTCTATGCTCCATTTGGTGTTTATAATTCTCAATTCTTTTCGACTGGTTGATTTATTTGATTTTTGTTTATGGTTTATACTCAAACACATTTCATTTGTTTTTTACTGGGGATGGAGGAAAGTGGACTGCCCGGATAACCCACCGATTTCTGCCATGCTAGTGACAAGCATTTCCAATGTGTCACGTCCAGGCTTTGCACGCCATACTGGCGGAAACCCATCGCAACTTGCCACCAATACCCTTATATACGAAGACTGGCAAAGGGAAAATCTACATCTGACACTGGATGCTGCCAAACAAAAAAACCCCCCAAAAAACAAAAAAAAACAAAACAAAAAACAAATACAGTGGCAGCTCAATGAACGGCAGGCAAATAACCTCACTGGTAAGCAGACATACCTCTGATAAAATGCACGCTGGATATCAGTGCTTCCGCCAACTCCACTTTGTTGTCTATAGACAGCAGGTTGGCCACGGCGTGGAGTGTGTATTCGTCGGCGATCTTAACCCCGCCTGTCTCCTCCCACGGGACGAACGACAGGTTTGAGACGTGAAGTATGGAAGCCAGAACCAAGAATATCTGGGATATTTGCTGAAAATGAAATAATGCATTTGAGGTGAACAGTCCCGATGACCTTCATTTGGAGTACTTAAACATTGGTAATATAGAGGATAACCTTACCATATTATTCGCACATTTGCGAGCACTTGACTCCCTTTTTAAGCACAATTTCAGTTTCCTCTTCTGATGGACTTAACTTCATTTTTTAGCTTTCTTTCACTTTAATGCCGATTTTTCCAAAGATGCCAAATTTCATTTTAAATCTCGTTTTAGCATGGGGACAAATTTATTAAACTCAAAGTTAATTTTTTTCAAACACACTGAACTATAATTATCGGTTCTGTCTCTCTGGAAAACTTGACACCGTTGAAACAATCGTAATTTTTCAAGTAATCTGTTTCATTGCTTACATCATCGGTCAGGCCCAGTGACGTCATAATGTCCATCAACTCTAAGAACATTTCTTTAAAATGACTGTGCTCTTCTGAGCTTCCAAACACGCCTTGGCTGCCATCTTCGTCGGATAAAATTCTGCAATGAGAGGAAGATTATTTATTTATTTATTTATTTATTTATTTATTTATTTATTTATTATTGCTTACCACAAGACTCAAAAATTTTTCAAGGCAGTAAGTTCTATGGTTGGAGTAATTCGGAGTGCAGTAGTCCACATGCGACGTACAGACATGCAGTTCACAGTTACTGTCAACACCTCATGCAGTGAGACAAATTTCAGCCCGCAGTACCACAAACGATGGCGGAAAGGGAGTTAACCAATCCATTCAGCATCATAATGATGGCAAAGGCAGGGATACAGTTCTTATTATGAGAAATCCCGCTTCTTCATTTAAATATTATTGAAGAAAATATGACGGACACATCAACATGAGACCATATCTGATAAAATGCAAATCTCGCGCTTATGTCTGATTTCGTCTGACATGAATTACCTGTGCTCATCAGGTCGTTGTAGGTAATAATATAACAGCTTTTCTTCCGACATCCCAGCAAACAGAGAGTAAAACACGTGGAAGTTCTTCTCACCAGATGACCGATGAACCACTCGAGATTTTTCCAAGAGGTAATCGTGAAGCTTTGCTGAAAGTAAATGGATAAAAGCCGTGGGAATTCCAATGACTAAAACTCTTGCCTAAGAAGTTAGCAGATTTATCACTTTGCAAAGAGAGCTGTTCATTCGTTCATAGCTATGGTTTGTTAAGTTCCGAAAGACACGGCTCCATCCATTCAAATCCTGGATTTAATTATCATAAAAAAATTAAGCTCCCTCTTTTAAACTTTTTATCAGAGTTCGCATACATATTTTAACACTGATATTTCCGCAGTCCTGTACGTGACTAGAATATCAGAACAAAAACAAACCGTAGCATTTTATTCTGAGAGGACACTACTACATAGTGCTTTCGTAATTTTTATCAGTCAAAAGATATAGCCATGTTATATTTTACATTCTTACCTCCTGATATTGAACCATCGTTTCTGTAAAAGAGTTCGATGAATTTGCCAAATCGGCTTGAGTTTGTGTTCATTGAGGTAGAAGCATTGCCAAAGGCTTCCAGCAAAGGATTAACCTGAAATAGACATAAACTAGATGTACGTGTAGTTATTCAATGGTTACCGATCGCCACGATATGACCCCATGCTGTTTTCATTTTAGCAAATCTGTATTAGGAATATCGTTAAATGCGCTGCCAGTTAGAAAAGAGCCGAGGCAGTTTATTAACTATGTCTGCCTTGATAACATGTCCAAAGCTCTCTGTCCCCTTTTTAAGGCATCCATAATCACCTATGCCTTCAGGAGAATGTTCTAACGTCAAATTTTGTTCGTGCTCACCTTAACAATTTTGTCCAGAAGACTGGACGATGTGTTCGGCGCTAGATGTACCAGATGACTCAGAATGTGTTTAGTCGTCTCGGTTTTTCCCGCGCCCGACTCACCACTGACCAGTATGCATTGATTTCTACTGGTGTGAAGCATCTCTGTGGTAGCTCGATCCGCCACCCAGAACGGGTGGGGAGAGAGAGTGTCCCGGGACATGACATTCTTGTATGTGTGGTGATGCTGAAACAGTCATACAATACAAAACATACAAACCACATTCCTTCAACATTTTCGCACGAATGGGTTTTTATTATTATTATTTATTTGATTGGTTTTCAATCCGTATTCAAGAATATTTCACTCATACGACAGCGGCCAGCATTTCAATAATCCACGACCATCCACAAGTTGGAAATTTCCAGGTACAACCGGTGAAGAAGCCGGCGTCAGCTGGGCCTACACTCAAAGCGATCGTACTGGTGAGAGACACCTGGGGCATTATTCTACACTAGCGCGAAAATCCTCTCGGCCACAGAGGCCCCCAGATATTCATTGTTTTCAAGTATATTTCAGTTTTAAGTTCAGCTGTGTTTAAGTGTAAAATTTATTTTCAATGAAATGTGGGATACTTTCTGTAAGTTCACTGTTAAATAGTTTCTTCATTCTGTTGCTTCTTTGGCTATTTTTTTTTCTATACGAGAAATATAGAACATAACGCATTCATTTATAAACTAACTAATCAATACCAATAATCAATATTAGCGATCGGATACCATGATACACGTCCCATTTTTAGCAGGCGGAAATATCCTTAAGGTGAAAGTAACAATCTTCTTTCATTCTATCTTGCAAAATCATCTCGACCAGCCGAATAACTATGTCAGTTTGAGGTCAGCAGTATTCCTGTACGAAATCAGAGTACGATTTAAGCAGGATCTGTTGAACCAGTCACATTTGTTTATCAATCTGGTCGGACAGGTTGAATATTTATGAAGGAGGAAGGGATGTATTAAGAATTGTGATGAATATTCATGCGCTCTTACCTCTTCTTCGTATATGCGGACAGGTTTGCACGGATTCACGGCTATGAGTATGTCACCGATGTAGGTCTGAGGGGAGAAATAAGGTTGAGGTGATTATAAACATGTAGGAAATAATCTGTGCATATATACTAATGATAAGTGACATTACACCGATAAGTTTTTGTCTTTGTCATTAACAATTGCCGAACACACCGTTTATGTAGTCTTCGAGACACAAACTGATAATTTCATAGGTCATTCGTAATTTCCATGGTGAACTGATACAAAACAGTAGGGTAACTTATGCATCATACATGTAACGGTGAAGTTCGATACTATACTGATATTCTTTTTTATTAATGTGTGCTTATCAACTTACATGAATATTTGAATTTTATGACATCGGGTTGACCTAAATCTGGAATATGTGTCAAAATATCCGCTTGAATAAATCACATTTAATGATAAGTGTTAATAAAGGCACCTTTATTTACTGGGTTCAGTGACCAGGGTTGGTATATTTCTTTCACTGGAATATCGTGCTTCTACTGAAATAATTACTATACATTTGCGTGTACGTAAGCGTCGCAATGACACCGATACATGTCTTCATATCAGTAACTAGATACGTTTTACATTTGAGTGCTAGAACCTACAGGCGTGTTTTAACATTACATGATGCTAAAACGGGTCAGCCATGTACTGGTTTCCTCCCTGGTCCTACATGGGATGGTCTGCCAGCAGACTGCAGTTGGTTTCTCCATGGCTCTGCCAAGTTTCGTCTCACAGTAACGCCACACGTTAAATAAAAAGACGAAAATGTACCCAACGCTGCTCGATTTTGGACTCTGACGTGCAGAAACCATTTCGCTATGCAAAATGACCGCTTTAGACGTAAAGTAGGATGCCTTTTATAGAAAAAATACACTTCGGAGATCCTAATATGTTGCCAGATTTTAGTCTTTCAATTTTATAGTTTACACTTCACTGATGCGTGAGTTAAGGAAAGATATTCTTGTATGCGTCATTGCTTTTTCGTGATTGTTTATTGAGAATTACGCTGTTGAATTATTTTCAGACAGAACACGACCTTGTGAGGTTAGGATAACGGTCTGTTTATATAACACTTCAGTTTCCGAGGCCCGAGACATAACCATGCAAGGTTAATCTCAACATGAAGAGATGCAGAAAATAGCTTATATTTGCACGCTAAAGTGGGGGGGGGGGACGCTTAAGTTTTAATAAAGTAAAGCTTTGTTTTAATAAAGTATATATGTTTACGCTGAAGACTGGTAAACCTAATGTGAAAAAAAAGTGACTTCGTGTGAAGCTATTCATTTTTTATACCTCAGGAAGATATATAGTGCAGATTAATGCCTACGGTATTTAGGGAGTTTTCCTGCCAATCCCTCAGGTATTGTGCCCGTTATTTAGTTTTGGCTGGTGGACCCTCAGATTCAACTAACGGCCTTTTCTGGGCATAGACAGTTCTTGTTTACCCACCACCTGGGGTTAACATGAATGTGTACAATTCTGTCTATCGCCTTTGCCGGAGGACATTTTTTGCTGTGACACCCTTTAACAATTGCCAATGCACTGAAAACACCCGGCTTGATGCACGGCCACTGTGTCAAAAAGCGAATCAATTAAAAGACAAGAAAAGAAAAAAAAAAAAAAAGGGTTTTGAAACATTCGGCATTTCTGCACCGGGAGTTATTAATAGCTGACAGGTCCTTTTACATCGACTAAGGCTGCATTTAGCTGACGCGTATCATGAGGCCAAGGGGCAATTTTTGCGGGGATAATAAGAGGGCAATGTGGTCGTGTACGCGGCATATCCGTTATCCAAGATCTTCATCACCCGGAGCTGTACGTGCGCGTTTATATAGACAGCTAACGTCATGCTCCCGTGATGTACACCCAGCAGTTGAAATATTGAAAAGATACATAAAGACACTATCATTACTCATCAACGTTCGAAATTCAACTGAGACGGCTTTCATTACCGCTAGTAGGAAAACTGATGCAGGTGGAGGGGTGGGTACGTGTAGGTAATTTTTCACCTCTTAATTTCTGCTAATTACATCGTTCACAGTTTAAATCAAGATTTCAATACCTACACACAGCCCATGTCGCCAGTTATTATTATAATTAAAACAGCTATTTTTAATTTCAATTTTGTAAAGGTGAAACTGTACAGTAATTTCATGTAATTTGTGTATATATTTTATAAACGTTATAATCGGATTTTTGGGGAGATTTTTTCCCCAGTATATAATCGAAAAAGATATCTTATGACTAACCCTGTCTTTGAATGTAGCAAAAATTACCACATGCGTTCATTGAATCATATGACGGTATAGAATTACAAAATAAAAGCGAAAGTTCTGGCCCATGTTGAGAAGATTACTGTTGAGGTTTGAACAGGATCCACTTTATTCTCTGCATGAAACCGCGTATTTGTCGTAATTCATCTGATTGTGTTCAAAGCTCTCCTTTACACTTTGACGTCACTTTACACTGGTTTATTTAGGTTGCCTCTCTATCTGCCTGTCTGGTCATATTTTATGAGTGCTCTTTGTGAAGCTTCATAATAAACGATTAGTTCGGCAAATGCGGTACAAATATATTACTTCATCACAAGACCACGATCTCACGCTTTCGTAAATAGACTGCAGGTAGGGGTGGGGACGGAGGGAATGAATATGTGTAGAGGAGGTTTCATTGAACGTACCTGTGCCTAAGGCGTGTCCGCAACAATTCATCATATCGCCTTTATATCAGCATAACTTCATTCATACATCTAAACGCCTGGCTTAACTTGTGCAAATTGAAATTTGGTGTAGGTGGTGTCTATTTCTGTCTATATCAGGACATTTGAAGGCTAGGCCTGATAGCAAGGCAACAAAGGAAAGAATTTGACTGACGTGCGATGTGTCAAATATGCCTAGGTGTCGACATAGTGCTAAGCGCGGTTGACATAGGCCTACTCACACATGGGGTTGAATTAAAAAAACTTCACTTTGAGGAAGAAACTTTTAATTTCTGGAAAAGGATAGGATCTTAATACTGGGATCTAGAAATAACACCGGCAAATACTCACATAATTGTTATCTAGTGTATTTCTTCTTCTCAAAGCTTGTAGAATGTGATCTTCGTCCAGCTGCTCCAATTTGGAGAGGTCGTCGTCTGGCCTTGGAGCCATGATTACTACTTGATCTTCCTGATAAAGAAAAACAAAAAAACATAATTAAATTATTGTAGGCCTAAATAATAAACCAGCTACAATACGAGAAATGCACTCCTGATCTGGGGCTCCAGTTACTGTATTTTGGTCATATCATTGTGGCCAGGCAACGAATCTTCTGTGACAGACGGAAAAATATGTTCAAAAAAGAAAACAAGAAAGGATATTTTTAGTTAACTTAACGTGCATAGTTTGGCGACTTACAAGTCATCAACATGCAGCGAGATCAGATTTACGCACTTCCAAGCCAGGTATGTCCTTTTATTCTCACCCTCAATCCTCTGGATGGTGTGATTTTTTTTTTATTTTTCTACCAGATGACTAAAAAGAGTATTAAACTTGTCTTTCAATCTTCGCTCATCCTGTTCACCATCCCTGTTAGCAAACCCTGTCACGTGTCTCATTAGTACTCAGAAGCTGTAAGATACACCATGGTTGGGTCAACTCCAGCACATTCAGGACACCCCGCTGTGTTTTTACAAGTCTTACCCACAGCTCTGTTAATATTTACCAGCCTTCTGGTGTGAATTGATGAAAAAAACATGCCTACTATGAATACAGTAACCTAGTTTTTCCTAGGCGAAACGTGTAGACTTTGGTGAGCCCAGTTGTAAAGACTTGGGGTATACCCATAGTGGTAAAGACCCGAAGCCTCCCACCAATGCGGTCGCGGTGAGTTCAAGTCCAACTCATGCTGGCTTCCTCTCCTGCCGTAAGTGGGAAGGTCTGTCAACAACCTGCCGATGGTCGTGGGTTTCCGCCGGGCTCTACCCGGTTTCCTCCCACTATAATGCTGACCGCCGTCATAAAAGTGAAATATTCTTGAGTACCGCGTAAAACACCAAATAAATAAAAAATAAATAAATGTACCCATAGTGGTATTCACCAGAACAGACATTAATAAGCGGGTTTGGGCTTCAGTGGCAATCTGGCGAGGGCCACGCGATTTTGTTATTGCGGGAGAACTTGTCGCTTTACTCTGAATATATACAGCGGTGTGACTGGAGTGTGTGTATACGTTATGAACTGACATGGTAATATAAATCCCCCGTCTACCTTCCATAGATTTGTTTCTACAAACATACTGTGCAATTTCCAGGTCGGCAAGCATTGCTTGGCAAATGTCAAAATAAATAAATACCATTAGGTGTAACTCTCGTTCATGTTTTCATCAAGACTCATTGCCCCTTCTAACGTAAACAACACTCGTCTCTCAGTGACATCTACGCAGGACGAAAATCGTGTATTTAAACATTACTTTAGTACTAAAATGCTGGAGAAAGGTTAGGCAAAAGCCTGAAAGCAACATTTTTCTTAAAGCATAAGTACGTTTTGGTATGATATCTAATCATACACTGATGGACTGGCAACCACCTGCATGGATATTCAAGAATACACCTGTTTCGGTAAGGTAATGTACAGACAAAGACATACGTGATCATTTCACTAAAACAAAAACAAAAAAAGAAAAAAACTAGTGCACAGCATGATCTAAGACTAAGTAGATCATAACTACCTTCCCCGAGAGTTTCTTTCAACCCGCGATTCAGCTGACGGTTACAGTCGTATTAGCTCATGATTGTTTTGTCCAAGGCCTTAAGAGGTTTACATGTAGTTGCCCTGTATGTCTGAATTTTTCCCACGAAAACTCGTGACGTATAGACACTTGCACTCCACAATTCCGGACTTATAGATGAAGACATCCGGAATGTTTTCACCATCACAGACTGAATAAACAATAGACACATTACTTAAAATGTCCAAGGAATTTCTTTTAGAAAAAAGTGTGACGTCAATCTTTTGGAGTGCATACTTGATGGTGTTTTGGAAAAAGCATTGTCTTTTTCAACAAGACAATATCGTATATTCTGCATCATTATAAGCTACGTGTAAAAACCAAGTAAGCTGTACTTGGACACGCTAGCTCAACAAAATCCCACCATTATCGTTATCCATTTACTTAATTCAACATGTCTCTTTCAATTGCTTATTTTAATCGAGCACTTAGGTTAAACGAACCATGTACATTACGCTAACACGTTTGTTATGCTCTAGTTCACCAATGAGTTGGAAACGTTAACGTGTATTGGACCTAAATCAATCTAAGTGAATAAAATCCAGGTTAATAAGCAAATATTACATGCGGCCAGTTTAGGTATAAGCGAAAAAAGAAATAAGTTTCAAAGGATTCATAGCGTATCCACATCTCTCTGTGGAAAGGAAACTGTTGCTTACTTCAGTATACGTGAAATTAGGGAATACGAGTTCTTGTTGTACGATATATGGATTCGTACAACTGTACATTGTATTTGAGGAGTATGTGTGTGGGGGGGGGGATGTGGGGCTTGGTGTTTGAGTGGTTTTGGAAATGGGTCTTGCGATGATCATTTTGGAACAATCTTTCAAGCTCAACAGGAGGGGTATGCAAATGCCGGAGTTCACGCTTACGTGCAGCGCTGAGATACAGTGTTGAAATTTCTAACTGACACCCTAAAAACACCACAAGTACGTTTCAGCTTGTTGACAATAACAAGTTAAGGTAAAAACACAGGGCACGACCGGATTCCAAACGTTCACACTCACATTCCCCAAGAAAGTGTTTACGTCCGTAAACGCTATTAACAGATCCGCATATTTATCTTCATTATAGAACAGTTACGACAGAATAACGCACATTGTTTAAGACGTGCTTAAACAAAAGCGTGAGTGACATCCGGGCCAGCGCTAGTATATCCGAGTGCGAAACGTGGATCGCTCGGGTCAGGACACTCTATAATTCTTGGCCATCATGCACTTAGCCTGAACATCCTGAAATCTTTAAAGACAATTTCCTTTCTTTTTCTTTTTTTTGTTGTCCTAATCCCCTACAGCTATACAACGATAATAGTCAAACGGACATGTCATAAGTAATACACCAATAGGATGCAGCAAAAAGTGAAAAGACATTGTATTCTTTTTTCGCTTGTTGAACGTAGAGTACGCAGTGTAGTTGCCTAGAACTCCTTCGTTCTCTTTGATCGTGTGACGTATGTCTTAGGACTACAACAGTTTTGTGTTTTAATTGTCGTGTATGGCAATAGGAATGCCGTAGCAATCTTGTTTATTTGCTTTTAACCGCACAGAAAATGACATGTCTAAGACTAGTTTATTAACGAAGTTGGTGAACTGCCGTTTGATTGATTATTTATACCGGATTAGTTTGCTTGTACTTTTCTCAGTTAAAAGGGTCATTCAGTCTTCATCACACTTGATATTACAATTTCCTTTGGATTTGATAAAAAAATTCTATGAAGCTAACGAAAAAGAAGACAGAAAGTGAAAAACGCTTTATTTGGTTTCTCTGGTGATTTTGCTACGTCTTTCATTTCGCCAGAGGTGTCAAATATAATCATTCATTATAAGCATCTGTCCAATCAGGACACGTAATGAGTAAAAACATCTTTATTATATTTTGTTCCACTGTCAGAATAACATATAGTAAAATGTAACGTTATAAAAGTCCTTAATATTTGTATCTACTTCAGTCAAGAGGATTGTCATGTATACCTAACGGAGGGCTGTGATTTATTGTGGGCATTTCGATTTCCGCCACCAATAATCCTGACTGCCACCAAGTACATGAAAACTTCTTAAGTACGGTGTTAAACACCAAACAAATAAATAAATAGATACATTTATATTTACCGTTACAGTCACTCGCTATAAACGAATCTTTTGGAGTTACATCACATAACCCAGTGACGTTACAGGCTATAACACATGACTGTGTGCTTAAATTATTGCTTAAATTGTATGACCTGAATATTAAACAGACTAGGCGAAAATGTGTAAGCCGAAATCATATTTCTGCAAAGTCGTGATTTGTTTATTGCTCCATGATATTTCCAGTTAAATTCGAAAAACGCTTCAGGCGATGACAGATAATCTATTGACGCAACTATATGGAAAGCGAGATGAACTGAATAAGAGTGCTCAAAGTTTGATGCTAATTCTCTGACAAAAATGAAGTTTAAAACTCGACGAACTACAAAACCAGTAAAACTAGCATCCATCATATGTATGTAAAACTCTTACCAGATATTTGAAAAAGTAGTCCTTTCAACTCGTTATTCCCCCATGACCGTGTAAGGCAGATATGTATTCCCGTTCTGGTTCGTATCACAGTCAATGTGTGTCAGTAGTTCTCTCCCAGTGCCGCTGTTGACATTTATTTTTAAACTCACTAAATGTAGACACACACGCCTATATATACATGTACATATTTATTGATGGGGGCTGGTTCAGGCTTCCCTTTATCCAATGCAAATTGCAGTTCTCGAACATGCGTCATACATCACTGAAAGAAATCGCTGAAGAAAAAATAACAGGCTCCCATTTGTCATGGTCTAGCAAGTTCCGTTTGCCATCCTAAGTACTTACTACTACATCGAAAGGTGGACTTGTGGGCCTTTGCACTCAGACAAGCCAGTGTGACGTTACAGCCCACTCAAAACTGAGGCGCTAGAAGGGTTTGCATGAATATTCTTCTCTGACCGCAATTCGACCCACGTGCCTTTGTATTTGTAGAGCTTTAGTCCTCCTAAAGGCACCTTTTGTCCCTTAGCCCCATTTCTGCACGAATATATGTATGCGAGGAGCACGTGAACAGAGGTCGTCAACTGGAAATTAAACATCTCTTCATCCGTTATATATCGGTACACTGTGACTCAAACAGAGCCATGTTCAACTGTAATAACTGGAAAATATTGATTGATTTGTTTATTTGTTTCTCTGTTTATTTGTAAATTTCTTAAATTTGTTTCTATTTTTTTTACTTGTTTATTTCTTTTATTTATTTATTTTTAACTTCATTTGATTGATTTTTAAAAGTCGTATTCAAAGATTCTTCTCTTATATGTAACGGGGGACAAAATTGGAGAAGCCAACAAATACGCTACCGGCACACAGTATGTCACAGTACGACTGACCAGTTGACTTGTGGAGTGTTATTTTATAGCGTTCCTGAGAGAATATTTCAATTATACAACGGTGGTCATTATTAATGATGGCGGAGATCAGAGCCTCTGAAGTAAACCAGCGACCTTCGGCAAAAATGTTTAAAGGATAAACTTACCCACATGTAAAACACACGGGAGTTTAGAGGTGGGGGTGGGGAGAACAAGAATTGTATTTACTTCTGATGATTCTAGAATTTTTGCTTGTTTGTTTAGAAATCACCAAAAAATAATTGTTGCACTACTAGTTCCAACCCTTAAATACACTACCGACTAAACTGATAACGCAATTTGTACAAGTTATTGGACTGGTGTTTAACTGGCTATCTCGTCTTGAAATTCACACATAAAGAACACCCAGTCGTATAATTTGGCGATCACAGAGTGATAGCTTAAAATATATGTAAAAATAAATGCATGTATAAATTCATAACATAGTAGAGTAGTTACTCGGCCAATAACTCTTAATATTATTGGCTCATTTTCGTTTAACAATATTGTCTCATCAAGTTGATGATGAAGTTTCCTCACACCGGAAGAGACGTCACCAGTCCTCTGGCAATGTCTAAATTCATTTTAGTCGCGCATGATTCGCTTCATGGCTCGCGGGTGTTAGTTTTATCGCTTTCAGGTTGCATGCGATGTATTCATCAGCAAAATCGTTTTAGATGTTTGTTGAGTCGGTTATTTGTACTAATGATCTGATTCGTGATTGACAATCTGAATAGCAAGTTGTATGCACACATGGGTTTTATTTCGAACGAGTAAAAATAAAAGGTAAGTCATTGAAATGCCATGATGACGTTTCAGTATGCTACTAGCCGGTTAATGCTCAATACAATACGGTTATTTTTAAACAACCATTCATAATATAAATACATAAAAAATACATTTTGGAACTGCCGACTAAAATGAATGAAAAGTAAGTCTTTCTAGGCCTATATATACCCTCTAGTCCGTGAAAATTTCTACCGATTTAAGCGTCTTGCAGACATCAAACCGAATATTTTCAACTCGATGATATATTTATTTAGTCCTGATTGGACTTAGTTGCGCCATATGACGTTGCTAGGAGACCGCACGATTAAGGGCAGCACAGTCAGTGTGTCTTCAAAGACGGGTGTGATAAACGCCTTAACCACCGTAGCGTTTAACTTCAAACGGTATGACAGACCTGTTATTCGAGGCCAGAACATGTAATATTGACATAATAACGCTGTAGTAAAGTAAAGATCTTGAGCGTGGACACGCCCAGTGGCAGTTAATATCTTTCAGTTTACTTTTCATGACTTCTCTCATTTGGCTTCATCAAATTACCCCTGCACTTTCCAAAAATCAGGTATGTCTGTGTACTCAGTATTAAAGCAACAGTTTCACTCACTCAAAGCGACGTTTTCACTCAGTATCAAAGAGCTACATGTACACAAAGAGAATTTAGTATTAAACAATAATTAATTAATTAAATCCGGTTCTACCTCTGTACAAATGAAAGCACTTGGCCGAAGTAAAATACCCATGAATCCAATGGCATTTCTAATGAGCCCAAATATCAGTGCCTAAGGTGAGCGACTGATCTTAAAATTTGTTTTAAATTGTACCCCTTTATTTCTTTTTTTTTTTAAATTTTCTCCTATGTATGCACAATGTAACTTGCTTTGTTAACTCTGAGTCTCGGAAAAATTATCCCACACTGCACTGTCAATATTGCCTGCCCTTCAACTATTCCGAATGCACAGCTAATTGCCTGCTCTCATTTTCCCCTAGTCGGTCATCTATCATTCCGGAAGTACAGCTAATTACGAGTGGAAGCTCTTTACGAAGAACTGTATCTTAGCGAAAATTCACTATTCCTGCCATGGCAGTGTTTAGAGATAACTGAATTGTTTATGTACTTCTAAAGTATTAAAATCCACCAACCCAGTTCATGTAACGCAAAATCTCGCTTTTCATCGTGAACTTCATCCAGATTTCGCGCATACATCTAGAATATTGAGCAGTTCTTGTGTGGCTATTTGGGCAATCTAAGGTTTGCCACGGACCAGTTGTCTTTCACCAATACAGTAAATATACCTGTGTGTAGATTACGTGTGTGAAAGTTTGTCACGAACTTGCCAAAGTAAACACAAAAGTAAAACGGAAAGCATTTGCCTTGAAAAAGCAAATAGTGATGGTGTTGTGCAGATTGCTCCAGCATGAACACGCCCAATCAGTTTTGTGCAGGCAAGAAGATGACATGAAGTTTGTCATGAACACAGATGACTCCTCCCTCCAGCACAAACTATTTCAACCTAAAGCTATAGGGGCTTCTGCGTAAAGAGAGGAGCACTCACACTGCACCGGAAGAAATCACTCGAAGTCCGCCGTGTGAAACATTAAGGAGGCGGGGAAAAAACATGAAGGCGGGAAAACACCTCATCACTCATGTATAACAAATAACCGCACGTGAAACAACTCTCTGACTGAGACACAACGCTGGACTCAAGCTCCAGATGATTTGTTAATAAACGACTCCTGATTTGTGATGATAACCTGCTTCACCCTCTTCACCCAGCCAGGATTCGCTCTGTCCACACGATGAATTTATAGCAATCACTGTATAAACCTCTATACACGTACAAACTATTCTGTCATATTCCTGAGTGTGAAATTAGTCAGAATTAAGAGAGCTGTTCACCTACAAAAAAAGTAACTGTATATTCCACTGAGTTAATTAATTTCACTGTAAAAATATATGTACACCATTTGTTATTTCAGGTAAGAATTACTTATTTATTAAGGTATGTTGGGATATTATTTGACAAACTTCTCCAAATCTTACAAAGAGATATTCACTCCTGCTGGAACTGTTGTTAGCAGCTTGTGTTGGGGTAAGGCAAGTCATTCCCAACCAAGTTCATGTCATATTACATAGCGCCGTCCAGCGATCATTGCCAGCAAGATATCTCAAACATTACCGTTATCTTTATATTACCGTAACACTAATTTTATTTATTTGATTGGTGTTTTACGCCGACGGTCAGCATTTTGGAGGGAGGGAAGGGGGCATAGCTCAGGAGAAACACGCAACCACACTAATTTCATAAACCATGCGAGGATTTTCTCAGAAACGGAACTGGCGCAAAAATTACCTCCATTACGGCTTAATCGCTCATTTTAAAACAAGCTTTTTTCAGCTTTTTAAATTTAAATAAGGAGATATGAAGATATGCACCTGTACATCGTTTTCGTAGGATTGCAAGAGTAAATCGTAGAAGACTACACCGTCCCACTGTGTGAAGCGGCAGAGCCGGTGATTAGAGGTAATAATCGGTCTCGACCCACTGGTAAAACCTAGATTACAATTCGGGTCACACAGTATGCCAGTTAAATTCGGACAAGCCCGTTTTTTTGTGTATTCGCCATGAACGCTTTCTTTTTATATCAATGAAAGACAAATTTGTAACATCTCTGCCACGAAGGTCCACAAATTCGAACAGCTGTCTTTTATCCGAGGAACAAATAATTCACACATAAAAAAGACTCGCATTTAATATTAAAAATAGACTACTTCTTTGTTTACATTTTCACGGCAGTTCACAGGTTTATATTTGTACAGTGAAAACCACAGGCCGTGACGAACTTATGACGACGGAAGTTACCGACGAATAACGAAGATATTCTACGAAGAAAACTCGTTATACTTCGATGACGTCGGCTCACCCTTGGGCTATTCAGTGCACCAGGTGTGGTGTCCTGCATCGCCTTATAGGGTATGTTTCCATGGCGACATCAGTCTGGGCGAAAGCCTCCGTACATTACTATTTAATCACATGAATGCATGCAGCCCCCTTTGCGTAAACCGCGACCCAAGTTTATAGGAATGTAGACACACATCTGAGAGTGTATTTGCTCTTCGCTTGCGTAAACAGAAGGCACTGAAGTTCTATACAACACAGGAAAAAGACTCGATTTACCTATCTTTGAAATCAGATAAAACACACTCTGGGATGAGAGTCTCGAGCACGTGCCTTAGCCGTCAAAGGGCCATGTCATTGCCTAACACTGGGTTGAGACGTATACAGCCTACGCATGAATCCATGTTCATCGGTGTACTTGATGATAACCTGATAACAGGCCTTGATTATATGATTGATTGATTGATTGATTTATATGTTTATTTATTTTATTACTGTTTTACATCGTACTCTAGTCCTTTTCTATAGAGGGAGTTTCGAGTTCGAACTATTTTATCGCTTAAGAAAAGTGTTATAGTACCACGTGACTTGACAAAAATGCTACGCAACTGTTTCTGATTATATTTGCTATAACGTGAGTGTCTAAAAAAGTGTCACAAAAAGTTATATATACTGGACGAACTATGATGGAAATTGAGTGGCTGAAGGTTTGTGAACTTAGAAACTTAGTGAGGAAACGAAGCGTCATTTGTAGCTCCTGAACACCGTCAGATGAGTGATCAGTGATCAATGACATTTGTAGCTCCTGAACACCGTCAGATGAGTGATCAGTGATCAATGACATTTGCGACAAGTCACACGATATAGAGACACTCTTTTTATCTTTGGCGTCAAAATAGGTCGAACTCGAAACTCCCCTGTTAGATGATGGGGGTCAGTTCTAGAGGCGGTGACAACCGGATTGCTCGCTGTAAAAACCATTGACGGCAAAATAACGTATAATTTTACTCAGTATTATGTGTACTGAGTATTGTTTATATTCATTTGTGTTCTGCATGAAATATCTGCTGCGTATAATCATGTGCAATTTCTTTACACACTTCTGTTGTAGGTAATATAGTTTCTCAACACTTCTATATGTGTGTCTGTATAATCATGTGTACACTTCTGTATGTTTGTCTGTATTTTTTACGGAACATATATTTGAGTTCAATATTTACTTTGATACGGAATCATATAGAATGCAAATTTAATTTCGTTACACTATTATATTTTACACGTACCCGTATAATATGTATGCATTTTATGTGTGTAACTTTAAGAGGTTTCTATATATTATTTTTAGCCATCATATGTACGTTATATTTTAACAGTTATTCAAGCTGTAAGCTCAGTGTTATATAGTAATACATGTTGTAACTGTTATGATTAACAACTATTTACTTACATGTACTTATTTATTTATTTGTTGTTTTCTCACTACACTCAAAATTTTTTCAATTACACAACTGAAGTCTTTGGGGGGGGGGGCTTGGAGGGGGATTAGGGGGAGACTGACGCACTTTCCCCACAGAGGACGTGCACATACAAGCCTGCATTGCTGGGAGGTAAGTGGTAGTCTACGATAACCTGACCCTGGTTTCATAAAGTCCACTTAGCTAAGTATTCCCTTAAGTGACATGACAACGTATGTTGTAGAGATAGGAAGTGCACACGGCTAAGCACTAAATATGCTTCATGAAACCCGACCCTGTGCCAATAGCCACAGGGACATCGTTGCTCGCTTATTGTGACCAAGGTGCATGCTACAGTATCTGTCCCAGGCCGGGTATGAATATGCATCTTTTGTGTCTTTGCGATTGAAAGGCAACCTTCTTTGACCATGGCTCACTCTGTAATGGTAATTTCAGTAGTTCTGTTGACATCCATTAAAAAGAGTTCACAGAGTTCTTATGGAGTGCGTGTGGTTTTGTTGGTGACACAGCCATATTTATCAAAGGGGAAGTACATAATGGAAATTTAAATATCTTCCCTACCCCCACTCCATCACTCCACCACCCCACAAGTAGGAATTTATCTTCCATAATTATCGGTAATAAATAGTATTATTTTCTTTCACTGCTATTTTGAATTATTCCCTGAATTCTGTTTCGTGTTGCTAAAAAAATGGGATCCATTATTAAAAGTCTTGTCAAAAATGTCTGTCATCTTGTTTAGAAAAAAAAAACCCTCCACGTACTGCGCCTTTTCCATAAACCCCACTTAATAAATATTACCGGAGCCCTTAGAAATTTGAATGGTCCCAGATATGTATGAGACATCTTTATTTATAAAGCCTCCGTCTGGTTTGTGTGGTCATCTGCAGTCGGACGTCTTTAATTGGTGACTATCACCCCTCGGGCTTCGGGAAATCTGTGCAGGTCTTAGTTATACTGTTCTTGTCACATTAATAAACAGTAATTTAAAAGCATGCAGATGTCACGCCTAGTAGTTTTTCACGGAGCTGTGCGGAGGTTTGAATGTTGAGGTGGGGCAAAATTATCACAAACCCGGAAAAATTATACACGGAATGGATAGGCCGGGGCGTAACCTTGTAAAGTCTGACTAGACCAGAAATGAGACTGGACTGGAAATGAGGCGGACTGACTGGTAAACTAACTGAAGGAGACACTGTCTGGTGGAAAGACTGGCTGTCTGACTTAGAAACCGTCTGGCGCACTGACTGGCTAAGAGATTGTCTGGCGGACTTACTGTCCGATAGATTTGCAGACCGGCTTGCTGTTCGACTTAATGACTGATTGCCTTATTGGCGGAAGCACGGCAGTTCAACCGGACAGACTTACTGACTGACATTTAACAGTTTGATTTTCTTATCGACTGATTTACTTTCGGTGACAGTTGCATATCTTGGATCACACAACCTCGTTACTGACAGTGGATAATTTTTGCCGCCCCGCTTTAGAAGTTTTAAGGCGTTAGCCAAATAAAACACTTGCACTTGCATACCTAAAAAGTGAGAATAGAACCTATTTCAAGGATCCGCTACTACACCTGGTGGCTTAAATTAACCAGAACAGGCCCTATGCTTATCCTTATAAGGTGTAGTTGTTTAGGCATATGAGTCATGGGATACATTTTTTGACATACTTTTTATCCCACTCATGCATTTCACTATTTCTAAAGCTTTAAATTATCGAATTAAATCATGTTATAAAATTAAAATGACTGAAATAGTCGTCACGCTAGGTATGCGGAAATTCCGCCACCACCTTCAATCACGCCCGATCAAACATACGACACACCCCTAATTATCACCTGGGAAACTCATTTGAACACGAGTTTACGTTGTCGAACATGCGATATCTGCATGGTTAGTGAACAACAGCCTGCACGCTTCAGCGTCGAGAAAAAGTCAATAGAAAGAAAGATTGAATGAAAGAATTGAAGGCATAAATAAATGAATAAGCTTTAACGCCACACCGGCAGTTATTCAGCCATACCGTGGCGAGAACACTCGTATTTATAGAACCACGAAATATTGATTGCTTTCGACCTGAGAGTCTGAAAATGGAAACCCCCAAAATCAACATCTCACAAATAAAAGAAATTTTAAAATCTTGTCAGTGTTGATTTATTTCCCTTCCAGCGAGGCTGAAGGGACTCTATCTTGGCATTCATATGTAATAGAGTTAGCTTTCACATCACGCTTACTAGCCTAAAGAGTCAAAGGAGTTTGACTGAGAGCAAACTTTTTAATGGCTAATATTTCCAAATAACACTGGTAGGAGATGAGCTCAAGTCATCAAAGACTTAGAAATTTAGAAACTTCCGTGTAAGTTAAATATTATTAATCTTGAAAACGAAACTAAAAAACCACCTCAAAACGCCCATGAGTTTCAATGCCCGGAAATCTGTTATTTACAAACAAGGGTTTTAGCTTACTTTAATAGAGAAAAGCCTACAGTTTCTCTGTATTCAGAGGTATAGTTTCTCTATATCCAAAGGCACACTTGGAGACTATTTGTGTTTCACATCGTGTTTATCATCAGTCTCGTGTTTATGAACATATTGGTGTCAAGTTCATCACGCATGTTGAATAAAACGGTCCTTTACAATGAACGAAATCAAAATTGGCCGTGTCGCACGATAGTAAAATAAGGCGAGTTTCTCTATAAATGGTAATAGCCCCTTTCATTAAGCTTTCGCCACTATATTATGACGCACGAGCATTACCATACATAAAATATTACAGCGGAGATGGCAAAAACAGAGCAGCAATGGCAGTGCGATAGTTGGCAAATGGTCAAACATTAATACCGGTGAAACCCGGGTTCTTCACCATGCTTCCTTTCAAATAACTCCAGTTAGGGTTTTAGTCTAACTGTTCATGTAAGAAGCAACAACCTAATCGGCCCTTAGTACCATGGCTTAAGCAGAATTAGGAAAAAAATTACAGTCATGTTGAATGCAATTTATAAGACGTGTTCCTTAGGTAATCTTTTTATTACAAGCACAGCAGTGTATTAATTAGTGACAGTTTTGTTAAACGTACATCACGTTTTATTTTTCCATGCTGTAGTGGCCCTTCCAGTTAAGCAGATCAGTCGTCACAAGGGTCAATCTTAATCTTGAGTACGGAATAAAATAAAGCCAGCATATCGTCAAATGAAATAAAAAGTTTCCTAGCCCATCTGTCGTCAAAGAGATAAGAGTGACACATTTTGAAGCAGAAACTATGCATTTGCAATTTCGGTCGATGGTCTCAAAAATGTGTTTATATCATGAATGATTGACAATTTCTACCTTTTTCTACCACAGTGTATTACAGATAGGAAAGTATAAGATAAGGCTGTTGAGATTTTAGTTTCCGTCAATTCTCCTATTGTTATAGCAGTATTGCATTGAAGAAATAACTGAAACGAAATAAACCTATCTAGCATAATAATACATATAGGTACTTCGGTTTATCACCCTGATAGAGATTATTTAATTCAGGTCTGTCAAAAGAATTGAGATGATTATTGGCTTCAGTTTATACTTAGACAGGTTAGAGAATTTAAACGTATACTTATGAGGCGCCTAAAAGGTAACGCGTAGGCCTAAATGTCAATAATCCTGAATTAAGCAGGGGAATCTCATTCGGGCGTGACACCAAATCACAAGTAGACATTCATCATGTGTCACCAACGTCTCCCAACTATGCGTTTTTCTTTTGCGGAGAGATTGGATTTTACAACCACATACCTTTTCAAAAAGATTTTTCATATATATTAGCAAATTTAAAGTTATGCCATACATATATATATATATATCTAAAATGTAAAGTTTTAAAATAATATGAATGGTAACTTTAAAATTTACGGCATATTTAAAATATGTCATACGGTTAAGAAAACTGAGCATTGGAATAAAATGACAAGTGTTGTTTAAAGATCAAGTGTCTTAAGGACATCAAAATATCCTTTGACCCTTGTCAAGTGGACGCACAAAAACAAAACAGTAGGTCTTTCATACAAAGTCTCCACGATACTCACCGTGTCCATTTCTGCATGAGTGTTATCCTTCTAGCGCATCATGGAAAGTACATATAGCCCACATGTAATCACGGCTTTAGCAGTTCGTACTCTTACTCGCTTGTTCTTACTTAGATGATGAAGTTTTCGTTTTGTTTATTTATAAACACAGGTCGAAATTACTTTTTCGTAAAGGAAGTGTCAGGAAACCACGCGTTGGCCGTCCAGGCACGCATGTCCGGCTTTCGTGATTTCTGATTGGAGAGGAAAATAGACAAGGATTGTTCATAACTTTAGGTTGTATGCATAGTCATTCATTGCGTGAATCACTAGGTTAAATGGAGTGTAACGAAGTGTGGAGTAAAAATCGTGAAACACTTCAGATGTCTGCTTCCCACGGGCTATACACTGCATCTTTTTCATTTTTTCCCTCGCCAGCTCTGCTCTTGGGATTCAGGTGTCAATCAGCGCTCCGCGATACTCAGGTTGCCGTTTGGGCCGTCTTACATAGGTTCGCCTAATACAACTTGTCTTACACCAGCATGGTATATATATCTGCAAGACGGGGAATTTCGTCAATAATCCGCCACAAGCTGGTGGTTTAACCCGGGGAGTAGCGTTTCCGTTCTAACCCAAAATAACTGACAGCCATCGTATATAAGTGAAAAATAATAACGATAAGAAGCAGGGGAATTCACCATCTACTATTCTATTCTCACGAATTTTGAATAAACAACAAGATATACATTATTCTTTTAGCTTTTTTTCATCACTTTTCTCATAGAAGTAATCTTAAAAGGAATGCTTAGTTTTAAGAGACTCTCAAATAATTTTTATGGAAAGTGACATCGCATTATTTTGGTAATAGCATTTTGGAAGTGTAATTAAATTGAAAAGGAAAGAAATGCACGCAAATTGTTTAATTTTACTTAGTCAAGTATTTAAAAAACTAAACATACCTGTACGAAGATGTATTCACAAAAAAACTCTCACTTCTGAAATATTGTAGCATAACTGCAAGTCTAGCATTAAGAATCTGTACTTCTCAAACTAAAAATGATGATGTTGTGAGTACTTTATCTGTTCAGGTTCTTTCAAAATAATTTTGGTTGTAGCTAATCATCATGCACTCGATCACAGTAAAGACAGCACAGAGGAAACAGTGCGCTGTAAATATTACTTTCTTCTGTTACCGAATTTGAACAGTGACACGTGCACAAACTAGACTGATTTATATTGGAAATAGTATTTATTTGGCCTGTTCTAAAAGAATAGCGATTCCATTCGACTTGATTTGAGCTGATCGAAGTTTTGCCCCAAACCGCCTGTATTGCCTCTTTAAACATCAATGAAGCAAATAGATAAAATCACGAAGTTTCGTCAATAATATGAAGTCTGAGTGAAAGCCAGTTCGCTGACAGAAAAACACGCAGGTGGTATATCAACACACTGCAATTTACTTTTATCCACCAAAGTCATTGGCAACTCTTATCGTTATGAGATAACCTTGCCCACTTAAATCAGTTTGACAAAAGCGCTTAATAAAAAGATTTCTAAAACGAGTGCCGCGCATTTTATTACAGATGGTGCAACAGCAAGATAATACCATAATGTCAGCATAAACACTGTGTGGCGGTGAGACAGAGGTGTGTTGCATAAATTCACAGAAATAATTAAAACTTTGTCGCGGAAAATAGGGCCTCACTTCTAAGCTTATTCTGCGTCATAACAAGAGTGAATGAAGGTGGCATACTCGGTATGAAAGTAGAGCGTTTATGAAATTGCTAAACATGGTGTCAGATTCAATCGAGAAGCCAAGATATGTAATCCCTACCACCCAGTTACAATGTTTCAGTTCGAAAAATGTTCGAACTGTCTTAATTTTCTCACTGTCATGAGATTAATTTTCCTGGGATGGTGTAATAGTTGAAGAAATGTGTAGTCAACGTTATTTCAAGTTTTCAAACCTGGTGTGAAACACGTGCAACCTAATATTGACGGGTAACGGCTCTAAGTACAACATTACACCGTAAAACAGGTTCATAGTACCCATTAGATTACACCGTCATTACGCTAAGTACCACCAGCACGTTGTACAAGGCTGTTGCAAGGCTAGGCGATGCGCTTTTTCCCGCGGGGCGATCGTATCTCTACATATTACCTTGCGGAGTGTTTAGCATGTATGTATATACTCAGACACAGCAGCCTCTCACCAATGCGGCCGATATGAACTAAAGTCCGGCTTCCTCTCCGGTCGTACTTGGGTAGATCTGCCAACAACCTGCGGATGGTCGTGGATGTTCGCTCAGCTCTGCACGATTTCTTCCCACCATAATGCTGGCCGCCATCTAATAACTGAAATATTCTTGAATACTGCGCCAAACCCTCCCAAAATAAGTAAATAATGATATGACACCATGAATGCATGTTGTGACTGATAGAAAAAAAACCGGGTTATGAAAGAATAACGCGGAATTATTTCACGGATTGTCATGATAATTCAGAAAGCAAAAATATATGTGAGAGGAAAGGTGTATGCAAACTTTAATGTAAATCCGGGCATTGCATTGAGATGAGTTGTGTAGTCAAAATAACATATAGCACGCCATGTTTACGTCAAGGAGGGTTACTTCGAAAATATTCATGGGAGCGGCCTGAATCGTATGCATATACAAGTACTGGAGTGAATGAGTGAGATGTAATATTTTACAATAGTAGATGCTTTACTTTAGTAGAAGTAGCGTGAAGAAAACCTATAAACAAGGACAGACACAAAGTGTTTCCAATATACGCCACCCCTTCCCCCACCTACCCACGTTTCTCGCATTCCTATAACGTGAGCACCGTGTACGGAAAGAAAATGGACATGTTCTTACCTCATCTTGTGTCTCTAGACAGTTGTTGTCTACCGAAACATCTGGGAAGTTGAGGAGGATGGGGAAAGTGCATCGAGGTTTTTTCTCCGCCGCTCCTTTCATAGCTATGCCGCTCACACAGTTATAGGCTTACTGTAATCGCTAATCATTCATATTCGTAAGTCGAACCAGCTCTCAGGCTTCAAATGGATGTGAGCCATCCCGTGATTATCCTTGTTTCTAAAACAACTTAATCCTTCTCCGTATAATGCTCGCAACTCCGGCTCTCTGCAGCCTATTATTCCCAACAAACTACTGATTCAGAGGATGCAAAACATATACACCGGTAATTAGACCACCGTTAGACGCTCGACCATTACTGGCGCCATTGAATTATAATGGACCATTATTCTTTCTGCCTAAGTGGCAGATACAAGAATAAAATAGTTAGCCGATATTTTTGGAAATCCATACCTTGATTTAATTTCACAAAGTTGCTTTTAGGATGATATTTGGGGATGACTTTTTTATTCATGCATATGTATTCAATCGACGTCGCAGAACAGTATCAGTAGTGACTGACAGATTTTATCACTTAGCTTACAAATGAGATTTACCATATTATAATGGATCCACTGTTGATACAAGTATAACGAACCCGGGTAATTATATAATAACGATATACTTTATATATAACGGTTCATATTTACGTTGCGGGTTCAATCCCGGGCTGAGGCAGGATGTTTTTAGACTGGCCCGCTCGTATTATCTTTACCATCTTGGTGACAATGAGCGGTCGACGAAACTCTCCGACTTGTTTTCGCAATGTTTACGGCTGTTCACGAAGCGCACTCGTCTTCCATCATGCACACAGTGTGCCTATGTGTACCTGGCATGTAGAAAACTTCATCTATGAATAGCTAAATTCTGAAGGTTTACCTCGATTTTCACCACCCACAGATCTGCCCTACATGCACGACATAAGTAAAAATTTTGGAGTATAGTGGTAAACAACAACCATATAAATAAATACAAATGACTACAGCATAGAGAGTAAACCCAGAGCAGCTACGGCAGTGTGGTAGCTGGCAAATGGTCACACTATACCGGTGAAATTCGTTCTTTTGTCAGTTTAAATCAGTTAGGGTTTTATTCTGTCCTTTCACGTGAATGAACAGTTAGAAGTGACATCGTACACGCCCACAAGAACCATCGCCTACGCAGAATTAGGTCTAAAAACGCAGTGATGTTAAATTCGATATACTAGTTGTCACTGGTCTAGAATTACTCAACATGCTGGATTGTGATCATAGTTAATGCATGTACAAATCAACATGAATACATGCAAAGTTACTAGGCCTCGGGGAGGCTTAGCCCACCGGAAGAATCCCATGCAGATTATGCAGGAATACAATATAAAAGACTACACCATAGAGAGTGAAGGGGCCACCGTTGCCGAGGGCGCCAGCGCGGCGTTATGACCCGTGCCTCTCAGTAATGCTATCGTTGTGGGTTCAAGTCCTGCTCATACTGGCTTCCTCTCCAGGGGTACGTGGGAAGGTCCACCAGCATACTGCGGATGGTGGTGGGTTTCCCCCTGGACTATGCTTGGTTCCATCCACCCATAATACTGGCCGCCAACTCATAAATGAAATATTCTTGAGTACGGCGTAAAACACCAATCAAAAAAATAAATGAAATAAATAAATTACGTCACAGCCCACTCAGAATGATTGCATTTCATTCTGATTAATGGAGCACTGTCAAATGTCAATTTCCATAGTCGTATCGGCTGTTAGAAAAAATAATTTACCGAAATAAACATAATATTGCCCAAATATTGGCAAACTTAACTTACACCATGAGCTCTCTTTTACTTTAAAGAACCGATCAGTCTCTTACCCAGTACTTTAATCGGTCAACTTGTCTGAACTAGTTTATTATATGGCCATTTGTCGATAAAATAACCAAATTTTAAACAGGTGTATAAGTCGGCCAGTCTGGTTAATCGATCTGTAAGCATGTTATCCACTTGGCCAAATTAGCAAAGCAATGGTTAGATCTTTTGAAGAGATGATAAATTTGTCAGTGAGTCAACCAGGTATAGAACAATCAGTTCCTAATGTCTCAACCAGCTAAGCAATCGGCCATTTGGTGAACTGTTTAATCAGTCTGGAAATCTGTTAACCATTTATTTATAATTGTATCTATGTATTTAACTTAAGTTTATTCTGTCCCCAAGAAAAATAGCGCTTGTACTACGGCGACCGCCATGATGGCGTGAGGGAACTGGGAAGACCCTGAGAGAACCGTCGACTATCCGCAGGTTGCCGGAGCACCTTCCCACGCACGATTGAATAGGAAGCCAGCGTTAGTTGTGCTTGAACTCACAGCGTTCGCATTTATGAGAGCCACCTGACTAATTGTGCTGTGCACGCACGCTGATGACGACCATGTAGGCAAATAAATAAATAAATAAAATGGAAAAGAAAACGACAAACAATCAGCTGATTAGTCAGACCATCTATTCATTAGCAAAACAAATAACATTGAACAAAGAATTCATCTGTCAATCAGCCCTCCAAAACGGTCTATCTGGAAATCAGCCCACCAAAACGTTCATCTGTTGATCAGCCCACCAAAAAGTTCTATCTGGTAAAAATATTAAAATACATCATTCAGCTGACTTTGGGCAATTTTTTTTTACTGCGATGCTAAAGGTGAAGTGCTAAATTAGTTAACCACTCAGGCCAAACTACGTATGTTCCCGGAAACCGATTAAGGCCATCATCGTAGAATCGTTCCATGGACCATTCATTACACGAAAGGACTTCACGATCCATACAATGTAGCGAATTGGGTTTCAAGGCAAAAGGAAAGAGCATTTTCCATACAATTAAAATGGCAAGCGAGGCAATTCCCATACAGTTGTATAACTCGCGTTACCCGTATATCTGGCATTTTCGATGTCACCATAATGCACCACATGTTGCAATCGGCGGACTTAATCGGAAATCGCAATGGGATTTTTGTGGGGAAAAATTATTCTTTTCAAATGAGAAAATTAATCTTTTCAAATATGAATTTTTCTTGCGACGAACGAATGTAAATTGCCGCTGCCGCCATGTTGGAAAGGCATGGCACGTGACCACTGTAAACAAAACCGCCCGAGAAGGAAAGTCGATGAATGTGTTTTTGTCAGTTAGTATTGAAAATAAACTATACTCTCTCACCGTTAGTACATGTATTTCCAACATGAAAGGGTAATGACTATAAAATACTTTAATTCATAAAGCCATTTTTAATTTCACATCTGCTAAGTTAACCATTTATTAATAAGGCTATTGCGTGACTTCGTCAGATGAAATTCATGCAGATTTCGAAGCAATGAAACTATTATACGGTACTTGGACACACAGTTGCGAGGTACAATCCGCATACATTTCAAAATATACAATCTTCCAACAAAAGGTTGATTTGATAATAATTTAATCGATGAGAAAATTATTTCATAGATGAAAATATTTTTCTCATCACAATATACTTCCACGCATAAAATAAAATTAACTGCGTGAAACTGATGAAAAGAATTTGCTTATCTTGTTTAAAAACTACCTATCTTATAGCCAAAAACAAAATTATTTGGAAAAAAATTATCATTATTTGTGTTAAAGATTTTTTGGGCCCATTAACCGAGAAACAAGTGTGTGTTGACCATATACAAATAATGGGAAACTCTGACGGGCTACACAAAAGGGTCCAAATAGCAGTAAAGGTGCATTGTTTCCTGATGTGATACTGCAGTGCTTGTGTAATACCTGGGTGTTTTATAAGCACTAATGTGGCTTGTAAGTACACATACACCTAAAGGTGTGATGCACCACTGATAAAGAACTAAGGAGTGCACAGCTTTTGTTGAAGGCTCAAACGAGTTTTACGAGTTCCCCCATTTAAATGAAATCGCACGAAACCAACAAGCTACCGAAAAATTGGAATATCTTACCGCTGTCTTTAGCCAAAAAATTGGGTGCGTCCAGTTATCATCACTGACTAATTACTCAGTTGCCACCGTTGTTTTGAAAGGTTCAGAATCTTGCGCTATGGCAACGCTTACAATTTATTTTTGTTACTATCCGTCACAGCTTTAGCATATACCATTAAATCTGTTCCCCGTCACATACTTTGTAAGTTGCACTTGCTACAGCCTTTTGGAGAAGAATGATCGTCTCGTTTGATTCTCTCATCAGAAACTGAGGGGGAGGACGTCTTAGGACTACAGTTTTTATTCCCCAAATAAAACAATCAATATACATTCTGCAAATTTAAGGTATAAAGTGGGATCACAAAACAGTGTCTTGCGTCACCATATGCATATATGTATACTTTTCTGCTTTTGCAATGGTGACAGCAAACGCACAATTGATACAGACACACCGACACAGTCCGGAACGACTCATATAAAAGCAGACTTATTAAAGCATGAAAACCCTCAGATGTGTGGAAGTCATTTCATAGGTGGCTTTATAAATTAACAGTTTTATTTCTCTTAAGGACCACACTTTCAACATACAACAAAATTCTAGCACTGTATATTGGCTGATACCACTTCGGGTTTCCAACCAGCGACGTCAGAATCTATGTACCAGTAATACAGATCGACAGCCTAGACCATTAATAATAACAATATTAAAATAGCAAATAACAATTTAAACAGGGAAGAACACCATTATTATACATCAGCTGGTTTACATTAGGTTATCCGAAATAACGAAAAAATGTAATAAAACTTGAAAAAAATATCTCGAATGTTTTAGATGTACATGACATAAAGCTGTTCCAAATCAATGGTATCAGTATGTAACTTTGAAAACAAAGGTATCGACATGGCCTAGAAAGGAAAACAACAAACACAAGGATAGTAATGAATCCTCTGCCATTTGACATCAAGAAACCATGCATCCATACCTTGCAGTTGCGGCAAATGGTATCATAGAATGAGCTGACTTTATGGTTGGCTCTGCGAACTTCTACAGACGCGGGTATTTACAAATTTCTTCTGCTCAGGGTCTCAGAGGAAGGCAAATTGTTGTTAATTTAACAGTCTTACCTTTTTCACCATTAAAATTTATCGAAGTATTGATCAACTTCGATCAAGATCATCGTCACTACTTGAAGTATTGATCAACTTAAAGATCATCGTCACTACTTGATTTATTGCCAACATATATGACAACATAACTACCATCAAAGGATTCGCCACTCAGAATACACGTATCAGGGCCATCAGAGTCGTAGTGGTTTTAGCAGTTTACTTCTTCAAATTCATAGCGTAGCGCATCAATCATTAAGAAGTTCTGCAGATTTATCGGAATTGAAAGTTCCTTAATGACGGATGACAATGCTTTTCTATCACGTGCTGTTAAGAAATATGCTGATCCCTCTCCGGCACTACTTCTCTACACTAGGCACTGTGTGAGATGCAGATCGTAGTTTAGCAACATCGTCTAGTGACAGTGTGTGTGCAAGGCCTGCTTCTTTGACCAAATCGTCACTTTCCACGAGGGAGATACCTTTAAGAATTGCCTCTATTAAGGTTATATCGAACTTGGTTGAGCTTGTTAGAAATCGTGTCACAGTTTCCTTGTTGGAATCATTCTAGAGCAAACAAGAAATGAAAAGAAATAACTAAAAGCAAGTACTGAAGTCTTCTTAGGCATCAGATATTGCTCTGGACAGATCTGCTTTAAGGTGGGATAGTAAACGTAAACTTATATATGAATAAAATATAAATGAGAGTAATAGAGAGTAAAAAGAGAGCAACGATGACGGCGTGATAGTTGGCAAGTGGTCAGACCGTACCGGTGAAATTCGGTCTCTAATCATTTTACCTCCTTTAGGGTTTTATTCTGACTATCTATGTAAGTGTTTAAAAAGTAACAATTCATCCCCCTTCCCAAGCACCTTGGGTAAAGCTGAACTGGGTGAAAAGAAGTTGCAGTGATGTTAAATGCAATGTATTGGACGTCGTCGAGCTACTCCAAATGCTGTAATTTGATCTCAGTTGTGGTAGCTGGCAACTGGTCACACCTTACAAATGAAATCTGGTCTTTTCTTAATTTAAAGACCGATAAGGCCAGTCGAATAGACCGCATCCATTTATTGTTAGGTCTATGTTCCCGTTTTAAGATCTGTACTCAGTTCAAGTATTTATACCTTTAAACAGAAAGAGGAAACGGTTTTGCATCATATAATAATGTTGGTCGGCTAAAGAAGAAAGGCACTGACTTCAAGGTACAGAGTAAAGCAGTTGTTTGTCTACTGCGTTTGCACTACCACTACCACAGTACCAGCGTGAAGCTTATCCCCGCTCGTTTCCTGGGAAAACCTGCCCCCAACCTGGGGATTGTTGTGGGTTCCGACGGGCTCTGTCCGGTTTCCTCCCACCATAATGGTTGCTGTCTCTTTGCTGGGCAGGCCACTTTTCTTCGTTCATAATTTAAAGCTGACAGCCACCGACTAACAACAGATTTTTACACGGGCATTGAACAATATTTAATTCGAAAATGACCATCACAATTTAACTTTGAAATTGGAAATCTACACCTTTTAAAACCATCCTTACCGACACATGTGTAATACAAAAGACAACAACACAGAAAGTCAAGCCGGAGCAGCGACGGCAGTGTAATAGCTGGTAAATGGTAACACGTTACCGGTGAAATCCGGCTCGTTGTCTATTTATCTCATCTTAACTGTTTATGTAAATATTTAAGAAGTAACAGCTTAAGCACGGCCTTACACTATTGCTTAAACAGAACCAGGTAAAAGAAAAGAAGTAAATTACAGGGATGAGACCTGCAACATACTAGACGCCATCAGTCTAGAATTACTCAAAATACTGTGTTGTCATTACATTCAATATATTTACACAATAACATGAAAACAATGCAAAGGGACCATCCCTCTGAAAGAATTAATTCATTTGTTCATCAGTTAGCTTTCAAGATGACATCTCACCTTACTTTGTATCTTGGCGTGAGCGGCCTTTTTTCTCAGAATGCGAGCAACCTTCAGATCCCAGTGATCTACTGCCTTATTTAAGGGTGTCTCCTTGGTCTGTTCCATTAGATAATTATTTGATACCTTTGCAGAAGCCATATACATCAAATTTCATTGGAATAAATACTGGCGAATCCACCCATGCCATTTATATAGTCAGACTTGTATTTAAAAAGATGCCATCTTTAAGAAAATATTCTGTTCGGAAATTGCATATGTGTCTTTTAACAGTTATGGTTGGATAGAGACGTTTACTGCCGGCAGTATGAAAGGTGGGGAACATACAAAAATAACAAAAATATCAGATGAAAGAGTGTGGAAAGTTGTATATGTAGTCTTCAGTACTACTATGTATGGGACCACATTTTGGTATATATTTTTGGTCTATCTTTGTGTAATAATGTTATAAATCGGGGAGGTAAAACATGTTTAACAAATGTTTTTGAAGAAGAAGTTGTCATCTTCAGCTAACAAATATATTCATTTAGGATTGAGATCATATTTATATTTTTAATAAGCCCATAAATTTTATCATAATTCAGGTAAAATTCATATGTTTGGATATAAACAACAAATTTGCATTCATATACATTTATTACACATACGTGACATCCTTAAATAGAACATTATTATGCAACGACAATAAATTCCAAAAGTTGGTCCCAAAATACCCACCATCCAAAAATTTTTTCAAATACACTTTTCTCCTAAAAAATTAAAAATAAAAAAAATAATATAGACCACATTTGAAAATCAGTTTTTACCCTCTTTCATCTGATCTTGGCAGACTTCTTCTCCTTTAAAACACACATGTGCCATAGAATAACTCGCCTTACTCTGTATGCTGATTTATCAGAATAGGACCACTTCCGCCTTCCCGTGAAAAGCTGCCGGATGTAAAGGTGCTTCCCCATCCTGTTATATTAAAATGAACGACCGCGCATGTTGAAAGTTAAGTTTGCCCAAAAGGTTGGTCAGTATTTGTGTATATTCTGAGGAACGACCGTAGAAATTGACATTTGACCATGCTCCGACGGCTGGCATGAAACGCAATCACTCTGTCTGGGCCTTGAACACAATGGCCTGGAAATACTTTGCTGTGTTCTCCACACATGTATTTGTTATGATTAATTTATATAACTTTAGACCAGTGTGATATTACAGGTTACATTGACAGTCAACCCAGAACATTGACCTCACAGCTTATAGACAGCTGATACCTTCTAGCTCTCAGATTTGTCAGTTTCTCATCAGCTTAAAAGCATGAGCCTCTCCACATCCTTAGTCGCCAGCAATATACTCCGCACTTCAAACGAAGATAATTCAGCAACGAATTCATAAAATTCAAATAGTTTTTTGGCTTTCAAGATAGAATGCAGTAACCGTTTTAATGAACAATACTTCAGTACTGTCTTTTACTTTAAATAAGCATTCACGGTGTTTAATATATCCTCTGTGTTGTCTAATTATGTCTAGTCCAAAACTACCTTAACTGAGAAGAGGCCAGGTTCCCCGGGTAATCATTTATAACAGGGTCGTAGGTTCTTTAGCTCCTTGTGTTGTGTGTCTGCATAAACCACACCATGGTTCTTTTGATGTGTTGTCACATGATCGTTTACTAAATATGAACAAAGCATTTGGAGCAATTTCACACTGGTGGCGCCCAATAAATTGCTATTAACATCTCTACATGTTTATTTAAGTTTGTGCGATAAGACACCGTGTAAGTTTCCTACTATTTAAGCATTTAAATGAATAGTTAGACTAAACCTTTATCTATGGTAAATTGACTAGGGGCCGAATTTCACCGGTTATCTTTAGCCATTTGACAGCTATCACCCCATCGTCTGCCGGGGTTTCGCTCACCAAACAGTATAGTCCTCTATATTTTATCACTGTATATCCACCACATTATTACAGCTTCCTGTAAGTTATCACCGGTGCAGTAATGTAACAGATGCCAACATTTACAGTGTTGTGACACAAACAAATTACGGCAGTGCGTTTTCGTTGATGTCTGGGCATTTGAGAGGAGATTTTACCAGATGTGACTGTTAGTACAACTTAAAGATCCCAGTAACGCCAGTCCGCTGGCAATGATAGCCTATAGTGATTAGAAAAATACCTGTAAGAATTAGCAAGGAATAGAAAGTTGCGTTTGAACTCGGTTTTGGTGTGTATTTCAGACGTTGACGTCAGAACCGTGTTCAACCAGAATACGAAAGAAGTCGATTTCATTTTCATGGTGTTGCCACATATAAAGGCGTCCCCTCATCTTGTTATGAATTATAAAGGCATGAACTCAGTAGAGATCATAGCAACTACGAGCAAAACATTGGAGAAACAGAGCATACTAGATCCAGTCATCGGGGACTGATGTGAGTAGTTCTTGCGGTGGGTTGGAGAGAGGCGACGAGCATGCCACCCTCATATTTATTGCCTAAGGTTACACGGACTAGGAAATATGCAAATAGTCCGGGCAGATCCGCAAACTAGGTTGGAATGCATTCTATAGTGTGGAGACACGAACGAGGTGGTTGGGCGCTAAACCGAATGGGTCGGTAAGAAGGTGGCAAGGAGTTAGCTCACCTTGTTTCTTCCAAAACTGCTTGAACTCACGAGACTCCTGAAACGACTTACATGTGTACTGCAGCTTCTCAGTCTATACTGTTTTATCGCACATCACTGGGATGGGCGGTTTCCCAATCGATACATTATTGCAGTATACCCTAGTCCCAAATACTACATGCACATCCCGCGTATGCTACAAAGTGACTGTGAAAACTTGAGGCCGTTGACTGGGAATGTCATATCTCGTCAATGTAGCCTCTTTCTTGCAGGATTTATTAATTGATGAATTGTTTTATATGCAGTGCCTGGCATAGTCCACCGACTTTTGATAGGTAGCTTAGAACTTTCCCCACGAATGACGTAAGACACACACCATGTTCGTGGAAGACAAGTTATCTTGAAGGATCGTTAAACTGTACGAATGGCCGAATAAGCGTCGTTCAACCGACTACGTTAAAAAATAGAATATTCTTGCTTTGTAAGAAGTAATTTTGGATGTACATATGGCTGCCCATGCGATGCTCTTTATTGGGCACGTCTGATTTCTGTGCTAATGTTTCTCTTATCTGTCGCTATTTTGGAAACGGAGAGTATTTATGGAAAAATGCCGCAAACTGTTTCATGAATTGTGGAACCTTAAAATCACCCATTTATTGAGAATAAGTATTTAATATTTTTCTCAACAAAGAGATAAAGAATAACTGTACATCAACAAAATATAGAACGCGACGAATAGTCAAGAAAAATCGAACTGTAATGCTGTACTTTTTTTTACAATCCAAGTTTACATAAATTAGCTTCGAAAATCAAGATGGCTGCGCCCAGAAACTCGATGAATGTTTACTGAGGGGTGAAATAATTCCGCCTATGGACATTGTGGCGTTGATCAAACAGAGTAGTCTCCCCTAACCGTCATATTTTCAAAATGGCTTGTATCAATGTGAGTGTCGCTCTCAAGCACGCTAACCAGCTTAGTAGGACTCTCAGTTGAGAATACAAAATTAGGTCAATAATATCTTTGACATCAGTAGAAATAGAAATACTCAAAGCTATGTTGTCATCGTATTTAAGAAACAGTTGCATGGCATCAGTGCAAAGAGACAAGACCTAGGTATGTGAAGTACGGCATTAACTATCTAGGCACAAAACCGTGTAAATACTTAAATATATAGCGACAATGGCGAGCTGATTATAGCCTGCGTTTTCATGAAATGTGAACTCAGTTAAATTTATCGCATTATTTAACAGGTTGGAGTGACGCCCTTACATAGATCGGTATCAAGTGACAACGTGGACATAATTCGTTATCTTGTGGAACAGGATGGTAACGTCAACTTACAGAATAAGACAGGTTTTTGAATGATCAATGGAATAGGAGCGGATTGTGCTGTAACACTGAATGGCACTTGACTTTCAACTGATAGGACACACGACACACGGGTCATGTCATCCGCAGATTTCCCAATCGGGGGGCAAACAAAGACCACGATTGAGAACACCCCACATCGTGTTTTAAGAAAATTGAACTAACACAAAATCTATTTTTGGCCACTCATTCGCTTATGTTTATTGGCTTTACAGGTGCATATAACATTACTGTAAAATGGCAAAAAATGTAACTTTTAAATGTCAAACATTTGCGGTTGGGTTAATAAGTTGTAGTGCTAGGATTCTTTCATAACACAAGTTGTATTTATACTTATATAATTAACAGTCCGATATACATTTAAAGTATGGTAACGTAAATTTCAAAATATAGTTTAAGCCCGTGTATTGGCATTGACAAGGCAACTCAGAGTCCAATTTAGGAAAACATCAAAAGGTAAAAGGACTGGATCGTTTATATACAGTTAGTTTGATACAGCTAGGTTTCCTTCTGGCATGTCTATTACTTTGGATACGTCTTCAGTGTCAAATTTAAACAAGCGTTTGGACTACCCGGTAGCTGCAGGCTCACTGGCTTTGCACAACATATCTTCCCGGCTAAGCCACTGGAATAGCTGTTTTTTCTTCTGCCATAACAGTTAGACTTCAATAGCCGTGTTAGACGGCTAGAACAGTGTTATACCCCTATAGCATTTTTAGACGGCTGGAACACTGTTGGACGGCTAGAACAGTGTTAGGCGGCCATAGCACTGTTAAACAGCTAGGACAGTGTTTCACTGCCATAACAACGGGAGATGGTTTTAGCAGTGTTAGACGACCATAGCTGTATCAGACGGCTAGAACGGTGTTTCACGGCCATAGCATTGTTGCACGGCTAGGACAGTGCTACACGGCCATAGCAGTGGTCAATGGCCATAGCAGTGTTAGACGGCTATAGTAGTATTAGACAGCTATGACAGTGCTACACCGTCATAGCACTGTTAGACGGTTATAAGAGTGTAAAGACGGCCATAGCAGTGTCAAACGGCTAGACCAGAGTTAGACGGCCATAGGAGCATTAAATAGCTAGAACAGTTAGACGGCCATAGCAGTGTTACACGACCATAACAGTGTTACACGGCCATCGCAGAGTTACACGGCAATAAGTCCTTTGAAAATGAGCTATTTTACGACAAAGCCACATGCAATTTCTAGCAATGCCTGGAAATGTCTTAAATACTGTCAAAGTCCAAAACATGACAAGGGTGACCATAAATTTATTAAAAGATGACCAAAATGAAACAACATTCAAATTTGGTATTTTGCCCGTGGGTCATGATGATGATGTTGTTTCTGATGATCTGCTGATCTGATGTTTCATTCTTCCCCTCCAGAAATACAGATCTGTGCTCTTCCATACATTTACTTACGAGGAATTTGGTCTTTTCCAATGTGCTCTCCTGAAACATGTCAAACCTGTACACCAAAATCCCACAGTCATTCTGACTGCGTGCTACCTAGTCATTTGTGAGTAATGGCCTTCATTAAGTCACAGTTGACGCAAATGTACCTGGCGCATGGACAGCAAGCCAATCTTTGCTGTCTATCAAGAGCAGCTGAGTCCACCCTAACAACGTTTCGAAAATGGTGGTTTTCTAAGTTCGGAAGCTGATCGAGTGGAGGCATTGGTTTCATTTTTGTTGATCGCGACGTTATGGTCTCTTCATTTTTCCCGAATGATGGTATGACATGAATTTAGAGTTACTTTAAAATCACGGGAAGCCTTTTATCGTCGCGTACAGCGTTGACACTTTGTGCACAGTGAAGGCAACAGGCCTGAGTTCCAGGCTGGTACATGTAACGATTCAGATCGGTTACTGTGGAAGTTGGGCTGGAAACATGACAAACTGATCTCATAGCTAATTCTTACCTAATCCTGGACAAGAAATTGTTATACTCCCCAGCTCTCAACGCTAATACGGCCAGGGTAAATAAGCGGTCCACGACAGTCGTGTGATGGAATGTGGGGGAAGTTCGTCAAGAACATGCCAGAGGTCATTGGTTTATCTCGGGCATCTCTCTGCCTATAATTTGTGTGCTATACAGTAGGTGGAAAGTTCTTAAATGCCGTCAAATAACAATAAAAGGATGATATTGCTACCTAATTATCAGATATCGTTCAGAAAAAGTAGCATCTACGGGTAAGAGTTATGTCCCTGCTGTATATTAAAACATAACAATACATCGGCAACCGATTTGCGCGCAAAAGGATATAAAACCGCTTGAAAATTATGATCAATCCAGTGAAATAAATAGAAAATGGTATTTGATTAGATCAGTCTTTATAGGAAACATAGCTGAAGCTTTCCCAAGAGAAATCCCTATGATCCGCCAACAAAAATGCAACATTTGCCAGAGAAACACGCTTGTGGAAAATATTACGATTACAGTTTGAATTTTTATACACACACTGCTGGAGACGTTCAAAGGAGAGGGGAGTCTCCGCCCCCACTTCCTCTTTAGGCTCAGTGTAATTACCCAGGAGCATCTCGCCACTTCTTCATTTTATCAAGTCAGACACTACATACATGTAGCTACGTTTTCTGCCTTGACCCAGCTGACAGAACCGATCCACCTGACTCGATAGCTGGTGAATATTAATGTAATATATTATTCAATCAAATAACAGTTCCCCTAATTAATGCACAGCAAAGACAAAACAATACCTGGCAGTTAAAATCTTAGAAACGATATCATTGCACTTGGAAAAATTATCTAATATATAGCTTTGTAAAATATAAGCCATTAGAATTTGTGTTTTGGTCTGGTTTAATTGTGTTCTGCGTAGCTCATGTTAGGCATTAAAAACAAGTGCAAACAGAGACAACGATCATGCGCCAACTATGTTGGAAGCGTGCGTTTTACCTCTGGGCCCTTAAGGCCAACGAGTTACAAACCATGAACTACTTTACAACAATAACTATACAAAATATTTCCTTTCTTTCGATTTAAAGAACATGCTGCCACGAACTAACATTGTATTTCTTAAAAACTCACACCTTTCTAACTTGATACCAAACTGATATAAGCAATTTTGTTTATGATATCGTAAACTTATTTTTACAATGATAGTAGTGCCTCAGGAAAAGGCTTTAAAATAGCGAAAACTGCCTTTGGACTTGCTTTTGTTTCTCGGTATTACAAAATGTATGGACCACATAACCTCATTTTTCCACTGTATACAGTTATTATACTTTAGATTCAAGTAATATTTCTCTGTTGAAAAAATTACACCTCACAATTGCACCAATCTGGGACGATTTCCCATCTAGTTGCCAGGGGCTTTTTGTGATTATCTCGTATTGTATTTCAGCCGTACAGTGTCATCACTTCTAACCAAGAATCGGCCGAGACACGGGTTTAAAACCGGACTTGGATTTCACAGCTCTCTAGAAAGCAAGACGTCCGGTGGGCCGTTTGCGCAGTCTAAAGTTACTTGAAGATCACATGTTTTCCACGAATATGAATATGCATATCTGTACATCACACGTTGGTAAATTATTCATTAGCTTGCCAAATGTTGGTAGTTTTACTCCGAGATTCCGGTTTCCTCCGACCATAAAATTGACCACAATAAATGAATAAGATGTAACGATTATTCTCCCATTCAAGTCACAAAAAAGCACTAAATGAAAGACATTTTGCAGTCATTCATTATCTGTTACATCAAGACGACAATGTAAAATATTTTAAAAATGTCGATAAAAGAACCTTACTTTAGCAGGGCTTAATGTGACATCATGTATAGTTTACAACTGAATTCCTGAGAGATGACTGCACACGTGCCAAGTTCACGCATGTCTCATGACATTGTCAACTCTCGCCTCGGGCAAGAATATCCCTCATTAAAACAGGAGTATACCTTGTGTACCGATCAGGGTTTAATCTAGCTTGTCGCTCCGGTCTGGTGTCGGCTGGTCCCACTCGGTACACTTGTGCACGCCGGTTAACTTTTTTTCAGTCTTACTCCATTTTTCCCCTGTAATTATTTATTACTTGAGATTCCGCTTCCGGATATGTACGTTTGTTCCGTACCACGTGATCAGAGCCCACATGCTTGTGACCTGGTTGTGAGTTTCTCCAACTGATACCGTGTCAGCTGGTGAAGCCTCCTAATCATACACAGACACCAAGGGCCCGATGTATGAGGCAGTCGCAAGTTGCTCCCGGCCCATCTTCTATAACAACATGCAGCGAAGAGTCACGTCACAATGGTAAATGCTCATGACGTGCCCCACAGCGACAAGGGCACTCTTTTAGTCCGGCGTTCCGCCAGCAGCCTGCGAATGGCCATTGGTTCCTCCTGGCTCTAACCGATTCCCTCTCACTATAATGCTGGCCGACGTCGCATAAGTGACATATTCTTGAATACGGCGTAAAACACCAATGGAATATATGAATAAATAAATACAGTCAGGGAGTACACAGGATGAGAAATGCTAGTAAAACCCCCATGTTATAAACACAGTGCATGCCATTCACGGTGAAATTAATTTCTTTGTTTATTTAATATCCTGTCTGAGTAATGTTAGTTTTGTGCGTAGTGGCATAAATGGTCAGCCAGGTATAAACATCCATCAGCTATATAAAAATTCGACACATGATTATAAAAATTCGACATGCTTATAAACATTTAACAATATATATACGAGTTGTCCAAAGTTGTAACGCGAATTGCGACAGTTGAGTCTGAATTCCAGGATAAACATTGTTACCGGGTATAACTTGGATGGACGCAGTGGCGGTTACTGTATATAGCTATATGAAGCCTGTGAATGGTAACAAAGCAATACGGCATGTTCCCATTTACATAAAGAAGGCCGAACATAAAGCTCAAACGGTCGTTCGCTCTACACGTAAGGGCTTGCTTGAGATATATGCGTTTGCAAAAAAGCTCCGCTGAAATTGTATGTATTGGATCTCCTATCATTAAATATAAAGGGAAAGAATTTACAAATGTCAACTTCATTCGTTATTATAGTTTACTTATTTATTTGATCGGTGTTTTACGTCATAGTCAAGAATATTTCACTAATACGAGGATGGTCAACATTATGGTGGGACTGGACAGAGCCCGTGGGAACCTAGTCGTCAATCCACTGGAGCATCAGTTAGCATGTATCGGGAAAACTAACTTTTAGTTTTGAAAACAAATCAAACCTGTTGTGAAACAAGTGTGCTTTTATGTGGGAAGTGGTAAATTCGTACTTAAAATCTTGTTGCTGTTTCAATTAAAACTGGAATTTACATCATAAACGGCTGTAGGAAACGGGAATTCCCCAAGACTTTGGTGGATGCGCTAATTCAAGAGGTTACCAAAATCAAACAAAGCCATAAAAATTAACCTTTTAACCCTTTTAATGTATAAGAAACCTAACGTGCTGCCCGACACCCAGTATGTGAAAAGAGCTGAGATGTCTTTTTGCATCACCAGTGATGCACATCGGTTACACACCTTGAAAATATAGGTACTACGCAACACAAATGTGCACGTCTGATTACATAACTGTTTACATTCCCACAAAAATGTCCCAAGGCCTCGTGTTGATAAATAATATAGACTCTCATCATCTGTCGTCATCAGTTACACTGTTGAGTTATCACAAATACTCCGAATTTATAAATGACAGTAAAAAATCGCATAATGTACAAGTACTCTTGGCAAGATGCGCTCATTTTATATCGTTATAAAATTTATATTGCTGTTGACGCTAAGCTCAGCGACACAAATTATGAGCAGTGACACTCCTCATATCTCCTGTTCTCTAATAATGCTTGATTAATTGATAAAACCATGTGGCAGCTGCTAAGCTGGTAGCCTTCTACACATGTACACATGCATGTTACTTTGAACTCAATGGTTTTATTCTTCAGCCACAAAACTGCTTTTTTGTCATCTACTAAACTTATTCCTAGATGGGCCCCTGGGTGTTAATGATAAACTATGTATCAATGAAAATTAACTTGAACAGACATTATTACAAGTGCTTAGTAATGGTTTTATGTGTAATAGCATATTGAATGAAACTGATACACGTAAACATGTGGGTCTGAATTCTAGTCGCTACTCCTGGTAACCACTGTGGATAGTTGGAGTTAATCTTATCTGATATATTACCTGCTTGATTGCGCCGTAAATTTGGAGATACTCATATTGCTCTGTTAGTTTCATACTTATTTTCATACGTTTCATACGTAATTACCTAAATAATGACCAGGGTATTTTGATCTACACTTTTCAATAATTTAATGAGTGTAAAATAATTGTAAAATATGTGGTAAGATTATCGAATCACATATCTTTGGAACCCATGTACTTCTCCATGAGCCTGGCTTCTAATTGTACGTCTTTTTTGTTATCCTAATTATTGTTAGGTTTTTGCCTGTTCAGGTTTTTCTGTCAAAATTACTGTCAGTATTGTGTGATTGGAAATATTATTAATATTAATAATGAGCTAAGACAATCATCAGGTTTTATTCCTGAATTCCTTTTCTGCTCTTGTCTTCTGTGATGAGGAGAACTTGTAATAACTATACAACATGTACATATTCTGAACCAATTACATCTGAACTGGATTTTCTTGATGACCTTTGCTTTAAAACTTTAGATCTTAGTGACTTAGAGCGCAATGCAGCTGTAAACAACGATAAAATGGTGAAAAAAAATGTCACCTTGACTTAATCATTGATTTGTTTATTTACAATTTTTATGATGTCTGTTCCTTTAGAACTCCTGGCTGCTTGTTAAAACTGGGAAAATATTAATACACATCAGTCAAAGTATTATTCGCAAATATGTTTTAATGCTGAACCAACATTACATGTCAACGGGAATACTGCCCCCCTATCATTTTGCCATTTAATTTCTCGAAGCTTGAGTAAATATTTGATGAAATTTCTGGAGCAATTCATTGTCTTAATCACAAATTTTCTTTTCCTGTTTTCTCTGAAAGCTGGCTTTACAGTGGGTTGATAACTTTTTTCCCCTTGTGAACAGTAAGGTGTGTAAAAAAATAATAAAACCTTGGACTACAAACAGGATTCTTAAGACTATCTATGAAAAAGGTAAACGGCATTGTGCTCGACCATGTACTAAATCTGAAATAGATAGGGCAAAACACCGTCATTAAATAAACAAGTTAAACAGCTCTATCCGTTTAGCCAGGAAAAGAAACTTCGATTATAAATTCAACCAACAGAATCACGATATCAAGCATACATGGAAGATTCTTAACGAAATGTTAGATCGGAAAATATGTGGCAGGTTATCATCTTCTGTCAACATAAGTGGAATCAATATCACTGCTAAACTGACAATTGCTTATAACTTCAATAAGTATTTTAACACAATTGCCTTGGTTTCTGGATTACATGCATTCTTTGTCAGTAAGCAGCAACATTTTCAATGAAAACTCTTTAGCTTAATTCTTGGATTACCTTAGTGTCCAAGCTAATGTGTGATTTGGAAGCAAGAATAAACTGTTTGCCTGTGGTGTTGTTGTTGAATTGCAGCTCTAATACAGGTTCCAGGTTGCAGGCATTGTTTTCTCATACGTACAGTTCACTGTCCTACCACTTTAACTCCAAGAATAATATAAGGGGGTTAGGAGCATTCGTGATACATTGAAGTAATCTGTAGTATACACCGTAAACCACCTAAAGAAATTCACAAAAAGAAACAGCCACTATCAGGGTCTGACCTTCACATGTAAATGACCTGTTTCCCTCGTAGCTTTTTAAAGATTAATAGCTTTCCATTTGCCAGCTTCCCAATAACACACCATCGGGCTATGGTACAACTTGGTGTGGAGGGTAGCGAACCAGCCTCCGGTTGGTGTACAACCACTGGCCCGCGACGGCCCTATCCGAGTGTCCCATTGTCCCCTGGAGACAACCGTACATCGTCTCCTGATGCTCCGTTCACAAACCTGTATACGAACCTCATTAAGTCACCTTGCAGAACAAGCACATTATTTTCCTGGTACATGGCCTAAAAAAGTGAGAAACAAAAGAAAGTTGCTTTATTTTGATCTGGGAACTGAACTCTAGGAGGAAACGTCAAAGCCTCGCGACATAGTCGACACAGGCTGTGCGGCGTAGAAGAATTGTAAATTCGTGAACGTTACTTTCTACTTAGCAGAATGGTGAAAATGTCACCTTAAGTTATTCATTAATTTATTCATTTGCAATTTTTATGATGCTTGTGCGTATAAAACCATCTCACGGTTTCTTGATAAAACCGGAATTCCAAAGAAACCTGTAGAAAACTTTGACGGGAAATTACATTCAGATGACATATATGCTCGAAACTTCGTGAAACGCCGGGTGATCTGCAATGCGCATGTCCAGTTCATTCAGTGGTGTGGAAATGGGTGATATTGTTAATGAAGGCTTTATATGCACTGTATCCCGGTTCGGGCAAAGGATGCCATTATGAATATGAAATATTATGGACATTACTCCAGGAAGAGATTTACAGCACACACCTCGTCCTTTTTTATTTCAAAGGAGACATCAGTGGATATGTAAACATTCTAACCAAAGGTAACCATCAATGGATAAGTAAACACGCTGTGAGCCCAATGGAAACCATAAGTGGATATGTAAACATGCTGCGTGACCAAAACGAAACCGTCAGTGGATATGTAATCAAGCTCTGTGACCAAATTGCACTATTAGTGGGTACATAAATCAACCGCGCTTTCAAAGGAAAGCATTAGTGGATACCAAAAGCACGCTTTGAGTTCGAGGAACATGCTCGAAGTTGTAAGGAAATCCTAAGTCGATAGGTAAAAAGGACTGTATTTTCAAAGAAAAGCATCAATACTGGTGGACACAAGGTAAGATATATACAGAGTTAAACACATTAAAAAATGTATAAGAGATCAGTATCTTAACATTTGCCAAGTTCAAATAAGTTGGCCTCAGCGAGAGTATATAAAAACACATCATTTTCTGCTGTTACGCTGTCGAGCAATAAAACATCTTTGCTAAACGAGCACGACTAAAACAGATAATGCGATGTGTAGCAGAAGGGAACAAAAGGGTAGACCGCTTGCAGCGACTTGTTCTAAGAGGTTTATATTCCCAATTATCTTTTAACTGTTAACCTTGATATTCAGCAAGAATATGACCTAGGGGTCACTAGGTGTTATTTATTTATTTATTTATTTATTTTTTTATTTATTTATTTATTTATTTGACTGGTGTTTTAAGCCGTGCTGAAGAATATTTCACTTACACGGCGGCCGCCACCATTATGGTGGGAAAAAACCACTAAGTTTTAGTACACTTATACACTGTATACATATGTATGTATTATAACATATTAAATCATAATATATGACGCTGATCACAGGGCATACTTTTTGAAACGTGTACAATATATTTGGTAAATGCAGGTAGGCATGATTGGCGTGATACCGCATGCAATATTACCTTTATACTTTAGAGGTATGCAAGGGTTTAATACTGACAAGGAAATTCAATATGTATTCCTCGCCTGGCCTTTTACAGTGTTGAAAGTACATTGACGACCATTTGTCTGCCACCAGTATGGTGTGGAACTTTATGGGTTTAAACCACAGACTTTTTGAGTGACGAACTGTACAGATATGCACATGCTTAGACTCTTCAACCACCGTTAGGCAGCTTAAAGAATAACATGGGCATCGTCGATCGCTTGTTCTCTCGGAGTTTCCAAGAATAACGGATCAAGATGAGGGCTCAGTCTGCACCTCGTGTGTCTTAGAGACTGTAAGGCTAGCGTTAAATAGTTAATAAGTCTGTGGCCTGGAGCCTACGCGTCGAAACCGACGTTCGTATAACAGCCGTCTACCAAAACGGGCGCTTCGGTGCAATCATCACAAGATCAGTTTCTAAAAACGACAAATAAGACAAACTACCAAACACTAAGAAAATATATAAAATGTAATAGTTAGAATTGATTCGTGCAAAGAGAAGCAGTCAACAGTTTTCAGTTATGCCCTCCACTGTACATGTATTTTGTGCTGGAAACCATTTAGCCTGATGCTTATATTATATAATTTTTCATAGTTTTTGGACATAATCCACTTTCATAACCATCATGAGATCTTTTGAACAAACGCTAATTTACAGAAAAAAGAATCTGTTGATTGGGCGATGTAAGGTAAAAAATTCCCTACGTTCGTTTTTTGGGGGGTAAAAGAGCCAACAGCTAAGGACATAAATCAAAGGCACGTGAGAACAAAATTCATAGCCTATTACCCCATGTTATTCTTGTGTTGTCGCTTAAACCTGTGCCTGATGGAGTTACGCAGTTCTTACACGCATCAGTGAATGTATTGAAAACCATAAACATGTTTTATTCATGACAGTCAGCTCCAGGAAGGCGAAGAAAAAATAATTACTGGCAGAGGTTATCACTGAAGGTGCCGGCCTCCGTGCTATACGTGAATTGGGGTAGGGGAGGAGTGGGGGGGGGGGGTACTTATGAGTGATGGAGAATGGGGAGTCCTGGTACGGCGAGTCATTAACAATTAAATTAAACCCTGAGAACTGCACAGAAGAATGTCGCGAGCTATGCTGTAGTCTCGAATACAAAAGAACATCTATAAAAAAAGCGACACACCAGAATAAGTCCGTGTCGGGTTTATTTTCAGTCGATTAAATCAGAACAACAATTGTTTATATGTGTGCGGAGCCGACGATACCTGCTAATCTACCGATCAACTGACACCAACACTAACCAGGTATTATCTGGAGATCGAATGAATGGTGCCTTATATTTTTATTACAGTTTGTTGTATGTTACTATCAGACATTTGCTGGGGCATAATTCCTATTTGTTTCTAAAAACTAGAACAGTAGTCGTAAGCATCAATGAAATCACCCTACTCACGAAATCAACTTTGATTACCATCATACAAACACACTTGAAAAAAAAAAAAAAAAAATGCAAAGGTCATTAATAAGGTTCTGCACGCACTCAAGTGCAGCCAGGCACAACGGAGCTTCCTTCATTTTACCCGCCGGGCATTTGTAAAAAAGAAACCTCCTTGTTTTGAATTCAGGTAGCTCATACCAGTCGCGACATAACCCTTTATAACATTTCAGATTAACGGGGCCCACTTTCATTCGGATCTATGTCAGGTCTTGTTTTTAGACTGGTACAGTGTCACCACCAGGCCGAGCAGCTCTGATATGAGAGATAACAACTGACCAGGACACCGGCGCAGATCCTGTAAAAGTAAACTAGTTCTGAAATTTGCATTACGTAAACGCTTACATCTGCAAATAAACCGGCAAATGAAATGAATGCTGTTTGTAAAACATTTCAAAGATCGGCAAACAACGCTTCTGTAAGTTTTCGCAAATAGACTTCCGTATACCTTAGAAAAATTGATCGCTAAGCATTTATAAAATTCATGTATTTGCAAAATGTGGATGTCTTGCAAAAAATAAAACGACAATAAACTTTTACAGGAAATATAACTTAGTTTCATAGAAATTTACCGAAGAATTTAATGAGCTCGATTGTTTGCAACTCATTCTAGGTATATTACACCTACAAACATGAGCCTATTAATGCAACTATATCGAGAGATATAACTACTTTTTACAATTGCAAGAGCCTAAGATAAGTTCCATGGCTCGTTGCCCGATAATTTAGCACCTATACTCTCACATAACAATACCGTTTCTTTGCGTACACAGTTTCATCATAGTTTCATTAAAGTGAGGACTATGTCGATATTAAAACAAACGGCTATTAAAGGTTTTTTAATTTGGTGTTTTGGGATTTCTCCTGCCATCAGGTTTGGCGAGTCTTAATTCCATATTATGAGTTTTTCGTCCAGGGACAATTTCTTAGCTGACTACAGAGCACATTTTGTGCAACAATGTCAGAAATTAGATAGTGACTTCAACAACAAAAATGGAAACTGGTTTTGCGATTATTGAAATGGAGCGCACTTTTTGGTTGACAGCCGGTATACGAATGTCGGTTTCGACACCTAAATCCACGTAAAAGATCAAATGAAAAACGGGACACGATTGTAACATATGGCAAAGGAATACGCTTTATCATGGAAACACATTCAGCACCAAGATGTTTGCCAAATGAAGAGAGTATCTATGCATGTCCATGTGTTCATTTCCATTTGAGATGATATCATGATGCCTATTTAGTTATGAAACCAAGTATGTTTTGCAGGGAGCCAGTCGTGGTCGATTGGTTGAGAAGCTTTTTTCTCGATGGACACAATTACCGATTTAATAGGACAGGGAGTTTGTTGATTCCCTTGCTCTCACTGTATATGCTGCCTTGGTGGAAGCACGTCGTTCATAGCACTTATGTGGTTGCTTGTTCAAAACAATTTTTTCCTTTCAAATGAACTTAAATTTAGATGGGCGAAGAGGCAATTTGCCTAGGTAAACACCAATCCCTAGTGGCTGACTGCATGTTATTGAAGACCAGTTGTCTTCCACCAGTATGGTCAGTGTATTTATACACAAAGTTCATCACTAACTTGTCTTTGGTCAGGGCACTCCATCTATTTCTACCTATAATACGAAACGTCATGCTTGGGGGTGTGTAAGTTATTACTTCTTAAACACTTACATGAACAGTTAAAATCAAACCCTAACTGAGGTGAATTGACAGCTTGTGACCATTTGTCAACTATCACACTGTCGTCGCTGCTCTGGTTTTACTCTCTGTGCTGTAGTCTTTTATACTGAATAAATGAAAAAAGTAAAGAGAATGGAGATAATGAAATAAGTAAGAAGTGCATTTTTGGTTTGAATAATAATTAAAAATCATGTCTCTATTTCTTTTTTCCCCACTGTTTAATAAGAAAAATAAAGCAATTCTTTTCATACAAATGGTAAATTCTAATGCCCTTTTTATTCACCTTTTTGAGCTATGTTTCTTAAGGTTAGCTGTGAGTCCAGCTCATTTTGCTACCTTGTATTTGTGCAACCTTTTCACATATTTACCTGGTATTGTCTCGCTGGTTTAGGCGGAGAAAAACATATAGCTATAAGTTTTTCTCCGCCTAAACCAAATAAAATTTTATTTTCTCTACAGCCTTAATGATAATAAACAAAATTGAATTACAGACATAGTCCAAACTTTAAATAGGGTAATCGTCATTGATTATATGCAAAGAGATTTTAGGTGGACTGCAGAAGGCCGGAGAAGATTAACTTGCGAAAATACTTTGAAATACAGCTCCAGTGGGCTTCTTGTGCATTTAAGATTCCGTTAATGACAGGAATGAAACTGTAAGCTGTACGTTCTAAATTTTTATGGGCAAAAGTAGAATCGTACGATTTTAGAATAAATATCAGAAAGGTTATTAGGCTCATGCAAATGACTGTTTTCTCTTAACATGTCTTCACTTCACGGAAATTAGAGTTTAACCCACACTTATTAGCCATGTGAATGGTCAGGCGCCTCACTGTCTCAAGGACAAAATTATTTTGTGCATATATCGATGAAATTCCATCTGAAAACCGGAAATGAGGCATCACGACACCACATCAACATTCTATTTTGATTTGTTTCTTAGTGGAACCGGAATATTGTTTAAGTCCTGCTGACTTCCCCTCTCGTGCCCAGGCGTACCGCCCCACCGCCTGGTGAAGTGTCAAATCCCGCTTATCCCCTGGGGCTACAAGCACCGCGTGCCTCGCTGTCTCTTTATACCTTATCTCAGTCCTCGGTTTAACCTCTCACTCGTACATTTCTAGGTCGCATATTAAAACTCTTACTGGTTTTGGGGATGCACTCATACCTTTCCGGTTCTATTAGGAAAACTCAGGGAGGTTTCGGCCATGTGGTATAAAGAGACCGCAATATGGCAGATGTGCAACAGAACGTACACCACCTTGATGAAGAGACATGGCCTGCAAGGTGGGATGTGTTATTACCTGTTTACCCTTGGCCTCAGTTATTCTGTTGCTTGCTCTCCTGTGCTGCGACACGGCACTGGGTCGGGCTATATACACACCGCCCAACCCTTCCAATTCCAAGAGGACGGGAGGAGCTATTACCCCAAACAATGCCGCCGATGTTAAGGCTCTGTGGGGTAAGAGATGGAATTTGAGCCGCTGTTCGGTCGGAATCAAGATACTTGTCGGTGGCAAGATGATTAATACGAACTCTTTCTACTGCACAAAGTCTGATGCGGTGAGTTGTGCACTAAATAATTTGTCTACATTTATCGGTTAACTGCCTATATGTATGATGTTCTTTATCATTAGTGTTGCGCTGGTATTCAATTCCTTAGCATGACATAGCATTGGTAATACTGCTCTTGCGTCGTAACGTCAGGATTGCACAGTCATACATGGTAGAATTGTATTACATTTTAACATCAGAGTTCTGCATTGTATTGTGTGAAAGAATTATAGTTCTACAGTTGTACGTGGCAGTATTATATGGCATTGTAGCAGCCGAGTTGTACTGTTGTACGTGGTGGTATTGACTTTCGTCATGGCGTCAGAGCAGAACAGTTGAAAGTGACAGCATTGTCAATATCACATTGTAATTAGAAAAGGTAGTATTGTTAGTGGCATCCTAGGGAAATACATTGAATTTGCTCTGGTGTTTCAAGTGTTGCAGTAGACTTGTGGCTGTATCTTGATTCAACTGTTGTAGTGTTATGAAAAGTGTAGTACACGTGGCGAAATGTCATACTACCCTTGTAGTGGTATTGTAGCTGTGACGATACAGTTTGGGATGTATTGCTTGAGTTTATTATTCCATTGTTGTAATATTAATGCCTTTGCAAGGGTCTTTCAAACGATGTCACAAGTTATTACTGCCAAAACTAGTGTGTTAAGGATATTCCATCAAACGCCTTCAATCTAGGTTTCTTAAATTTTACAACGAGTACGCCTCTCTTGTTAGTAAATACTAACCGGGCGTTCAGAATCGCTGGGACACTGCTTTATAATCGTGTCTAATTACACTTAACCCGGGACTAGGGGCCTTGGGTTCGTCCTGTTGAGTGTGATCGCCACGTTGGATATATGAACATTAGCAGACAAAGTGCAACTGAGATACATATTTGATTATCGACACCATATACACTAAACTGGTACACGGTTTGGAAACTGACTTTATTCATGCACCTTTTGAAAACTGTTAACTGTTTCTCTATGTATGAATCCGTTCAAATGTCGATTTCGATGCCTGGATTGTATTAAAATGGCTGCAGTTGCTCCAGCATTGTAGTCGTTGACAACTCAATGATCGTGACTGAGCAAGAATATTGCAATTGCGGCAGGCGTATCCCTATTGCAGCATTGGCAAATGAAATGTTGCACAGGCGTACATAAGGGAACAGAATGACCACAACTGGGTTTCTGCCCCGTCACTATTGTAACAATGAAACCACAGCTGTGGTAATACGGTAGCAGATAAAATACAAGGTTGCAGCTAAGCGCGTATTGAGTGCGTGAGTACTCGGGGTTTAACGTTGTACATAATGTTTCAGTCATATGACGACGAAGCGCGTCTTGAGGCAATACAACTATGCAGCTCTGTTAGTAATGTATCACGGTAATGTAATTACAAACCTTGCAGCTATACCATTATTGTTGTAATGGTAATGGTAATATTGTATGGGAATGGAACAAAGGATACTCCACGAGGTAACCGTTTAGACAATCGACAATCGCCAGTGTACTGGTGTCACCGATTCACCGGTAACAACGGCTAACCTTCATATATTTCCTAACTTTCTAGAGCTATGCTTGGGGTGTTTGACTCACCAAACAGGCGACAAAAGCTAGTGTGGCGCAATTGACGAAATTCGAAAAAAAAAACAGATAAACTTTTATTTATTTATTTCATTGGGGTTTTATTCTCAAACTTTTTTTACTTGTGCAACCGCGGCCAACATCCTGACAGGGGAGACCGGGCAGAGCCCTGGGGAAACCCACAGCCATCTGCTGGTTGCCGGCGGATCTTTTAACGTATGGCCGGAGAAGAAGCCAGCATGAGCTGGACTTGAACTCACACGTACCACACCAATGAGAAGCT